>OX596186.1:7172799-7772799 GCA_951394245.1 Cyclophora punctaria
CATTTTGCGCAAAATTATCATTTTATCATTCAACTTCACTACATATAAACAAAGTCGCCTTCCGCTGTCTGTCTGTCCTTATGTATGCTTAGATCTTTAAAACTACGCAACGGATTTTGACGCGATTTTTTAAAATAGGAAGTTTTATATGTATTAAAAATCCCGAAATTCCCACGGGAACGGGCACAACGCGGGTGAAACCGCGGGGCGCTGCTAGTCTTAATATAAAGATAAGGTGTGATTATAGTAAGCCGTTCACCGTATGCAACAAGCGTTGTCAGCTATAATTTAAACTGAATTATTTTAATTATTCGTGTATGTATATGTAATAGTATCAGATGGTTAAGAAAATCTCATAATATAAATTTTAGTTTAGGTCTACTAAACCGTAAGTAGTCCTGTATACCTATATGTATTAATTAATTTATTTAAATTACTGTCCATGCATGTTGTAAGCGAGCGATCTATTGTAATCGCATCCTAAGTTCAAGTAGGTATGCATGTACCCAATATATTCCAACGGAACTTTTCATCCCAAAATTCCTACGGGAATTTATTCGACTTAATTAACCGAATTTAAGCGGAAGAGGTTCGTTAATTAAAAACTACAACATTGCCTTCAATTCGAATTTGTGTCAACAATGAATAGCTATTTTTAAGCGACCTTCAAAAGTCATGTTGATAAAATTTAACAAAAAATCTACATTATGAGATTCATTCATTCATTAGGTAAGGCCAATCCTGGTGTCGGTGTTTTAAGGAGGTGGAAGTCAAGGCTATAGAACTTGTAAGCTATAGAACTCACTAGCTCACAGCTTGTATACTAGCTCAATGTGAATGGACGCCATAAAAACACTTATATTACCCGTAGAGTATGAAATATGTTACAATGTCAAACTTATAACACCATTCTCTTTACATCGCAAGTTGCCAATAAAAAAGAAAACACCTACACAAACTAAAAACAATAATAATTGTCTTCTCATATTTGTATTTCGAAGTTAACAGTTCCATAAACAACTGCGATCCATAAACTTGTGCTATGTTTGCTATTGTTTTTACGAAGACAGGTGTACGTGTAGTCTAGCGTTCCGTTCAGCGCGCATGCGCGAGTCAGTCACGAAATAACCTGCGCGGGAGACGATCGTTCGCTCTACACATCGACGCGTCAAACATCGCAGTGCTCCAAACAGTTTTCTCAAAAAATACAAAATTCTATGTGCATGTGTCTCTATGAAACCTTTGTGATTCTGTGTGCCTATTGGATTTGACGTCTAGTCTGACGTTCCATTTTCAAATTTTGGAGGTAAGTTTTTGTGTTTTTGTTTTTTTTTTAAGATTTGTAATTTGAAATGTCAAACGATTTTGATTATGCGTTTTGTTGTAATGTCAATTTTGACATTTAAATGATTAGGTAAGTATTGGACAAAAGTGGCTTATTTGACCGCTATTGAAGGAATAAAATCGAAAGTTATTCGTCTAATGACCTATAGACCGTCTAAGTTTGCACCTATTCTCGCATTTTGAATAGAAATAATAAATTATTATGTTGTGATGTACGATGAATCATTGTGGTAATGACCTTCTAAGTTATACTAAGTTGCTCAACTTTAAATTTTAAAGTGACATTAACCTTAATCTGTCATTAAAGTCATACAATTCTAGATGGATTTGTGATTAATGTTAGATGGGTACTTTGAATTCAACTATTCATATTTTTGAAGCGAACTGTTTTCTGGTTACTTACTTAGAAACATGCTAATTGCTTCGCTCAGGGAATGAACCCGGAACATAAGTACTGTATGGTTACTACTTTGTTACTACTGTAACGTAGCGTTATGGTTTAAAAAAGTATTTATGTTGTATAAGGAATAAAACAATAATTTGTATAACATTTAAAAAACAATAATTTGTAAATTATTCATAGACTAATTGTACACAGAGATGACCTATAAAATGCTTAAAAATAGTAGATTTATACTTTAACACCTTTAACCTTTAACCTAATAACCCTTTAAGATTTTGTAGGTTATGAATAAAAATAATTTAATTTTGAATAATTTTTCAGCAAGTGCAATAGAATAGAATTTACTTTGATTATAACAGTATAATATAAATTAATTCTGCTCATATTATTTTTAGTATTAAGGTATATTAACCTTTTTTAACCCTTCTCTGCTGGATTCCGTTCTTCGTTCGCAGTTATTATAAACAGTACCCATAGCAAGTGGCTCTTAAGGTCATTCGTGTTTAACTACTGACTGGTAACTATAGGTCTCTGTGACCCACTAGTGAGCAAATGAATTTATTTAGACAATTCATGATTATTTTACGCAATTTCTGTTTTAATATAGATGCAATATTTTTTTTTTCAATCATAATTATATGATAAATTAATGAAATGTTGTCCAATTATGGAAAACAATGATGTTTTGAAAACAGGAAAAAAAAATGTTCCAATAACTAATAAAATAGTTGGTACGTGTTGGATATTTCTGTATTGGGGTAATGTTTGTTACCTCATCAGTCATCACAGTGAAAGAAACGATTAATTTAGGTATTTAAGATGCGATTAGATTATTTCGTTCGCTGCATCCAACACGATCATGATCGAGTTGGCCATGCTTTCAGATTATTATTTGAAGTCAGATGATTCAGCCTGCAATGCTCTAACCAAACTGAGGACATTCTCACAAGGAGATTTTTTGTAAGATATTGTCCCCATCAGCCAACGCCTCGGTGGTCTAGTGGTATGTGCGCTCGCCTGCCAAGACTGAGGTCCCGGGTTCAATTCCTAGATCGAGCGAAAACATGTTTACTTTTCAAACATGGCTCGAGTTCGAGATCACCAACCCGCATTTGGCAAGCGTGGTGATTATGCCTAATCCTCCTCACTGTACTGATAACTTCAGTGGGATGAAAAGCCTTTGTCCAGCTGTGGGACATTGGCTGGCTACTTTACTTTTTTTTTACTGTCCCCATCGGGAATCGAACCTGGAACCTCCGGATCGTGAGCCGAGCGCTCAAACCATAAGACCACGGAGGCTGTTCTTGAGCTCTTATGTAATTTTAATCTATTCTTGGTACTATCTAATAATCCTCGTGTTACAAGCAGACCGTCCTTCAACAACTAAGAGCTCTTTCATTTTAACCTTTTTAAGTCGTCCAGCTCCGCTCCGCAGTAGTGTGCAGTCGTACCGCTCACAGATATTCTTTTGTTTTTCATACAAACCGCACGTAGGACGTTTGAAAAAGCTTAATTAGAAAGAGCCCTAACAGTTATGTAGAATTAAATGTGACTGAATTATGTAACTTCATGTTTGTTTGGTTAAATAACTTCATTCATGTCACTTGAGTGTTTTGGGTTGCGTCAATAATTATTGTATTGTATTACGTTAATGCACTTGATGATTAAGTACATAAGATATTCGTATTGTTTGCTATGATGATGTGATTACAATATTATTAAGTATTATTCTGGTATTACCATCTAAAGTACAATTTAAACAGTCAAATATGATCTAGTCCCAAAAACTAGTAATCTTAGAAAGTAGATCGTTTTACATATTATCTAACTAAAATGTTTTTTACTTTTGACTTCTGATCAAATAAAAATGTAATTATACGATTTATGATACTAAGAATTGTCAAATAATTCCTAAGGAAAAGTTAATGAGTGATTTTTTATGGATTTTTGTCATGTAATGAATGAAAAGTTACGTCAATAATTGACGTAACGTTAATGACTCATTTAATTTACGTCTCAGAGTATGACAGTAACTGTCAATAGTGGTCGATTGTGAGATAACAGTGTAAATAAACGTAATTGATGAAGTAAGTGTTGTAAGAGCTATCCGACTCAGGACAGGAGTTTTTTTTATAGATAGAGTGATTCAAGAGGAAAGTTTATACGTATAAAACATACAAGCTTAGAGCTTAGAGCTTAGCTTCGAGTCCAATTAATTAACCGTTTGTGAATTGGTCCGGGCAGATATCATTACAGTAGTGTACAAAATTGACTTCTATGTATATAAAATTCAAGTCCTGACTGACTAACTGACTGATAATCAACGCACAGCCTCAACCGCTACATCTAGAAACATGAAATTTGGCAGGAAGGTTCTTCAAGTGACGTAAGTGCACACTAAGAAAGGATTTTTGAAAATTCCTACGTGAACGGCCTCAACGCGGGCAAAGCCGCGGGGCACTGCGAGTCTATTATAAAATAAAACTCTCTAATATTTTAAATATACATTCTTTTACCCTATAATTCCTTAAAAATCCATACCCAACTTTATGCAACCCTGAGCGTTGCATTCGACTCAACAAAATCGCGTGTAACTAATGAATAATACCACTGAAACAATTGACACCGTTTCCCAACGGATTGACGTCAAATTGTAAGGTCGGATAATTGAGGTGTCGTGGCACTAATGTTGCCATTACTGTCACTAACTACAATTAGCAATTAATTGTTATTGTACCAGAAACTGCTTAGCAATTGGAGGTCTTTAGTTCATTAGGGGTCTGTTTGAACTATGGTGGAAATTTTACTATTAAATGAGACGTACCTTAATGTCATTATTATTTGTTTAAACGGGAACTTACGTACGACGTATGTTGGTAATCTCACCATTACTGTCGGTAATTACTATTATCAAATTAATTGTTTGATACAAAATCTGCTTAGAAATTGGAGGTTGATTAAGGTTCTTTAAGGATGTTAGACATTAATGTTATAATTACTGTCACTAACTAATATTCGCAATTCATTGTTGTAACACAAACTGTGCTCTGTAATTCAAGTAAATTATTTTTGGTTCACTAAGGGTCTTTTTGACCCATGTTAGGCGTGTGAGAGGTTAAACTTGAATTTATAATTACTTATGGTCGAGAACGATGACAAAAAATTACGAATTGAGAACCTACTCCTTTTTTTAAGTCGGTCAGAAAAGGGTATCATTTTGCAGAGAGTAACGTACGATGGAAATAACAACGTTTTGAAGCAGAAACAAGATCGGATCGTGTTTAAACCGTTTCCTCATTGATCTGTTATACCCAAGTCATTAAGTATATTTCATTTCTAATTCTGATTGCTTATCTAAGTAACTAACTTAAGTACTTAACTTTCAACATAATTATTATGATGTAACTCTCGGATAGAAATAAAGCAATTTTATTGTAATCAGAAAACAATACGTATGTATGCAACTGATGGTATAGATAAAACTGTAATAACGTATGCAACCTTGTCCCTTTAAGATTACTTGTAGATAAATCGAATACAGATTGCCAGTGGAAGCGTTTTAATTTGAAAGGTACTTTAATTTAGGTAGGAGAAAAATGATGTGATTTTTCAATTATTTTATTGGAACGAAGTTCCATAGCGCGCGTTGCGAAATGGGGCTAGACGGAAAAAATGGTAACGACATTTTTCTCTCTCTGTCTCTCTCTCTCTCTCTCTCTTATAGAAATCAAGCTAGATATTTTCGTTGCGTCTTTCTATTTCGCATTGAACAGTGTGGTGTCTCGACGATTATTTTTGTTGATAATAAATAAACTTCGTTCCATCCGGGTGTCCCTTGACACTTCTAATTTTTTTTCCCTAGCAATGTGAATACTATGCTGTGGTATTGATTTTTTTAGGGTTCGATAGGGTTAAGTATAGTTTCGTTATATCGCTCTGTCCTTATGTATGTCACAGTCCTTTTTTTTAATTTGCACTTAAATATTTTTTTGTTAAGGATTCGGTCTAAGGGATTCGGTATTTTTGATTCTATCCAATGATTTTCAAACTTTTAACCCTTACTGCCGCCCTTAGAGACGTCCATTAATTGGACACTTAACTAATTAACAAAATTCTTTATACATGACTAGCAGCGCCCCGCGGTTTTACCCGCGTTGTGTCCATTCCTGTCGGAATTTCGGGATGAAAAATAGCCTATGTTACTCGTGGATAATGTAGCTTTCGAATGGTGAAAGAATTTTTAAAAACGGTACAGTAGTTTTTGAGCCTATTCATTACAACTAAACAAACAAAGTTTTCCTCTTTATAATATTAGTGTAGATATATTAAATCACTCATTGAATCTCTGATTACGGATATAAGTACTTAGTAGTAGTAATATAAGCCTGTAAGCCCACGGCTGGTCAAAGGCCTCTCACTGAAGATATGAGTACAGTGAGGAGTACGTAAGTACTTATAACATTAACAACTGAATAAGGAGACCTCTTCATATTTTCAACACACTTTTTCCTTCAGACTGCTAGACAGAAAAAATAATTAAAAAACGTAATAACAATATAAAAATTGTCTTTTTAATAGAAACCAGTCTAGCCATTTCCATTGCTGTTTTTTTTATATTTTTACGGCAACATTGCGTTTGGCTTTCATCCAACGTACAATTTTCTATGAACATAGCCAAATATCGATCCGACTTTGTATAAAGGTACAAAGAACACCTTAAAAGCGATATTAAACCTAATTGACAGTGAGTTAAGGTTTAATGTTGATTGTTTTTGAAAATTTTTAGTTTTCATAAAATGTACTACAGTAAAAGGTATGAAGTACACCTTAATAGCGATGTTAAACCTTATTTACAGTTCGTGACGGTTTACTTTTGATTGTATTTAGAAAATGTGAGTTTTTACGATAAACCTTGCGTTTGTTCATTGTAGTGTGAATTTAATACTTAAGGATAATGTAATGGCGTGTGGGAAAATCGGGATAACTTTAACACGATATATGTTTCGATCCCTGCTCTGTTCAAAATTAGTTAAACCAATAGTTAACAGACTTAAACTACATATTTAACCGGCTTCCAAATAAGAGGTTTTCAATTCATCACAACTGTTGTTATAATTTGCATACCTTTTTCTGAAATCGGTAAAAAATAAGGCCATTTTATATATCGACATTTCAATTGTCTAGCTATCACGGCTATTATGATTGACAAGCCCGATGGCACAGTGGCATGTGAGAGCTTACTGTGTCAGGGGTTGCGGGTTTGATAACCTATATCACTGTAAACTTTTACCCAAATCCGTCCAGTAGTATTTTCGTGAAAGAGTAACAAACATGCACACAAACTTTCGCATAATATTTGTAGAATTAAGAAACATTCTGGTGACAGACAGACGGACGCAATTGGACTTAGTAACAGGGTTATTTTTTCGTGAAAGAGTAACAATCATACACACAAACTTTCGCATAATATTAGTAGGATTTAGAAACAGTCTGGTGACAGACAGCAAGACAGACTAGTCTTAGTAACAGGATTATATAATACACGTTGAATTTAATTCAATTCAAATGTACTCAACTTAAGCTTCAACTTAAAACTTAAAATAATAAAGTTAAGCAATAAAAAAGTTGTTAAAACCCATTTCTTTGTAGAACATAACGCACAGAGCATAATTTGGGAATTCCATTGTACCGAGACTACGATGCTAGTTTATATCGCTTATCTTACATAAAGATTGTTGCACAGTGTTTGCTATAACATGTGTGGAGATAAACGTCTATAACTATGATATGTCTATAAATATGTGGAGATATATCTATGCTGATATACCTAGTAAGGTTATGTTTTTTTCAGTTAAGGTGAATTGTACTGATATTTTTAGTAAAATATTAGGTTTATTAATTTTGAGATTTTTATTCCTTATTTTTCTTATATAAAAACCTTGTCCTGACAATAAGGAACACATTAAAAAAAGAATTATCCAATTTGGTGCAGTCGTTCTGAAGTTATGCGCTTACCAACACATTTTGCGATTCATTTTTATATTATAGATAGATGAGGTGTTTGCCCAGTAGGAAATTACAGGTTAATACTATAACTTCTTTACCTTACTATAAGAAGAAACTTAGAGTTTGTTTGAGCTCGTTACTATCTAGAATTCCTATATGATTTCAAAATGTCTATAGCATGTTTTAAGATAGAACTGTTTACTTCTTAAAGTAATTAATAGCTATCTACTACGAGAGAAAGACAATGGGTTTTAATATGCACATATATCTTAGCACACACTACAACACCACCTTTAATCCTTAATTCTTGTAGGTGTGTTGTAGGGGGAGGGAGGGGGGGGGGGGGGTAAGCGCAGGCAGAATGTTAATGTGACCCATTCAACAATATGGCCGTTTGTTTGGTGTAATCACTGACACCTGCCAACGAGACGAAACAATATGATGTACTGTGATAGGAGTTGATCGGGTTTTTGGTTAAACTAGCAGCGCCCCGCGGTTTTACCCGCGTTGTGCCCGTTCCCGTGGGAATTTCGGGAATTTTTTTACATAAAAACCTTCCTCTTGAATCACTCTACCTATTACAAAAAACCGCATCAAAATCCGTTGCGTAATTTTAAAGATAATAATACAGACAAACAAACAGGCAAAAATAGCGACTTTGTTTTATACTATGTAGTGAAGTAAGTTCCAGTAGGTTAGTGGCCAACACTGGTGTCGGAGTTTTTAGACCGCCTAAAGGCCTCCGACATGGTCTGACGATTGAAACAACCGGGACCGAAAATGGTATGTGCATTTTAAAGCACAGCACTATTTAAAAATAGGTTCCAGTAATTGGCCTACTCTGACGTCCGAATTTTTTGACCGCCCAAAGGCTTTCGACATGATGACGATTGTAACAAGCGGGGCTGACAATTTAACGTGCCCTGCGAAACACGGTACCACTCAGAAATGCCATTATCAACCACCCATCTGAGTAACGTCTCAGCTGCACGTTACTTAACAATCGCGCTCACCACACATCGCTCATTTGGAGCGACAGTGACACAATTGCAAAAAATGCGAAATCGACATAAATACACCACAACGATCACCATAATAATCTTCGTTAGAAGTGAAAACGTCATATTTATAAGTTCCAAAAAAGCCCGCTAGAGAACGAAAAGACGTTGTTGAAATATTGCATTTTCGCGCGCGAATTCCGAGCGACAACGGCCAAACATTCAGTTGCGCGGGGCGCCTCTCATAGTGTGCACGTGTCAGGGAGTTACATCGTCTCTAAGGTAAATATGACATTTTTTTAAATTAAACTTAGGAACTACAAAGACGTAATTGTACTTTATGACAATTTTAAACTTGCAAAAATAATAGTTTTATAGCTACAATGACGTATTATACAAATGTGCCGTTGTTTCAGTAAATAGTAGTTAGTGATATTTCAAATAGTTTTATGGCTACAAAGACGTATCGTACAATTACGCAGTTATTCCTTTAAACTTTTAGATTATTTTTTTAGACGTTAATGTAATTACGCCACTACTATCCTGAAATGAGTACTAATTAAAAGAATTATGACTAATTACAGTAATTTATAATCAAATATAACTCGCAAATATTATTATTATTATTTGTTATACAATTTCAGCCACTAAAATGAGAAGCCGAGCACGAATGTTAGTCAAACTTTGTGAACAGGATTCTGGTAGTATTGAGGACCAATCTTCTTCCAATAGCTTTAATTCTGCCAGTGTAAATGGTAATGTGCATTTATAGTTTATGTTTAATATTTTTGCACAGTGTCGAGTTTTAATGTTTCATTCCTAAATTTCAGAGATACATACTGCAGACCAAACAGCATTGACTGTGACGGAAAATATAATAACTTCCCTAAATAATACAAATTAGGATAAAGCTCTGCGACATTGTACCTTGTTTAATTGCCAATTCTAAGTCGGCATTGACTGTGATTGTAATTTTTAATTGAAATAAAGCTACTTGTATTGATTAAATTTGTTTCATTTTATTATTAAGACAACCAAAGTCATAACTACCAAGATTTTCATTTTCTAGGGTAACAACGACGCAAGTGTAAGTATTAAAATGTTTTTTTTTAATTTTCTCTCAGATATGGACTGATTATTAAAAAAAAAAAAAAACTATTATTGTGCTTAATGTTCAAACTACAAAAGTAAAATAATAGAGGTAGCCATTAGCTGTAAGAAATATATAAAATCTTCATAAGTGTTACGAAAAAATCTTAATAATGGTGTAGTGTAAAATAACAAATTTGCAATTGTGTCACTGTCGCTCCAAATGAGCGACATGACAAATTACTCTCTTACTCGCATGCTATTAAACTCGCTAACTCGCTCAATATGAACAACGCCTTATTAAATACCAGTCAGAAATAAACCTTTACATGAACTGTTAAAATGTCGTTAATCCAATAAACTTAACTAAATATTGATTTAGCATTTTTGCACCATCAAACACACTGAAACCATGTCATATTCAACTTAATATTCTAACAATGATATTTCGTCTGTTAGTGAAAGATTTTCATTTTGACAAGGTACTTAAATAGTATGGAAGATGACTCTACATGACTCAGTACAAATAAATATTGACAAACAGCTTCATATCGTGTGTATGGTCAGTAGCATAAATAACGATGAGATTTTAAGTAAAATACGTATGTTTTAGTATTATTTCTTCGTTCTTACTTGTGTATTGTGTTTTTCAGGCTTTTGTACTTTACTGTGACGGTACTGTACCGAGGCCTTTGCATTGTACGTCAAGAACGGTTTCGTATCTTAGTTTTTCTTTTGTTTTTTTCCCCAACCTGTATCGTCCTGTAACAACCCGCGGTCTCTCATTCAGTTTCAAATACAAATTCAAAATGTCTTTATTACATCAGATCATTACAATCATTTAGGTATAATCGTCAGCTTAAAATTAAGTTTACGTTAGTTCACATCGCGCCACCTACTGAGAAGAACTAGCAAGAAACTCAGAGGGGTTGTCATTTTTTTATGATTGTATTAACAATTTTAAGCAATAGAGCAATTCATTTCCAAACGTCTGAGTCTAGAATATACTCTGAAATAGAGTAATATGCCTTTTGGCTGAGTCTATGCTTAATAAACTTTTTGAATTTAGTTTCAGTATAAGTGTCTTTAATAAGATGAAAGGCCTTTGCCCAGCAGTGGGACATTATAGGCTAATACTTCTACTTCTATCACTAGTGTCTTATCCATATTTCTATAAGTCAGGGTATAAATGAGTTAAAAAGACATTGCACACATTATACTTGAAATTATACTCAGTATAGGTACTTATCATCTCTCTGTTTGTCAAGTCACTAAGCATAAGCATATATACCTACTTGAATTTTAAACAGATATCGATCTCGATTGACGTAGTTAAATGATTTTGACATTTATTTTTATATAGTGGTTCCCAATATTTCACAAATCCTAATCCTATCACTACATACTCGTAGTATAAAACAAAGTCGCAATTTTTGTCTGTTTGTTTGTCTGTTTGTCTGTATGCTTAAATCTTTAAAATTACGCAACGGATTTTGATGCGGTTTTTTGTAATAGGTAGAGTGATTCAAGAGGAAGGTTTTTATGTAAAAAAATTCCCGAAACTCCCACGGGAACGGGCACAACGCGGGTAAAACCGCGGGGCACTGCTAGTATAATATAAAGAGGAAAAAAAATTAAGTATGTTTGTTTGTTTTTTATATGTATGTTCAAGCTAATCTCGGGAATTATCAGTCCGATTTGAATATTTCTTTTTGTAATAAATAGCTACATTTAATGAGAAGGTTATATGCTATCCCATGGGAACGGGCCCAACGCGGGTAAAACCGCGGGGCCTTAAAAACCTTATTTCATCCTAAAACACATTCCCATAAACAAAGAACCAAATCATGCCCAGATCTTTATGATAAACCAACAAATATAACACAAAGCAACCTTTGTAAGGCACAGTGCACACCGTGTAGGCGTTATGACTCATGTAAACGTAGCCTTAAGGCTTTGAACAACTTTCTATGATATATCTCCACTCTTAATTTGGTAGAGAAAAGTTTTGTGTTGACCGAAGTTCATATAGGTTTTATAAATCAAGAATAAAACGTACTTATGTCTTTGAATGGCATGACCCACTGCTGGATAAAAGTCTCTCATCTCACCGATAATATCAGTACAGTGAGGAGGATTGCAAGTAATCATCACACAAATCTAGCTTCTAGGCAATGTTTGCGCATTCCATTTGGTACTGTTCTATCAAAATGTTAAGGAATTACACGTCATAGTTACTTTAATGAATGGTTCTGTAAATTTTGACAGTAGACCGAATGGAATGCTATGCGATTGTCAATTGTCTATTTATAAGCTAAGTAGGTAAGTACGTAAGTAAATTTTGTACCGCCTCAATTATTCATAAACGATATTAAACTTAAACAGTGTTTGACACCGCACGCGACGGGCGCAAGCGACGCGAACGGTCCACTTTTGTATGAAGACACAAGCGGCGGGCGCCCGCGAACGGTTCACTTTTGTATGGAACCGCGGCGTGCGCACGCTTAACGCAGTGTCGACCCTTAGTGTCTTATATTATTAGTAACACACAAGGTCATTGCTACTGTAATATACGCATAAACGTACGACTCACGAATATAGGAATTCTGAGTAAAACAAGTTAAAAAGTAGACTACACTTAAAAACTAGACACAAGTAAACCACATCTGTAAAACCGGCGAGGTTCTTAAACTTACTTAAGCGAGTAAAAAAGGGGAAACAACATTTTTCAAGACAATTATGCTCCAACATTTTTCATTATTTTGACGCACTTCCCGAGTAACATAAAGTTGTATAACTAAGGCTTTTATCACCAAACAGTAATATAGTAGGCCTATAATGGTAACCATTGTGACTGCTTGTACTATAACGGTTTTCAACAGAGTGGTTTGGTTCTATAAGATAATAGAGCGTTTAAGTCCATAAATTAGCTCTTTAAATGCTTACAGGACCTTACAAAAGAATATTTAAAGTGCTGCACTATAATGGGTACAAAATATACGATTATAGTACTATTTAATACTTTAGACAACCTTATTGACACTTTTATATATCTATTTGGCACTAATAAAACGTCAAAATTGCCTATATAGTATTAGTACTGCAGCAGTATTGAAAACACTATTACAAGACAAATTTGCACTATAAAAGTACCTTGCACAACCATTTTGAAACGTTTTAGCGTTTAAAAGGCTCCCTAAACATGGCTATGGCGCTAGTTCTGTTAAAGCCATGAAAATTCTTCTATAGTACTAAATAGTACCAAAATGACTTTTGGTGCATTTTCTACATAACTTATATTTTAAATAGCTTTATAAGTGAGTTTAGGTTACTTTTACAAGACTATTACATTAATATAAAAGCTCTAAAATTTATAATTAATGGACTAATTAGATCTATACTAGCTTTTTAGTATCATTTATATGATAAGTACTTTATAAATGGCGGCAGAATGTCAAATGTTTACAGAAATCTCTTAAAAAACTACAGTAGTAAGGGTTTAATAATGGATTTAATATCTCTGCGTCGGTATATAGGGAGCGGTAGTTATAAAAATAAGATAAAGGAGCGATACACACAAGCATTATCATCAATACAACAGGCTCATTTACAAAATGTAAATACTGGCCAAGTGGTTGCAGAAAATATGACACATGGTTCTGCACATAATATAATTATATTAATATTAGGTAGTCTTATTCATCACAAAATGATTTGGTAGGTGTGACTCGGTATGATAGCCACACACAATACAATTGCGTGCAAGTTTAAAATGTGTTTCTTGCCACGGCCATTCAAGTATAAATACTTAAAAGTATAAAATGAAATCTCCTCAGGAAACAACCCACGTCCAAAAGATATATATTTATTAATTGCAGGTAGGGCATCACTGAAACAAACAAATAATTTTGATTTTTGGACAACGGAACCCTAATCCGTGTTAGGTGAAAAAATGGCTGCTGTTTTTTGTCATGGTAGCACATTAGCAGCATAGTTGGAGCCAATATGTACTATAGCAGCCATTGTCGGGAGAAGTTCTTATTTTATTAATTAAAAATTAATTAAAACATGAAAGTTATGAGGGCGCATTGTCAAATTTGAAATCAGTATAATGACTTTAACGACACAATTATTTTCGCAAGTGCAAGTTACTGCAGATTTACGGTCCATCCATGAATTTATTGTAGTCGAGCATGTCATTTTAATTACATGTTACGGTTATCAACGATTCTATATAAAACATAAACTTACCGATATTTGTTTTCTTGAAGACACTCACAATATACCGCACGAAAAAAGATCATTGGAAACTTTTACGGGGCAAAATAACACTATAAACATGTTTTGGTCACTTTTATAGAGCAAATTTATGTCAAAAACGTTGCAGATAGCGCTATTTTAGTACTAAAACGCGTTTCTAATCACTTTTACATTTCAATTACAGAGCTGATTTATCACCGTGACAGCTTTTATTTAATGTTTATAGAATAAATCAGTCATAATACTAGGGCCTAAACCGGGGTGTATAAACATGTATAGTACTATTATAGTGCTAATCATGACATTAATTAGCACGCTCTAAAGCGTTCTCAGGTCTTTTATAGTACCAGATTTTGTTACTTGGGTTATCAGCAAAATTGTATTTGTTAAGTACTTTACATCTTTAGCAATAGTTTAGCACGTTATTCCTTTGTTTTTGGTCGTTGCAATACTCGATTTCTCTTACTTGTTCCAAAATGTGGACCAATGTCGTCAATTTTCCAACCGAAGACGACTACTCTTGAAGAGGAAAAAGTTTTAAGGATAGGGTTAGAATGAAATAAAATCACTAAACCTTTTTCCTCTTCAGGAGCAATCGTCTTCGGCTGGAAAATTGACGACATTGGTCCATATTTTGGGACAAGTAGGAAAATATAGAATATAGATTATTTTTTATTCATATAATATTTAACTATTTGGTTAAACCTCTTGAGTCTAATAAACGCTTATTATGAACAGTTTAGCTATCAAATGGTTTGTCACTTTCTGACACACACAATTTTCCGAAGAGCAAAAGAGACAAAACACAGAATAACAGTGATTTAGTTATACCGCGTTTATAAAGGGCCCTCAAGTTTACTTAAAGTATTGCTTACTATTCACAAAACAATTTCACAACTACCAGAATACTACTAACTCAAAATAGACATAAATGAATTGAGTTTAATCAAATATGGTTCAGTAGTCTTGCCTTATTCAACGTGCTGTGTGTCTTGTCTACGACCTTGTTGCTTAAAAAGGATATATGTAACAACTATTATAGTATTATTTATTGTTTCCGTTTGTAATACTATTATTTTAATTTGTGTACCTACCTGTTTCTTTATTTTTGACTAGCAGCGCCCTGCGGTTTTACCCGCGTTGTACCCGATTCCGTGGGCATTTTGGGATGAAAAATAGCCTATAACCTTCCCGTTGAATGTGGCCATCTATTATAAAGAGAATTATTCAAATCGGATTTATAATTTCTGAGATTACCTCGAACATACAAACAAACAAATTTACAAAATTTACCTCTTTATAATATTAGTATAGATTTATTTTATAGGTATTTAATGTCTGTAATTGTCAGCAAAGACAAGTGGCAATCGCTTCGCATTCTATTTGGTTGTCTACTAAGTATAAATTATTGATTGATGCGATTTTTATTTGTGTAGAATTATTGTAAGTCAACAACAATTAAAACTTTAACATTTCAAGGGGTCAATTCTGCTAAATCCATTGTATGTTTATTGAAACTAAAATAGGCCGCAATATTTACACTTTTTGCATTATTGCACCAAGTGGAATACTAAAATTTGAATGGATTCGTTTATCAAAATAACCTCCCAAAATTCGTTATTTAACCTATAGGTAAGAGCCAGTGTTAATGCTGATAAAGTACGTAAAGCTGTCTTCATTTTAGATATTAAAGCGTTTTAGATATTAAAGCGTCACACACGCTTGTAAACTCACAATCAAAGTTAAAATTGACTAAAAATACATACGAATCAATGAAAACAGTCTACTTAACCAAAACCAGTTACCATAAACAGTTATTATAACATACTTATTTAACGCCAAAACACGACGTAGGTAATATCCAAAGCAACTACTTTACATGCAATATTGAAGTTTCCTTCCCGCCTTGGTGTATTGTTAAGATCCCGAGATTTTAAGGAGAGATTACACACACGAAATCACGATAAAGTTGGGCCGTTGTTGTTGCCGGCCTACTGACCTCTGGCCAGAGATCGGGGAGGCAGACGCGACGGTGGGCTCTTTGCCTACACGATGACCATCGTTAGTAGGTTTTTTAAGATTACAATAATTTTGTGATTATAGCTATATAAATACTCTATTTTTTCTTACGAGTCTTATTATGTGGACTAATGTCGAATTTTTTTCAGCCGGAGACGATTACTCCTGAAGAGGAAAAGGTTTACCCTATCTCTAGCCCTCCTCTAAAAATAGAGTTGTAGTGTTTTTTCTTTCGAATTTATGATATTAATTATAGACTACTTCTTCTTCTTCATCGAGTGGATGGCCAACCTGACGAATCCTAGAAGTAACTATTGAATAATCTGTGCTACTCGCGTTCCGTGGTTGTGTATAAGAATAGCATACCTCTTATCTCTCCATCCCTACCTTAATACAATTTCATTCATCATTCTTCTTCTTCTTATCGAGTGGATGGTCAACTTGACCAAACCTGGTGTCAGAGTTATAGAGTTATTCATCATTTAAAAATACATTATTTCTCTCAATTTCAAAAAACTTCAACGTTAAAATGCACAGTTACAATACCACGACATATTAAGTTCGAAAGCAAATAAAACCATCCTCACATTTCTGTAGTTTACGTACAACGTAGGCAGTGTAAATTGACCCTGTGTGTAAAAACAATTCGAACTTAATGTTTGTTAACGCCAACACGAGAATATATTACGAAATAACTGCTTTCCTTCCATTCATTTGAAATAAGATCGACAACTTTTAAATATTGCCTTTTATGATGTTTTTATGATGCATACGGGCAATTTGAGTTGCTCAATTGTCTGGCAGATTTTGTGGATCAATTAGAGAAATTAGTGTTTTTTTTGAGGTTGATCCCTAAAATCGAGTATATTCGAAATTTGAATGACTACTAAAAATTTATTTAGTTTGTATTGGATTGCTGCTGGGCAAAGACTTCTCATTTCATTAAATATATCACTATAAGGAGCATTGGCGAAATCACAACGCCTACTGCTAAAATATTACAAAAAAAATTAGCGATGGACTACCCTTAAAACTTAGGGGGATGAAAAATAGATGTCCGACTCTTAGACCTACCCGATATGCACACAAAATTTCATGGGAATCGGTCAAGCCGTTTCGGAGGAGTTTAACTACAAACACCGCGACACGAGAATTTTACATATTAGACTAGCTGCGCCCCGCGGTTTCACCCGCGTTGTACCCGTTCCCGCGGGAATTTCGGGATAAAAATAGATGTTGTCCGATTCTCAGGCCTACCCGATATATACACAAAATTTCATGAGAATCGGTCAAGCCGTTTCGGAGGATTTTGACTACAAACACCGCGACACGAGAATTTTATATATAAAGATTATTTGTGAAAGAATAATTTCTAAAACATTAATAAAATAAGCCAATTTTTTGTCAAAGTCTTAAAATAGATTGCTATTTCAAAACTACTTAACACGGCAGTCACGTACAACTCGCAAAAATCGATCGCAGTAGCGCCATTTTAATTGCCCGTATGTGTGTACTAAGGAGGTTGTACTATTATTTTATTTGTTTATATTGCCTTATTTGGACTTAATGTAGGTGCAAGAAAATGTGAAGCTGTGTGACAGGTTAATGTGTGTTCTAGACTTATTTCTTATGAGAAAAATACGGGTTTCAGATTGTACGTATATTTCAGTTTCTTATACTATTTGTATTTATTTAGATAGGTTATTAGGACAGGCCACAAAGGGCCTTTTCTAGCTGTTAGCTGCGAGTTTGCAAGCTGCGAGTCAGTCAAGTTTTTAATTTTTGTAGTTTTGCACTTTTTCGATTGAAGTAGGAAATTCTCAATTCTTGCAAATGATTTTTTTAAATTACGGAATGGTCCATTTTTGACCAATTTCAAATTAAGCTCTCTTACCTAATTTGAAGTCTTATTTAAAAAAATACTAAAAAAATAAGATAACCTATTTAAAGTGTCCCGTCTGTATTCTTTCTACTCTATGGTCAGGGGAGGCTCGGCTAACCCCACGCCCCCGGCCATTTCCCGGCTTTTGGAAATATTTCTCCAACGTATTTATATTCATTACTTTACCACCGAACTGGACACGTCTTGGGGCAATCAAAAAAACTTCGGATTTCGATTTAGATTAGGGTTGGGCAACGGGATTGGGGATTTTTGATTTAAAACCCTTATTAGACCTTTTAAATGAAACAGATGATTGCACAATGCAGCATTGTTTTTTTTTATAAATTTTGTTTAAGTTCAAACATATTGTCAGACGAATTCGTATATACTTACCTTTAGATAACTAACGGGTGCATTCAAAGACTTCTATTAAATTGACAATTATAGACGTAATTTTTCACACACTACAAATGTATACACAATTTATCTCATATGTTATTCTGATGTATACCTATAATACTAAAGCTTTAAGTAAAACGTGAATGTACTCGTATTTTTCCTATTTTTTGTGGCAACATTTTTCTTTTTTTAATACTGTAAAGTTTTATCTAAATTTGTTCAGTAGTTTTTGCGTGAGAGTAACAAACATACATCCATGCTCCCAAACTTTCACATTTATAATATTAGTAGGATTCCTTACATATCGACACTTCCCCACTGTAACATCCCTATAACTCATCCCACAGGGTCATATAAATCCCAAAACCTCCATAGCAACATACAATTAACAAATTACCGTTCAAACAACTTTTTTACCGAGCTTCACCGCCTAAAAATTAAAAGTGATTGTTTGAAGTTGATCGGGCCTGCGTACGCGCAACTACGTTGACCTCATGACTCATCGACGCTTTGACATGAGTTAGCACTTAGCTAGCTTAAAGTTTAAGTATAGTCAAGTGATTTATGTACAAGTTACGCGTATATTAAGTGATGGATGTGTGTGCCGTTATTTACGTAGGCAAAACAGTTAGTAAAATGCTAGGATTTGGCAAAAAAATAGGAATTTTGACTTTAATTAATTAGAGTCTAGTTGATTTATGCTTGAACACATAGGTCCAACTTAAATTAAAAAGCATTCACAAAGCATTACATTATATTCTGGGCAGCACAAGCTAAGCCTTCCAATTGCTTCTAATTATATTTACTTTTAAGATACTACTTATTACTTATTTGGTACTTTATAAACAATTTTTTTGTGTTACTTTAGAAGTATTTTATTTTACAATTTTGACAATATTTAGCTGTCAAATATGAATGACCGAATACGTCAGTCTAGACTAAAAATTGTTGCTGGATAAGTAGTCTCAACTTGGACATGTTGTCAAAAATGTATAAATTTTATGTGAACGAATACATCAGTCTAGAATGTCATACTCTAAAATGTTGGTGTATACGAAGTCTGCGACACTCAGTAAGTACACGAAATATAACCTTTATTTTGTGTTAAGTAGGTTGATATTCTTAGTTAGATTGACACCTTGGCTTGACTAGCTTTAAAATAAAATAAACAAAAAGTAAAACTTGAAATCAGTCCAAAACAGAAATTACATTTCGAAATAAGTCTCAGCCAAAGTGGCGTTAGATTTATTAGTTTAAAAAGAAAAGTAAGCGTGGAGTGTTATGAAGCTTCGAAGATAAAACTACTTTAAGTTTTTAAAATTTGTTAATGCTATTAAGATGTCTCATATACCAAGAGATATATGAAATAGTCACTGTGTAGGAATGCACTTATGACGTCACGTGTTTGACGTAACAAGTCACATACTAATTATAACTTTAGTAACGAATTAAAGAAGTTAGAGCATTCTAAAGGTGCCTGAAGAAATGTCTAGTCAGTCTAACAACAATTTAAAACCTTTTGTCTATCTATAAGTTTTATAAAACTGAAGAGTTGGTTTGTTTGAACGCGGTTATCTCAGAAAATATCAATACGATTTGAATACATTTTTTTTTGTAATGGACATTCAACGGGAAGGTTATAGGCTATTTTTATACCCGAAATTCTCAGGGGACGGGCACAAAGCGGGTAAAGCCGCGGGGTACTGCTAGTCAGACATAAAGTAGATATGTTAGACGGTTTGTCTATAATGTTTTGACTAGTATGATGTGTGGTATCAAACGTTTATTTATAAACTAAACAATAGATAGGAACTGAATAATTACTGAAGTGTTTTATATAGAATCAGGAGTAGTAGGATAAAGATCATAGAATAAACTGTATCTAACCAAAATTTTAATCTCCAGCTTTTTTAAAAGCTAGAAAGCTGATGAATTAAGGCTAGGGCATAAATAGAGTTGCCCATGGCTTCTATCACCTAGAACTTAGTACACCCCTGGACACAAACTGGACAGAATCCGTGACCCATGCAAGCTCATAAGCAAACACATTTTATGTGTATGATGTATCAATTCATACACAGTTATGTTTATCTAGTGTAAATAACGTCTTGTTCGTCAGTAACTCCCAACTTAGTTGCATTTGTATACAACTAGCTGTGCCTCGCGGGTTCGCCTGTGTTGTACCAGTTCCCGTGGGAATATGAGCGTAAAAAATGGTCTGAAATCTTCATGAATATAGCTCTTATTATAACGACTGTAGGAGTTAAAAAGGTAAATTTATCTATACTATTAAAATAAAGCTGAAGATTTTGAGAGTTCTGTTTTTTGTTTGTTTGTTTGAACGCGATTATCTCAGAAACTACCAATCCGATTTGAATAATTCTTTTTGTAATGCATAGCCACATTCAACGGGAAGATTATAGGCTATTTTTCATTCCGAAGTTCTTACGTAAACGGGCACAATGTGAGTAAAACCGCGGGGTGCTATTAGTTTATTTATAATGAGTTCAAATTGTTAGCTTAATGTTTTTACGAGTATCTCAATATTTATGTCATCGTATCTTAAAAGAAGGTGTGGTAGTTAGATATAATTACTTTATGAACATACGACACACAGATAAAAAGTAGTAGAACATAAATATATTTAGCACTTTTGTAACATTGTAATGAAGTCGTTTAGAGTTTTATTACTTTGCAGATTTAGAGATCCTTGTAACGGAGTTTTAATCGCTTTTTGCTAAACCATGACATAAAAGGGGTCTTCTTATAATACTAGCAATACCCCGTGGTTTTATCCGAGTTGTGGCCGTGGGAATTTAGGGAAGGATAGTTTGAAACCTTACCGTTCAATATGGCTAACCATTACAAAAACAATTAATCAAATTGGATGTGTAGTTTCTGAGATCAAAAAAGCTAACTCTTCAGAAAACTAAATTAGAAACCTAGGATTTGAACCCGGAACGTCAATGTCTTTATAATTAGGGTAAATAAGCGTGTGCGTAATAGTGGGTACACACGTACGTACTTGCTCGATAAACTTGCTCGATCTCGAGCAAGTACGAACGTGTGTACCATGCAAGTCTCAAGACAAATGCTCGAAGCCAACCAAAATGTTTGATTCGAACAAGATTGAAACGAGAGTTTCAACGCACATTAAACATGTTCTTCGAGCAAGCTTTTACGTGTAGACGCAGGATCGAGCATGTTTGTAGATAGTCATGCTCGGATGAAACATGCTCGTCGCGCATGTACGTACGTGTGTACCCACTCTAAGTTTGCAAAAGTGTGATTAGGAAAATACTTACTGCCGCATTGAGACGTGCATTAAATTTGACGTAAGTTTTCACACATCCTTCCATCCAGGCCTTATTCATAAACTCTTACTAGCATCATTTTAGCTATCAAATGGTTTGTCCCTTTCTGACATACGCTATTTTCCAAAGAGCAAAAGAGACAAAACACTCACTAACAGTGTTTTAGCTATAGTTAATGAATAAGGCAGTAAATGTCTAACTAAATCACTCATTAAATCTATACCATTTGGCGTCTCTGAGTACGGTTGTTAGTACCTAACTATTATTATATATGCGGAACCCGTATAAATAAATATTTTCTCACATAGGTACTCTCTGTACTACATTATGTGTGAACAACCGACTGTTTTTAACTTTATGGGTCTGTATAAAATAATTTAGTTGCTTAATTTTAACTTGTCACCGGCTGGCGTTATTTATTTTATGTAATGGCAATATTTGTGTTAAGTTAGACACCTTTTAGTGCTTTTTATGGCACTAATAGGGACTATATAAGAATAGTCAGTGAAGTGAATAGGTCAGTGACCAACAGTCATACAGTCACGAGCTTTAATGTGGGACCCATTTCCATTAAATGTTGTTAGAACATTCATAATGCAATAAGGTCGAAACTTTACTTTGATAAAAACGTAAAGTTATCGATGGTAAACAATATGACATTGATATTGCGATAAAATATTAGCTCTAATTAGTGTAAGTTTGCTACACAATATTCAACCTTAAGTGGGTCCCAAATTAAAGCTCGTGTCTGTGCCATGTTGGAAGCCCTCAGGCGGTCTAAAAACTCCGCCATCAGAGTTGGCACCTATTCGAAATGAAATGATGATAAAAATCTGTTTAGTGGTTGGCGTAACAGCGTGACATACAGTCAGACAGTAGGGCAGTGTTACATTTATAATAAGGGAAACAGGGACTTCATATTTAACTTAAATAATATATATTTCACTGTAAAATATAACATTATGTTTAAAAAACACGAACAGACCACACATTGACCTCAAAATAATCTATATCAAATCGTTAATAGTTCCTCTGATTAATAGCCGACTAATCTTAGCTTTTAACAACAATCTATCCAACATTAAAAAAGATCTATTTATGTTTCAAAACAGGAATACACCGAGTACCGCTAACTCGAAAAAACCTAGTTCTAACTAACTGCTTGAAACTTGTTCGACGGGTTTAAAGCTACATACATACATGTAAATACTAAAAGAATCAAAGTCCTGGCTTACTTTGACAAGGCCTTTGGCACATTGCTATGAGCATGAGGCATTGGTATGAGGTATGAGCGCTTACTGTGTCGGGGGTTGCAGGTTCGGTTCCCGTCCAGAGTCAACAATTTGTGAAGACTGTTGGTGACGACGTTAGGTGTCAGTGAATTGTATATTTAGTCGTAAATAATGTATTTGTGTATGTATTAGTATTAGTTACTTAACACAACTTGCTTGTAAGAATGTTAGAAACGAATCAACATAGTAATATCTGTAATCGTCATTACTTAGGCACTCACACCTAAAGCCGGGAGGTCTCACATGACTGACCTATCAAAAATGAGCACATTTTGATGCGCTTCGCGACATTCTGATGCTAATAATGATTTAATATTAATTTATGTTTGCTACTGGTCGTTTGTATTTAATTAATTAATTCGAACTTGTTTAAAAATTGACATGGCGCCTATGGCTGCCATTTTGTGGTTTATTAGAATTTAAATTTAGAATTAATTTAAATATGGAATGAGTTATGACTTGATTTATAAGATACTAGCAGCGCCCCGCGGCTTTGCCCGCGTTTAGCCCGTTCCCGTAGGCATTTTCGAAAATCCTTTCTTAGTGTGCACTTACTTCACTTGAAGAACCTTCCTGGCAAATTACATATTTCTAGGTGTAGTGGTTGAGGCTGTGCATTGATTATCAGTCAGTCAGTCAGTCAGTCAGGACTTTAAATTATATATATACAGATGATGTTATACGTATTGTCTTTGATAGGAATTTTAAATAATCATTATGTTTAGCTGTATTGTTAGCTCAACTCATCGCATGCAGTCGCCGATTTATTTCAATCTGCTGGTAGTCAAAAGCTACATTTCGAGTCTGATCCGAAAAATTTGCATAAAAAAAACCTATTGCATATTTTCCTTATAATTAAAATACCCATGGCTGTACGACTCAACTCAACCTATAAAAAATCCGAAAAAAGTCAGCACGCTCACTATCTATCGCACTCAGATCTGTCCATTAAATCGACACTTGACTAACCGACGTTTTTCACACAAAATCACTAATCAAGTCTACTAAAGAATCATTTAACGCTCAGAGACGTCAAATGACTACGGCCGTATGTGTTACAATGTTTTGGTTTCTTGTCCATAAAATACTACATATTATAGCCAGAAGTCCAGTGTCCAATATTGGATGTCAATAAATGGTACTATGCATTCATTTTACATTATACGAAGAGGGGTTACACCGTTAGGTCCTAGATTTGAGCTAAAACCTACGCAGATAGTGTTAGATTTCATAGTAATTTGCCTTTAGTAGGACTCCAGAGATATTTAATAATATCTTAATTGAATTCACAGTTGTATTTGTTTGGTTGATAACTGTTTTTTATGTCTGTTTATCTGGGTATGTAAAATGTTAATACATACTTATTAACTTCTTTTAACACGTTAAGGGTGCTTTCAAATTATGCGTTTCGTGTCGGACCGCTGCGGTGCCGAAGCGGTGCGTTTGTCGTATTGTGAACGTACGATCGTGTGTTTTCATACAAATCGAGCAGTGCGGCAACAGTGCGGCGTCGGTACCGCGAAATAATTTTAGTACGCACTGTTGCCGCACTGCTAGATTTGTATGAAAACACACGATCGTACGTTCACAATACGACAAACGCACGGTTTCGGCACCACAGCGGTCCGACACGAAACGCATAATTTGAAAGCACCCTGAGCACCGTACTCAGGGATGTCATTCAAGTTTTACTTATCTACTCCTACTATGTAAAGAATATCTTGAACACTATGGTACATAATAATTATTAGATTTGAAATGGCCTAGCGGTTTAAGTAGCTTACGTAGAGGAACATAAAATGATGTTAATTACTTGTATTTATGAACTAATAAAACTGTTTCATTTGTTGCCTTGATTACTTGATAAGAAGATTATATTGTGGTTTAGCAGGGCCCTGCAGTTTTAATGGCCGTTCCTATCAGAATTTTAGGATAAAATTAGCCTATAAGCGTCCTGTTGAATCTGGCTATCTATTGCAAAAAGAATTATTCTAATCGGATTGGTATCTTTTGAGATTTGCACGTTCAAACGAAGAAAAGGTTTTCGAAAATTTAATTAGTCATCATCCCTATGCTTACTTATTTTGAAGCTTCAAAATGTACTAGTTTTTTTAAGTTTAAGCGATCACTACTCATTTTGAGTCTTCTATGACCACGGTTCCAGTAAAGGTCCGAAACGTCAGATAAAAAATCTATACTAATTTTAAAGAGGGAAACTTTCTAACTTTGTTTGTTTCTTTGTTTGTAAGGGCTAATCTTCGAAACTAACAATCGGATTGTAATTATTCTTTTTGTAATGGATAGCCACATTCAACGGGAAGGTTATCAACTATTTTTCATCCCGAAATATCTACGGGAACGGCCACAACGCGGATAAAACCGCGGGACACTGCTAGTTTAAAATAAAAGCGAAGTGTATCCGTAAACGTAGTTTCAATTCAAAATGAACATCAAAATTCTTCAAATAACTTCAGATACGCACAAAATATCAACTTTTAACTACAAAACGTTTGACGAGATACATATCATTCACAGTTCAACTCGTTATTGAGTATTGCGTAGTAACTGCAGTCTAATCTGTGGTTACGTACATTAGATCGGCATGTGATTCGTGACTACCGATGTATTATGGTATTGTAGTGGATATAGTAATGTTATATAAGAATGTTTAGGTGTATTGGACTCGAAAATATACTATACCATATATCGGTAAGGTTCGGAGTCAATTTTGAGATAATTTCCTATAGCTCTGGCTATGATACTTAGGGTGTGTTGGTTTAAATGGTTGGTTAACGTAACATACGTTCGTTAAAAAGTTATGACTTTTTATGATCCTATGTCTGTTGAATAAAGCGTTTTTTCATAACTTAAAAGATGAAGATAGTCTGTTAATAGTAATTGAGTATGTATATAGTAACTGTGATTCCATACTTGCTTGAACTTAATTAGATCTAAATTGTTTAATAGCATCTCTGACCATCAGACAGAGGAAAAAGGTTTAGAGATAGGGTAAGAATGAATAAAATCACTAAACCTTTTCCTCTTCAGGAGCAATCGTCTTCGGCTCGAACACTGTCCTCATTTTAGGACAATAAAAAAAGAGTATAGAGAATCTCATGTGACCAAACACACACCCAAACACACACACAAACCACGGATCATCACTAGTCTAAACATTTCTAGCCGCACTGTTCTGACATTTTATCACGTTTGTAGATTAAGATTACTATCATGATTCTATCTCGCTTCGAATTATCACGAATGACTCAACTTTTTTTGCTCAACGGTAGTAAAGCAAATTTTTATTGCTATTTTGAACTTGAATATTAGATTCGTTTTGTTTTGTTATGTGGAGCGAATTTTAGCTGTTGATTCCAGGTATTTAATAGTATTTTGTGACGGTTAGGATGTTTTGATGGTGGGTAAAGAAAATTGATTAGTTGGTTACATGCCTACTCAATAGGACCTACTCATGTACTCAGAGACGTCAACTACATCGACATTAATTATTTTTACCCGCATTGTACCCGTTTCAGTGAGAATTTTAGGATGAAAAGTAGCATATAACCTTCCCGTTGAATGTGGCTATCCAAACCAAAAAGAAATTTTCAAATCGGACCAGTAGTTCCTGAGATTAGCGCGTTCAAACAAACAAACCAACTCTGCAGCTTTATAATATTAGTATAGACTAGCAGTGCCCCGCGGTTTTACCCGCGCTGTACCCGATCCCGTAGGAATTTCGGGATGAAAAATAGCCTATAACCTTCCCGTTGAATGTGGCTTTCTATTACAAAAAGAATTATTCAAATCGGTTCAGTAGTTTCTGAGATTAGCGCGTTTAAACAAACAAACAAACAAACAAACAAACAAAACAAACTCTTCAGCTTTATAATATTAGTATAGATTTAATGTCCCACCTTCTGGGATAAGCCCTTTCATCTCACTGAAGATATCAATCTCTTACATATTTAATCGACATCGATGACTACAGCAGTTACTAGTTAAAAAATTTAAAAATGTTGTACACTCCTGTTAAAGGCCACTCACATTGTAATATGCCTATATATTTCTTTTTGTTACTGTATGTTTTGTGAAGAAGGTGTTGGTGTGTCTTAAATAAATAAATAAAATACCATTTTTCATTTATCAGTGCAACATTGTTTCATATCTAGGCAAGTATACCAGAATCACAGAAACCTCTCTAAGCCTTCGATTAATTCAGAATCCTTAGAATGTAGGCTAAGTTAAAATGTTTTCATTAAAACTGAATGTTACATTGAACTATCACGCAACTGTCAGTGCTGACAAACTGTGCCTTTGGCCGTGACATCAACGAAGTTATTGTAAGGCTCCCCGCAGACGGGGCAACTAATCGTAGTCACTGGTAATTCAAGTGTTTGTAGCGCAAGTAGCGTAGTGTAATTAAGCGATGTTAACTCATTGCGATTGTTAAACAACGTGCAGCTCGACCCTCACTTGGATGGGTGGCCGATAGTGGCATTTCTATCTGAGCGCTTGTGCTTCAAAGGGCGCGTAAAATCGTTCGTCCCGGTTAGGTTGTTTCAATCGTTAGACCATGTCGGAGGCCTATAGGCGGTCTAGAAACTCCGACACCAGGGTTGGCAACTTACCTACTCGAACTTACTTAGGTGGTTGGCGCTCCATGTGGTCAGGTACCATGCAAGAAGTGGTCGGTGACCACCATTACTTAATAGTTAGTTTTAGAAGCTATCGTTTATCTGATGCCGATATTGCTTGCTCGTTTGAACACGCTAATCTATGTAAGTACTTGGAGGTTATCCACAATAGACGAAAGTCAGACAAATGTCAAACTGCAGATTAAGACTCCGCGCAAATCGCATTGACTATACATACATAAAACAAGTAAATGTTTACACAAAACTTATAATACATGTCTGATTTTCCAGCAAAAGTCAATCTTTGTGGAGAGGAAAAAGTTTCATTCTGACCCTATCACTGACCGATTATTTGATACTTTATAGATGACTACACCTTTGGTTGCAAAAGCTGCCATTTAAGCTTTGTATTTCTTCAGAAAAAATTGACGTAAACAAGTTGCCGTCAGATATTAGTATCAGATATCAGATAAGCCTAAATCGTGCGTTTACTATTTCGCTTCTGAAGTTAAAAGGAGGAACTTATTTGAAGTATTAGGGAATTATGTTTTTTTGGTACCGTAAAGAAAAAAATAAAATAAAATTGAGTCTTAATTTGCAGAAATTCTAAATAACAATCTATTGTGTAGTTCAGTTACCAATTAATGTGAAGAACCGTAAAAGCAAAGTAACGCACATTCTCATCTCACAGTAATCAATAACCCACGGTTAAATTTAACTACAATATTTATTAATTCGTTCCTTTTAGCGACGGTTACGAGATCAAACGGTTATTTTTTATTTTGGTTCACGCAATTTCTCGGTATTTAGGGTGTAAGTATGTGATACTAATCGCTCGATGCGCGGTTGGCTTTAGGGTTCAATTTCTTATGGGTGCTTAACGGTAATGTTATTGAATCTGTATAGTGTTGCAGGTAATTGTGTATGGAATTTTAATCTTTATGTGCTAGATATGTCTTTAATACTTTAAGGAAAGTTTGGAAAAATGTAGTGAGTCTTTTTAAATAATTTTATAATTATTATTTTTTTGAAGTTGCAAAAAGTTCTTGTGAGAATTTGGCCCTTTGTTACATCCTTTGTTAAACATTTGACTGAAATAAATATAATAAGATCAAAGCTTGTGTTATGGAATTTAACTCACTGACTACTACATATACATACACAAAAACTTTTTAAGAATATATTGACACCCAGACGTCGTCGCCAACAACTATGTCTGCACATATTGTTGACTCCGTTGAATCGAACCCGCAGCCCCTGACACAGTAAACGCTCTTACTGTCACTGTGCCACTGGGCTTGTCTTGAATTCCTTTTTTACTACATGCTTCGTTAGTGCTTAGATTACAACATGCAGCCATAAAATGGACGTAAATGTTGGTTGGGAAGTACAAAGGTGTAGTAATATCATTGTTGGGATTGTGCAATACCACACACAATGCATTCATGTAGGCAGAAAAAATGGTAATGTACCACCGTGATGACAAAATTACGTAGGTACAGTAATTGGCTGTTTAGCTGGTAGATTTATCCTTGAAAAAGTTGTAAAAAATGGGAAATTTCATGTTGGTTTGCGATATATTGGGTTATTCGTTCTGATTCCCAGTCGTTGATAAAAAAAATTACTCCCTATCATAGCTTTTTTTACTTAGTGTCGTAGTTTAATTTAGTGATGCTAATTCTTTGCGACTGTTAAGCAACTTGCAGCTCGACCACCACATTATGTTTGGATAGTGGAATGTCTATCTGAGCGCTACCGTGCTTTAGAGGGCACATTATACCATCGGTTCTATACTCTATTTTTTTTGGATTGGCACAAAATGTGGACCAATGTCGTCAATTTTCCAGCTGAAGACGATTGCTCCTGAAGAGGAAAAAGGTTTAGTAATTTTATTCCATTCTAACTCTATCTCTAAACCTTTTTGCTCTTCAGAATCAATCGTCTGCGGCTGGAAAATTGACGACATTTAACCACATTTTGTGCCAATCCAAAAAAAATAGATTATAGTTGTTTCAATCCTTAGTAAAAACTACGACACTAGTTGGATGGCAATTAACATACCCGAACTTGGTTATAATAAACAATCGAATTCATGTAATGTGCTTGATAAGGAGCGATAATATTAAAGATTTTCTCCTTTTGTTGGAGTCGATGTCAAGACATAGTAATATACAAAAGAATTTATGTCAATTAAATTGCCAATCACTATAATCATCTTAAAACCTTATTAATGGAACTTTTTATGTTGTAATGCAATAATTATGACATCTTCTTTTAATATACGACTTTATTTTAAAAGGTAATTATCACTACATAGTATTAAACAAAGTCGCTTTCCGCTGTCTGTCTGTTGGCCCTATGTATACTTAGATCTTTAAAACCACGCAACGAATTTTGACGCGTTTTTTTTAAATAGATAGAGTGATTCAAGAGGAAGGTTTACATGTATAAAAATTCCTGAAATTCCCACGGGTACGGGCACAACGCGGGTAAAACCGCGCGGCGCTTCTAGTTTATTTTAAAAGGTAATTATATTTGTTATGTAATACACTTATTAATGTCGAGTGCGTCGTATGACAACTCAATATAGGTAGTAATGCGAAGGTACTTTCTTATACGTCAACTTAAAGCGCTTGTGGCGTAACTTGACTAAACCATTACGCACTCATCGCGATTTTTAAGCAGCGTGCAGCTCGACTCTCACTCAGATGGAGATACCGCCTTCAAATAAAAAAAAACAAAGTCTTTCAGCTATATGGTATTAGTACTAGCAGCACCGCGGTTTTACCCGCATTGTACCCGTTCCCGTGGGAATTTTGGGACGAGAAATAGCTTGCCACCTTCCCGTTGAATGTAGCTATCCATTACAAAAATAATTATTCAAATCAGACTGGTAGTTTCTGAGATAAGGACATTCAAACAAACAAAAAAAAAGACGTGTGGCACTCGGGGACTGCCGCCGCGGTAAAGCTATTGCATAGTTATTTTTTATATCACTAGATGGCGTTAGTGTGCTGAATGTCTGCATCGCGCTAACGTTGTGTTCTAGGCATATATGTAGGCAATGTTTGAGGAGCGTGAGGTTTTTTCGTTACGGAATTTCTGGATTCGGTCCCCGCGCTCAAGGCCCGCGATAGAAGCTATGCAATAGCTTAATAAAAATCAAACTGCTATATATTATTAGTAGGTATGGATAATATTGGTTGTCAAAACATGCATAGCATGCATATTGCGACATAGCACTGTGGTCATAGTTACTAAGTAAGACTCTTTATGTGACATCATGCGACCAGCGTCACTGTGAAAGTGGCAATTTTTTTTACTATCAATATGTATAGAAATGTTACGCAATAGCCATATGGGCTAGACAAACTTCTACACATTTTGAACGGGACTAGAATCTTGGTCTTTTGCGAGTCATACTCTATCAAGTTCACCATCAAGTGTAGCGGACTTGATGCGGCGTCCAATAAACTTGATGTGTAAGTAGACTTTTCATGCACACCCACAGCCATACACCGTCAAGTTTACTGGATGCCGCATCAAGTGCGCTTCAAACTTGATGGTGAACTTGATCGAGGAACGCAATAGGCTTCAGAAAATGTAACAACACAGTAAAATAAGTAAAATTTAAAAACAAAAATGTTCTGTTTCCCATTGTCCGTGGTTTTTCGGTCCAGAGACTGCGATTTGTTAGTTCGCTCGACTGCAAAGCAATTTGAATAGATTCCTCTGCATTGTCGGTGATCACTGTGCAAGACGGAATATCTATTATCTATACTCGAATTATGGAGCAACGGCTCTCTGTCGAAATTACTATGGTGAAACGGATTTTTATAAATTTCGGTTGTCTGAGAAATTGTTTGTTTGTATTTTCACTCGCGGGGCGTTGCTAGTTCTTTAAATAGATAGAGTGATTCAAGAAGAAGGTTTATATGTATAAAAATTCCCGAAATTCCCACGGGAACGGGAACAACACAGGTAAAACCGCGGGGCGCTGCTAGTAATATGTATATAAAAATCGCAAACGAGCACAGTTTCTCTTACCCCACATACAGTCCACTTGTGATAAAAAGGGGTAATAAAATAGGATATTATACATTTTTTTATATTGATGCAGCTTAGTGGACAGGTTACCTGTAAAGAGACATTACTCGTAATAGTATTTAGTTTAAAAATAAACATTATATACATAATTAACATACTCAAACAACTTTTTAATACCCAAAAGATAATCTCATAATTGATTAAATCTACTCAGCTTAAATCATTAAAACACGAATTAAGGCACATTTTTTGTCCATTAAAATAATCCAAACTTCAATTTTTAATCTGTCCGCTTTCATTATATAACGACAGGACATCAAGTGCCATTATGGCGGCCGGAAGTCGTCGAAAGGAAATGACGTCACAACGTCGCTGGCCCGTGAAGCCCCAGGCGTACCAACATGACGGATTATCAATATATCTTTACGTAACGGTTTGTTTTATTTTAACACATTTTTGAAGTTTTGCATCGGGGTTCTGGATTTTTTAAGATGTAGAGATTAATGTTATTAATGATGTTACGGGATTTTATATTTTGTTTCATTCCCACTGACTTACAGAGAGAGAGGTTCTGTGTTTACTTAGAGTCTATGTTATGTTTTTTTTAAGGGTTTTGTTGTTAACCGTAAATGAAATGAAATGACAGTTTCCTACTAATTAAACTTTATGGTTATTAAATTTAACTTTTTTGCACAATTACAATTTCACATACTACCTACAGTCCCACCATCTTATCTGTTCAGTTGACGGCGTCGCTAGTGGAGAATTTGGTATTGCCATATAAGAAATTCACCAAGAAACAAAGGTAATTAAAACATGTCTTGGAAGTCAGTCTATAGATATCATTAAAATTTAAGAAACTACAATATCAATCATATAGAGCGTAACTAACATAGTATAGTATAGATTCAATATGGCTTAATTATAATAAAAAAATATAATAAATTATAATATTAACATGCATATTCCAGGTTTACTGTGTTTAGTGTTTACCAGCTTCGATCACATCGTCACTTACCATCAGGTGAGTTATTGATCAAACAGGTCAAAATTTGTGACAGGCTCACAAATCAATAAATATAGCTATGAACCTTAGTAACTACATAAATAAAACAATAATGCAGCACAATAGGATTTTATTTATATTTTATAAAAATAATTGTGGTCATGGTTTCTGAGCTCAAGCGGTCGCACTCCAGGAATTCCGGTCGATGTTCCTGAACCATCTGCTGATTATATAACCACCAGCTATATATATATTTTTTTTGTAATAATGAGTGATTTAAAATTTCCATATCTGGCTACATTGACCTGTCGCGGCAGCAACGCGTTCATTCAGCTTTTCAAATGGTATTAATGGAGCTTGTAGGCGTTTCTCTTCTTTCATGAAAGATATAACTTTTAAAATAATTAGCCGTGCATCACTTTTGAGGGGTTTCGGCATTTTATTTGCTTTTTTCACAATGAAATCAATAAATAAACACGGGAGCACTCGCACTAGACATCAACTGACAGCGGAATGACGTTTAGGAAAAAACGGCTGACGCGGCTGTAGTTCCCATTTTGCCCACCTGAACAGATAAGTTGGTGGCACTGTACCTTATTACAAGCATCAAAGGACATGTCAACCATAACTCCAACATACTTAAAATTAAAAGGAAATAGTATATAAAAAGAAATAATTAAGGAAATTCACAATTGGAAGCCTTTAAAGAACGGAAGACACAGATGGCCGAGGCGCATTTCTCATGCAAAAATTTCATGGTCAACCTTCTTTGAAGTAAACTAACCTCTTTTACGAACCACGAAGGTTTATTTTTCTTTACTACGACCGTGGTACCATAATGTTCTAACAATCAACGTGTTCATAAACCATGGAGGTAACAATTGTATTTATTTAAACATTATTTTATGGAAGGTTAATGACCTGGATCGGTTAGTGGGCTTAAATCAGTTTTTGATCTCTTTTAAGCTTGATGACACTATAGTCAGACTGCAGTCAGACAGTATTATAGTCTATCACTACATATTACAAAACAAAGTCCCCGGCCGCGTCTGTCTGTCTGATCGCGATAAATTCAAATACTACTCCACGGGTTTTGACGCGGTATTTTAAATAGATAGAGTGATTCTAGAGGAAGGTAATAAACTAAATCACTCAAGTCTAGTACGCTAAGAGAACAACTTCTATTAGGTAAGGACAATTACAAATAGTAATAGTTAGTAGGAATTTTAGTTCTAGTGCTGTCATTTCAAGGGAACTATTTACATTAATTGGTTCGGGAAATGCGAGGGGTTTGACATAAATGGGTACACGACTCGCGATACTGCGAAACAAATCGTTAAGTAAAGTATTAGATGGATTAGCCTGTAACATCCCAATGCTGGGCAAAGGCCTCTCGTCTCAACGAACGTGAAGATAACAGTACAAATTGTAATGTTTTGCTGAGAAATTATTTATTAAGTTTGTTTTCTGTTTACCTACATAACGTATCATTGGAATTTAATTTCATGATTAAATTTTATATTTGCCAAAAAAAATCCGAACCGATATTCGTTGGACGAACGAATGTTTTCTTTGCGTGCAAACATTCGTTCAATTCGCGAGCATTTGTTCGCTCAGGACTGTACTGAGCTCTAAATGGAAACTCGGAATAATAAAATAAATAAACATGTTCATTCGTTCATTCATTCAAACACACAAAAGGAATCTAAAACAAAGGTACTCTTCCACCATTTGTATTGTCTATGGTTCCCTATTTGTCTATACGTTTGTAAGCGTGACGCATAGCTGCGCGGGCGCACAATGCGTTGGTCATTAACCTACCTTACGATTTGTGAAGAGGGTGAATGGAAAAAATCGTTTCGGTGGTCTAGTGGTATGGGCACTCACCTGCCAAGACTGAGGTCTTGGGTTCAATTCCCGGGTAAAGTGAAAAACATGTTCCCTATTTTTCTAAGATGGCTCGAGTTTGAGATCACCAACCCGTATTAGGCAAGTGTGGTGATTACGCTTAATCCTCCTCACTGTACTGATATATTCAGTGAGATGAGAGGCCTTTGCCCAGCAGTGGGACATTACAGGCTTACTGGCTGATACCTCATTGCTTCAGAAACACCGAGATAAGGTCCTAGAACCATTGCAAATTATAAACCAGATTTTTTTGTTCTAAGAATAGAATAAGTCAATCTGACATGTTAAATACAGTTTAGCCAGTCTGACAATTGTTCTAAGTACAGTTTAGAAAAAAGTTAGACATTTTGTAGACTAAAGTAGATCGCCTAATCTTACGTCGGTCTTGAATCTTCTCTATAACACAGTCTTTCAAAACCTCCTCAGGCGCTAACCGAACATTACACCCATAAAAATTTAACAAAACATCAAACATTAAAATTTCGAATCAATCTAGCGAACCCATAAATAAATAATATACCGCAATTCAAAATTATGACCATCGTGCGAAAAACAGCGCGCAAAGTAAACAAAAGACTATTATTTGCAAATAAATATATTACTTCTATTTACATGTACATACCGAATTCAGTAGGTTAGTTTTTGCTGTTTTAAATAACAGTTGTTAGTTGGTACTTATATACCACAGTACCTAACAGCTAAACCGCCGTCTAACATCTCATATAATTACATTAATGGAGTCCTCACATGTAACCACTGTGCTCGCACTTTTAGGGCGCTTTCAAATTATGCGTTTCGTGTCGGACCGCTGCGGTGCCGAAGCGGTGCGTTTGTCGTATTGTGTACGTACGATCGTGTGTTTTCATACAAATCGAGCAGTGCGGCAACAGTGCGTACTAAAATTATTTCGCGGTACCGACGCCGCACTGTTGCCGCACTGCTCGATTTGTATGAAAACACACGAACGTACGTACACAATACGACAAACGCACCGCTTCGGCACCGCAGCGGTCCGACACGAAACGCATAATTTGAAAGCGCCCTTACTGCGAAAATTGGTTATATCAGTCATACAAAGACACATGATACTACATCCAGTCCATAAATTAACAGAGATCACAGTCGCTGTAGCCGAAATCGGCTATGAAGGGATATACATATGTATATACCAAGGTAGCCCGAAGTACTGAAAGGTATGCGAATGAGACCTTTTACGTCTCATTGTCGCATTGAAATCATCATCATTTTTGAAAATAAAGTTAGGTATGGCCTGTAATGTCCCACTGCTGGCCAAAGGCCTCTCATCTCACTGAAAAAAATCAGTACAGTGAGGAGGATTAGGCGTAATCACGACGCTTGCCTGCGGTTTGGTGATCTCAAACCCGAGCCTGAAAATGTTTGAAAAGTAGGAAACATTATTATTTATTTAAAATAATGTTTCTCTCCCTGCACAAGTGCGGGGAGAGACGCTGTCGCGAGCGCTTCACCCACCTCCTGATGAAGGCCACCGTATGTGGCCGAAACGTGTTGAGGAACTCTCGACAGTAGTCTCCGTCGTACGTAAGTTCCCGTTTTAAATAAATAATAATGACATCAACGTACGTTTCAATTAATAGTAAAGTAGGAAACATGTTTTCTCTGTCTTGGCAGGCGAGCGCACATAACACTAGACCACCGCGGCCTTTTTTTAAATAAATACAATAAAAATAAATTGATTGCTTACATTAGATCAAACATATTTCGGTAAAATAAAAGTAGTCCTTTACCTAAGGTAAGTAAGGTCTTTTAAACTACGACACCAATGTTGGCCACTAACCTACTATCTAACCCTGTTGTCGGAGTTTTTAGACCGCCTAAAGGCCTCCGACTTGGTCTATCGATACATAAAACGAAGCTAAAAAAGAAAGAAAAATAAAAAATAACTATAATTTCTACTGTATTGATATAAATAATGATTTATATTTAAATTTTATCGCCGAGCACATATATCATGCAGTCACAGACAGTCAAGGAGCATTGTAACCCGTTTGTAATAGACAAGATAGACCCGTTACATGTGTTTTATGTTTATTAGGGTTCCCTGGCTTTTAAATAGTACTTATATTTTGAATTGGGACTACGTTCACGGAATTATTTCACGTATACTTTATATTTTTATATGCCGTTTCATAACATAATAGTGTTCAATTAAAAATGGATATTTATTGCAAGATCTTACTAATATTATAAATGCGAAAGTTTGTAAGGATGGATGTATGTATGTATGTATGTTTGTAACTCTTTCCCGAAAAAACTACTGGATGGATTTGGATGAAACTTTACAGTAATATAAGTTATACATCAGAATAACACATGGAATACATTTTATCCCGAAATTTCCTCGGGAACGGGTACAACGCTGGTAACACCGCGGGGCACGGCTAGTCTTTTATAAATTGTTTTTAGTAGTTTCAATTCAAATTAGTAAGTGTCTTATTTAAACGTACGGAACACTCTAAAATAAAACTGACACTCGCCCACTTCTAAAGTGGAACTCGGCCGAGTAAACTACTATTATCATAGGACACCTGGACTATGGGAACTACTACCGTCTCGGCATTTTCTTGTGCGAGTTTTTATCATAATTATAACATCGAGTATCGAGTTTGAAGAACAAAAACATTTGTTTTGAACCAGTCTATTTTTGATCGAGGACAACTAGTTAGGTTTTGATGGAGTTGTAGTAATGGATAGAGTAATGAGGTGAGACCGATGTTAGTGTATTAAATACACACTCAGTATAAACTAAGTTGATTAAAGTGTAGTACTTTAAGATAGTGCCATGGTGCTGTGACGGCCTTTAAAACTTTGTTCCTTGACAATGTTCCTTTGTTTTAAAACTAAATTGCTGTCACCGATGCTTGTAACGTAGCGACCTCGTACGCAATGATATCTTTACCTAAAAGTAGAACCTAGATGGCAATTTCCAACTCAACGCGAAAAGCTTAGATAGGTAAATTAAGTAAGTGCGGTTACAGAGTCGTCTGCTGTATACATGCGATGACAGCTACAATTAGTAATTCTTAAAGTTTAAACTATAAGTAGCTGTCAGTGTCGGTGAACTAATCCCACCTTAACGTAACCCGATATGAATCTCATATTTGAATACAATTCAATACGTATAAACTACATACGTACAAACATAACGACACGTCCGTTGCGACAAGCAATGAAAGACAAAGTCGGAAGGCGACGGTTGTACGTGATGGAGACGCGGTGTGGTTACTAATGTGCTACCATGGAGTTTAGGAGCCCAAAGTAATAACAATAGTTGAATAATGTCGGGTATTTACAAAGCTACTATGGACATGAGTAAAAAACACGTTAATAGTATCCGAACAATAGAAAAAAAATTATATTGTGAGTTAGATTCCATAATACAAGATTAAAGCTTACTTTGGGACTAATTAACCGTGAGTGAATTTATCCGGGTATACTATGTTATTACCCGCGTTGTACCAGTTCCCATGGGAATTCCGGGATAGATACTATTGAGGATTATTTTATAGATCTTTTAAAGATCATCATCTTTGTAATACATACTTTTGGTGTATGATCAATGTAAGCGAGGATAAGAGCTCGAAAGCGCACATGCCCAGGAGTATGGACTACAATCGTACCAAGTTTTGTTAAAATCCCGTCAGTAGGTTTTGACCCAAGCGTGCACATACAGATGGACAGACAGACAAAAAAATTATTGATTGCATTTTGGCATCAGTATCGATCACCATTCATCCTCCAATATTAATTTCGAATATATATTCAACTAGCAGCGCCCCGCGGTTTTACCCGCGTTGTGCCTGTTCCCGTGGGAATTTCGGGATTTTTTTTACATAAAAACCTTCCTCTTGAATCACTCTACCTATTACAAAAAACCGCATCAAAATCCGTTGCGTAATTTTAAAGATTTAAGCATACACACAAACAAACAGACAAAAATAGCGACTTTGTTTTATACTATGTACTGATGTACAGAATTGACCTCTCTACAGATTTATTATAAGTACTAGCTGTGCCCCGCGGTTTCATCCGCAGCGCCCGCGTCCCCGTGGAAATTTTGAGATTTTTATTCCTTATTTTTCTTATATAAAAACCTTGTCCTGAAAATAAGGAACACATTAAAAAAGAATCATCCAATTTGGTGCTGTCGTTCTGAAGTTATGCGCTTAGCAACAGATTCAGCGATTCATTTTTATATTATAAGATGTATAGATATACATTAGCAAACCAGAACATCTTTGTACGAGTGACCTCAGTTCTAAACAGACAGACAGACGGTAGCTCACAGTGGGCAGCGGTCATTAGTAACCACCACAATGGTATATTGATGGATGGATGAATGAATATTCATCACGGCACGGTACCAAACTCAGTCTAATGTGAATTTGATGTTCAGTTTCGATGTTCTGAAAATTTTATTTTTTAGATTTTCGTCAGATAATATTTTATGTACGTAGGGCCTTATTGATGAACGGATATTCACATCATTTTCACTACCTACATAGTATAAAACAAAGTCACTTTCCGCTGTCTGTCTGTCTGTCCCTATGTATGCTTAGATCTTTAAAACTATGCAACGGATTTTGACGCGGTTTCTTTTAATAGATAGATCCTAATACACTGAAAGTTTAAGGTTATGTTAATTAATCTATACGCGCTCCGTGGTTTCACGAATAGTTCAATTTATGTTCGAACGTATTTAAGGCTCTATCAGAATGATTCCCTTTGTACTGTATACATGTATTGAAGAGGAAGGTTACGGGCTACTAGTTATTCCTAACCTCCAACGTCAGCGGGTAGAATGCGGGTAAAACCACTGGGCACTAGTAGGTTATAAATATTGTGAAGTTCATTACTCCAAACTTATCTTAAGGAACCGTAAAACTCTTTCCAAACACCATTACCAATTAACAAATCGCTTCTGCTCTAAAAACTTCGAATAACACCCATTGTACTAGCCAATTGAACCGAACTATTCCACTGTAGTGTGAATTGAGACTTAGAGCCTGTACACAATAGCGTCAGCCAGTCTTTAGATAGCCAGTCTTCGAAGGGCACGTTCAATTGACGGTAATGGTTATTTTATCATTACATAGTATAAAACAAAGTCACGTCTGTTTGTCGTTTGTCTGTTTGTCTGTATGCTTAAATCTTTAAAATTACGCAACGGATTTTGATGCGGTTTTTTGTAATAGGTAGAGTGATTCAAGAGGAAGGTTTTTATGTAAAAAAATTCCCGAAATTCCCTCGGGAACGGGCACAACGCGGGTAAAACCGCGGGGCGCTGCTAGTCTTTGAATAAAATAAACATATTATATTTAAACCATGTTGAGGGCCTTTAGGCGGTTTAAAAGCTCCGACACCAAGGTTGGCGACTATCCTACACGAACTTACTTACTTTAGTCTTTAGTTATACTAACTTGTTCTAAAAACTGTCTTTATTTAATCTTACAACAATTGTTATTTCAAATTCTTTAGTCTGATAGACAAAAGTCTCTGAAAGACAAAAGTCTATGGCAAACAAAATAGACTTCTTGTCTCTAATGTGCACTCTGTTAATTTTTTATATACTAAAATACTGTCTAACAACAGTTTGTAATACATTGTGTACACTCTCTTAACTGCGCGTACGCAGCTATTGGCAAATACTTGAGAGGAAACTTAAGTGAAAGTGTATGTATGGTAAGTTCGTGCTGTTAGCATGCTGTTTGGTTCGTGTTGGGATTCCGTATTGTGCTTTTATGGGCTAATAATGCTGGTTGTGTAGGAAGAAAAGTATATTTTTTCAAAACGTTGATTAATTCAACCAATTTACAAAACAAGTCTTAATTTTTTTTGCGTCAATATTTAATTTCTTTCTGTAGCTACACAAGTAGCTATACACTGTAAATGTCAAATCAGTGCACCGCATTATTGGTTTCAGTATAGCAACATACTGTTAAAAGAAATATATTCACACGTCGTTTCACTTTTACACTGTTTATTAATTAGCTGTCACTTGGAAAGACAGCTCAATGGAAATCTGTCTAGGAAGATCTATTGACTGTTTTTGCATGCCAATGAGTCTAGTTTTAACAGTTTTAAAGTGTATTTGACTTGTTTGGTATGGAAAAAACTGTTTTCCGACCTTTGTCCAGTGGTTACCATTATTTTCGTAAAGTTAAATTACTCGACAATTGATTTGAATTGGTGGTCTAGTGGTTTAAGCACTCGCCTGCCAAGACTGAGGTGCCGGGTTCAATTTCCAGTTCGACCGAAGCATGTTACCTACTATACTACGATACTACACTTACTTTACTAATGTCATTTTTTATTTTTGCAGGTAAGTTGGTGTATCATTTAAATTCTTGACTTACGGAGTAAGTATTCATTGTTAATAGGTCCGGTAATGGTTTATTTTATTCATCTATCCATAGTTTATACTAATAATATAAAGAGGTAAAATTTATAAGTTTGTTTGTTTGTTTGTTCGAGCTAATCTCAGCAACTACAAATCCAATTTGAATAATTCTTTTTGTAGTAGATAGCCACATTCAACGGTAAGGTTATAGGCTACTTTTCATCCTGAAATTCCCACGGGAACGGGTACAACGCGGGTAAAACCGCGGGGCGCTACCATGCTTCGGAGGGCATGTTAAGTCGTCGGTCCCGGTTGTTTCAATCGTCAGACCATGTTGGAGGCCTTTAGGCGGTCTAAGACTCTGATACCAGGGTTGGCCACTAACCTACGGAATGAATGAATGAATGAATGAATGAGTGAATGAATGAATATAGACAGTACAGCGGCCTATTTATTTATCGGTATTTATCTTCTCGTTAAATAGAGTATTCGTTCTGTATTGCCAAATGGTCCGTGAGAAACGATTGTTTGTATTCCGATATTGGTACATTTAAGTACTAAACCAAATCTGTATATAATAGTGTATTTTGATGCGAGTGATTGGAATAAAAGATGACCTAAATCGTTAATTTTTTTTAAGATTACTTCATTTCAAAATGACAGAATTTATTAAACCGTCAATAAAATCATGTATGTTCGAGTATCTTTTATATGCAGAAATATTTTTTAAAAAGGGCCTGCGACTGACATACGGGTACATCAATACAAAATCATACACACCTCCTTGTTTTTGAAGTCGGTAATAAATTAATTCAGTTGGTAGTACTTTTCGTATTTTTCATACATGTATTACCTAATCTGGAATCGAACCCGGAACCCATAATACCTAGACAGGAGTACCAACTACTCAACCTCAAGGTCTAATCACGACTAACTAATGTTTAAGCGCGAATCGTGAAAGCAAAGTGTTGCTTAGACAAAGTAACCACAAGGATTAGTCACAAGTAATAAATAAAGAAAAATAAAAAGAAAGTGACACACACGCAAACATATTCTTAGCACGTCAAATTTTATTGATTTTTACGTTATTGAATAAAATATTTAAAATTTCGAAAATCACATAGGAATTAGCTTCCTTTAAATGTGTTTTTTACTGAACTAGTGCCCTAGCTATTCTCAATATCACAAGAAAAATCCAAGTATAGACTTCTATATAGGTGACTAGAAAAATCCTATGACTAGAAAAATCCAAGTACATAATTAAGTACCTATGTCTAGTGCATCTGTAAACGTAATCCAGATATTTCCTCTTATTATGAAGTACAGTGGCTAATCCATAGTCGTTCGAAACTCTAAGATTTCAGATACAACATCTATGCTTAATCGATAAGATATATCGATAGACGGAAGTTCTATATCGAGTTAAATCGATATCATTCGCAAAGCAGCATTTATCCTATCACGAATTCTAGGTAGACTTCCCAACATTGCGTGTACGCATATCGTAAAACAATTCTCGTGTCACACCAATCCGTGAATCATAAATCATAAACATGATTCTTGGCGAATAAATAGTGTTTGAAAAGTGAAATTCGGGTGAAAATAAAGTGATTTATTGAACAAATAGTTATTAGTTTGATTGCAGTTGGGTGTGGGTTAGATTGAGCGGGTTTAAGTCGAAACGACGTCAATATATCATCGTTATCAAATGTAGTATAGCAGAATGGCATTGCATCATTCAATCATTCATTTTGCGAAGGTTAGTGGCCAACTAACCCTAGTGTCGTAGACCGCTTAATGGCTTCCTTCTACTGATTGAAACAACCGGGAGCGACTGTCCTCCGAAGCACGGCAGCGGCAAGATAAAAATGCCAATTGCGGCTGTCCATCCAAGAGGTTAAGCTGCGCGTTGCTTAACAATCGCAATAAGCAAACATTGCATAGCATAATCCTTATTGAAAGGCATCCCAAATGTGGTCTTGGGCATTTCTCCATTATTTAGATATTTTTTTGTTTTATGGGACTTTAATTAATTCTCAGCCCCGGTTGTATATCGTTAGATCAAGTCGGACGCCAACAGCCTCCGTGGTACTTGTGGTTTGAGCGCGCGGCTCACGATCCGGAGGTTCCGGATTCGATTCTCGGTGGGGATATCTCAGAAATATCCCTTTGTGACACTTTCCTCAGTTTGGTTAGGGCATTGCAGGCTGAATCACCTGATTGCTCGAAAAGTAAGATGATTCCGTGCTTCGGAGGGCACGTTAAGCCGTCGGTCCTGGTTACTTTCTGCGGATAGTAGTCGTTACATGCGCCATGTCAGAGGCCTTTGGCGGCTCAACAACTCTGACACCAGGATTGGTCAGGTTGACCATCCACTCGATGAAGAAGAAGAAGTCGGACTCCTTTAAGTGGTCTAAACACTCCCGACGGTTGGCTTCTAACTTACAAGCACTTACTTACTAATTGAACACGGAACTTAAGCTGACTTTAGCTAATTAGTAATGCTTTATTTATCCTATACGTACGTAGAAACAATTAACAATGTCATACTAATGTTGTTATTAAAGTTTATTTTAGTAATTATTAATATTTATAAGTAATATAAAATAATATTATGCTGTAATGTCGTGGTTTACCAAAATTACGAGTTGTTGACCCCATACTCATAAACCGTGAACTTGAGGTATTACGAAATGTTACGTAAAATATTGCTTAAGTTCATATGATTTGTATATACCTTTTTATTGTTACTTGAAATAAGGTTGGGTTAAAAATAGTTTTAATTTAGTTTTGGCTATAGATTTTAGGGCCAGTGAGCATTATCGTTTTGGAAGTTTTTAGACTGAATTGTTTGACGGTAACAAAACTGTCTTAAACCAGCCTTTATCAACCTTTTGTCGGTAGAAAATCTTTAGTCCCGTCAACAGTCTGTGAGTGACCAAAATGCCAGTTGGTCGTCTTGTTTCTGCTAAACTCTTTTTCATATTTTTCTTACAGACAAAAAAACTGTCTAACTACTGTCTTGACTGTATTGTGAACGGGCTCTAAGGTGTTTCTTTTCTATACTTATATAATAAAGCTGAAGAGTTTGTTTGAACGCGCTAATCTCAGAAACTACCGATTTGAATAATTCTTTTTGTAATAGATAGCCACATTCAACGGGAAGGTTATAGGCTATTTTTCATCCCGAAATTCTGACGGGAACGGGCACAACGCGGGTAAAACTACGGGGCGCTGGTAGTAAATGTCATTTGTATAACTGAATTTAAACCTAGACGAAATACGATAAAATACAACTTAATTCATTCATTTCGTCAAATATAGGTATATGTTATGTTATGTTAGTAACATATTGTCCAGTCCGTTGACCTCATTTCTTAGTATATATTATGCATCGTGAAGCCTCGATATTTAAATTAGGATTCGTTCCCATGTTCGCGACTAAATGTCCAAATTCGAAGAAGTATGTGACCAATGTATTAGAATTATAAATTAACATACAACCCACAGTTCTTGATAGACGATCGATTTATGTTATATTTAGATTGTACTAGTGTAGTTATGTGGGCTCTTCCGGTAAGTAAGTAAGTGTAGGTGAGTGACCAACTCTGGTGTTGTAGATTTTAGACCGCCTAAAGACTTTTGACATGGTATTTTGATTAAAACAACCGGGACCGACAAGGGTCACATATTGTGAGAAATAACACATCTTCTTCTTCTTCATCGAGTGGATGGTCAACCTGACCAATCCTGGTGTCAGAGTTATAGAGCCGCCAAAGGCCTCTGACGTGGCTCATGTAACGACTACTATCCGTAGAAAGTAACCGGGAGCGACGGCTTAACGTGCCCTCCGAAGCACGGAATCATCTTACTTTTCGGGCAATCAGGTGATTCAGCCTGCAATGCCCTAACCAAACTGAGGACAGTCTCACAAAGTGATTTTTGTGAGGTATCCCCATCGGGAATCGAACCCGGAACCTCCGGATCGTGAGCCGGGTGCTCAAACCACAAGACCACGGAGGCTGTTAGAAATAACACATTGAATAGGTATATAGTTAAAGAGAACTTACAATCGATTGAAATTATATTTACATTCCATAATGTTCGATCAATATAATACTGATAGTCATAATTCATAAATAATTTAAACCAGGAAGGAAACTTTGAAACGTATTACGAATACGACCCAATAGATGTCGCTAGTGTGAATCTAAACCATCCAGGGTGCCATCCAAAAGCATACAAAGGAGTCATTCAAATCGGCCCAGCCCTCAGGAGGAGTTCAGTTAATATAAAGATAATCCGCATTTCCTATACAATTACATATATAGAGACTAATTATATAAAGAAGAATAAAAATTCTGATCAACCAAGTTAAGACTCCTCACTAAATCTAGGAAAATAACATTAGCGTGATCTACATAATGTTCACACTAGCACCATCTATTGGGTCGGGTGGAAACATTGCGCGGAACAGCTAGTTACCTTCCTGTTTAGTGCTCATGGCGTAGTTTGACAAAGCGATTCATTTGGATTGTTATGCAGCATGCAGCTCGACACCTATTGGATGGGTGGCCGATAGTGGCATTTCTAACTGAGCGCTATCGTGCTTCGGGCACGATAAACAGTCGGTCCCGGTTGTTGCAATCAGACGATGTTGGAGGTCTTTAGGCGGTCTAGAGACTGCGACACCAGAGTTGGCCATTAACCTACTCGAAATGAATGAGTGAATGAATGAATGAATATAATTACATCTATGGTTACGAAACCATCCATTTAAAATGACAGCTTTCATTTTCGTGATCGCACATTAATTTCGGTATAACTACTATACCTTCAAGGATTCCGATTTGACGTAGGCAGAGGCATAGCTTAGAATAAATAAATAAACATACGATCGATATAATCACGCGCTTTCTGTAAACACGGTTAATATTTAAACTATCAATCGGGTAGATTGATGGTTGTGGACTTTACTCCGTAATGGATGTCAGGACAAAGGAAAAATTGTATTTAGTGAATTGGTTTTAGCTTGTTACTTATGTAAAAAATATATGTTTACTAGCAGTGCCTCGTGGTTTTGTCCGCATTGTGCGCCCCGTTCCCGGGGGAATTTTGGGATGAAAAATAGTCTGACACCTTCCTTTTGAATGTAGCTATCTATTACAAAAAGAATTATTCAAATCCGACTCTTTGGCTTTATATATTAGATCGCAATCTTCAGATTTATATATTAGTATAGCTAGGTATAGATTTATTGTTCTAAATGTAGCTATTAGATACAAAAATAATTATTAGAATCGGACTGGTACTTCTTGAAATTAACAAACAAAAAACCAAAAATCAAAATGAAACGACTCTCTTTAAAAGACTACGTTGTTTGTTAATAGACTGCGTGAAGACAATCTTGACTGCATCGAACAAGACAGTCTTTATACTGTGGTGATCCAGTCTGCAATGGTCTAACTAAAGCATAGTCCATACACGCGGCAAATATTGAAACCGTTGATATTTCCGTATCGTCGGTATCGCAAAGAAAGTAAAATTACTTACACATCAAGTTACACTTACGATTTCTAGGAAATTCTATTCGTGTGTGTCTGGTGTATTTTAATCGTCTAATTGCTTGCTAATACATCTTACTGTTTGGTTCTACGGGTTATTACTGCGTTAAGCGTGCCGCACGTCGCATGCGCCCGTTGCGTGCGCCCGCGGCGTGCGCACGTGACGGGTCACTTTTGTATGAACTCACACGCGGCGTGCTCGCGCAGCGTGCTCACGCGATTTGCTAACGCGGCGTGCGCACGCTGCGGGCGCCCGCGACTGTTCACTTTTGTATGGAACCGCGGCGTGCGCACGCTTAACGCAGTGTCGGCCCTAAGAATATTTTCTATTAAATTGTGTTACTTACTGATTTTTTTACTAGCAGCGCCCCGCGGGTTACCCGGCGTAGTGGCCGTTCCCGTATGAATTTCGTGAGATTTATTTTCCTTTTGATTGGTAGTTTCTGATATGACCGTGTTCAAACAAACATAAAATTAAACTCTAGCTTTATGTAATAGATAGAGTATAGATAATAGATGAGGATATTGTTAGTCATCGCACGTCATATTTGGCAAATTACTAACATTGTCATCTATTAATATTCATTAATACACGAAAAAAGTCTTAACAAAGATAACAGTTACTTTATATTTTTTGTCGCATTGTGGTTAAAGCAGTTTTAACTGAAAAACAACAACAGTTAGAAATAACTGGAGCTATTGTCAAACACAGTTTTGCACTCACTTTTAAAACTGACAATACATGGGTACATAATAAAACTCGTAGCTGTCTGACGCTGCCACGGACGAAGAAAAACGTCCGCGACATACGTCCGATAGCTTTGCATATTTTTGTAAACATATTTGTAAGTCTCCACTCGAAACGTTAGAGTCTTCAAAGTATGTGTTTTGCAAATACGTATTACATTTTGAATGTCTATTCTAACTACTAACTAATAAACCTGAAAAGTTTGTTTGTTTGAACGCGCTAACCTCAGAAATTACTTATCCGATCCGAGTAATTATTTTTGTAATGGATAGCCACATTCAATGGAAAGGTTATAGGCTTATTCATCCCGAAACATCTACGAGAACGGGCACAACGCGAGTAAATCCGCGGTCACTGCTAGTACATAATAACCGACATAATGTATCACACCCATCGATCTTTGAAAGATGATATACCTAATTATTACTATTGTTGAAAAAAATTAACTAATGACTTGCAGTTTGTCATACTGACACAAACACTGAGAAAATAAATAAACTTCAAAATAATTATAGGTAGCACAAAATTAATACACCCAGAAGGTAAACATTAATACCCTACAAAATTAAATCTGAAGGACTATTCAAGAGTCCGTCAGCCGCTTCCGTCAGCCGTATCAGTCGCCAACGTCCACCAGCATATATCCAGCTTAACAAAACAAAAACGGTACTTACAAAACTCCTAGTTCCCCTAAGTCATAAAAATCTCAAAAACCAGACGTTAGGGTTCAACAGTCCGAGTTACAAACGGAAATGAACCTGTGTTCCGCGAACGTGTTAAGTGGAGGTATTTAGATTAAAAGCGTTCTTAGTTAAATGGTTCTTGTTTGGTTAACGATTACATTTAATGGAACACCCTTAGGGTCACTGCGTTAAGCGTGCGCATGTCACGTGATCCCGTCGCGTGCGCCCGCGCGTGCGCTCGCGGCGGGCACACGCGTCGGTTCACTTTTTTATGAAACCGCACGCGACGGGCGCAGGCGACGGGTCACTTTTGTATGAAGCCACACGCGCGACGGTTCACTTTTGTATGGAACCGCGGCATGCGCATGCGAGGAAGGTTTATATGTAAAAACATTCCCGAAATTACCACGGGAACGGGCACAACTCGGGCGATGCTAGTAAAACATATAAATCGAAGCATAAGACTAACATTTTAGTAGCTAACCTAACCTAACTCAAGCAATTTATCAGCGCAACCAACGCCATACTTCAAGCCAAGCTCATTGATTTAACCAACCTGTCTTAAGTTAATATAAAGTACTGAATATGTTTATTACCAGCGGTCGCTTGTCACTCATTACTTCATTATTATTCCGACAAGTTTGTTTTTGAACTCATTAGGCTAAAGTGACTGGCTAAATGGGATTTAGTTCAAGTTAATTGGAAATTAGACGTAATGGCTGCATTTTAAGTTCAGATGTGGGAGATAGTCTGTGAACTAAGATCTGTTGGAATGAGTGGAACTGTGATATTGTACTTCTAACCTATATACCTGAAGATATTGATTTTCTGTTAGTTTTGAACGTGCTAATCTTAGGAACTATCAATCCGAATTGAATAATTATTTTTGTAATTAATGCCACAATTAACAGGAAGGTTATGTCTACTTAAGAGTAGCTTACTATCTTAGCGCTATCGTGTTTCCGAGGGCACTATACAATTTACGGTTGCCTCTTTGCTTGACTATCGTCAGAGGCCGTTAGGCGGTCTAAAATTGTATCCAGAGTAGGCTACTGACGTACTCAAAAAATGATATTACTATGTGAACGCATAATACCAATATTACAGAACTAGCAGCGCCCCGCGGCTTTACCCGCGTTGTGCCCGTTTCCATAGGAATTCCGGGATGAAAAATAGCCTATAACCTTCCCGTTGAATGTGGTTATCCATTACAAAAATATTTTTCAAATCGGACCAGTAGTTCTTTAGAATAGCGCGTTCAAACAAACAAACAAACTCTGCAGCTTCATAATATTAGTATAGATACGTTATACATCACTCAGTGAGAAGAGAGGCCTTTGCTTAGCAGTAGGACATCACTAGCTCATACTTACTTCATACATTAATTCACTTTACCCATATTTAATTAATACACATAAATGAATATGTAACAGCCAGACCCTGTTGACACATACAATATCAATTAATTTAGCATTTTATCTGCATCTTGTCTTATTAGGCCTAAACTGTCTAGATCTACTAGATCTAGACCAGTTTTGAGTACTAAGTCACACCTAAATGCAAGCTTACACTATTAAGAGTGACTTCGTGTTTAGAGAACTATGCTCAAGAAACATCTGATTTTGAGCGAGCTTAAAGTAAGTTCGGGTAGATTAGTATTCAGTCCTGGTGTTAGAGTTTTTAGACCGCCTAAAAGACTGTGAGATGGTCTAACGATTGAAGCAACCAGGACCGACAGTTTGAGTGAGTTTAAAAGCTGTCAGAATACGCCTTGACTTCTTATACTCGACTAGCAGCTCCCCGCGGCTTTGCCCGCGTTGAGCCCGTTCCCGTAGGAATTTTCGAAAATCCTTTCTTAGTGTGCACTTACGTCACTTGAAGAACCTTCCTGCCAAATTTCATGTTTCTAGGTGTAGCGGTTGAGGCTGTGCGTTGATTATCAGTCAGTCAGTCAGGACTTTGAATTTTATATATATAGATTAATGTCAACGACTCACTAACAATTTATTTACTTCAAAGCACATTAGCGCTTGGACAGAAATGCTACTATCAGTCACCTATCCAAGGACAGGCCGAGATGCACATAGCTTAATAATTATAATGAGTTAACATCACTTAGTCAAACCAACTGTTGTGCTGAGAGTTTCAGAGTCACTTCTTCTTCTTCTTCATCGAGTGGATGGTCAACCTGACCAATCCTGGTGTCAGAGTTATTGAGCCGCCAAAGGCGTCGCGAGAAGTTAAGGGATGATTTAAGACATGCAATGCATGAAAAATTACTCACAATAAGTTAAATACATAGATTAAATTGACGTCTCTGAGTATTTATAGCTTGTGTACTGTATGTACTGTATAAATATAAATAAATAAATATACCCGGACAAATTCACTCACGGCTAATTAGACCCAAACTAAGCTGTAAGCTTGTAATATGGAATCTACCTAACTAACTGATACTACTACATATACAATTAGGGTGGGTTACCGTTGTATGAAGAAAAATAAAAGTTTGTTTTTTGACATGTAATAGCACTAAAAACTTGTGTTATGGTTGTAAGAACTAACACAGAAAATTTCAGGACAATCGGATAATTTCTTTTGCCTCCGGATTGCCCTGAAAATTTGGAAAAAATAATGAAAAAGTCTGATTTTTAAAACTTTTCTAAATGTTTAATATTATATTGTAGGTTGGATATAAATAATAAAAACGTATATTTAAACTATATTTTTATTAATTATTACAGGAAAACACATATAGAAATAAGTTTTTACAGTTTTATACAACATTTATTTTACACAAAAATCCTTCTTACTATCAAATTTTGGCATGAGTTTTCGAGATTCAATCTTAGATTTAATGTAACCCTCTCGAGCTGATTTTGAGCACAGAGTTCCTGAAGCTTCCGTTACAGTTTTAACTGACCTTTCAACGGCTTGAGTGTGGCATGGTAATCGTAAAAAATCTATTTTGTTCTCCTCTCCTCGAACAATGAAACATTCAAGTTCCTCGGTAGAGATTTGCTTCAGGATAGGTGGTTCTGTTACTTGTTGTTGCCAGTTAATGAGGTCGTAATATACTTCTGCATTCATGTTTAGCTCCGGAACATGAAAAAGCCTCAAATCTTGGGATTGCTCTCTGCGAGCTTTCAGAATACGACGCAGCGCTAACTCTCTTATATCTCTTTTTCACTGTCTGATAACATTGCTAGCAGTAGGTTTTCAGGATGGGCGAAATAACTGTTGCGTTGTATTACCGGATCAATAATAGATTTAAATTCTGTCGTCAAGTAACGAGACCTTGAGATTAACTGCCATAAATGTCTTCCTCCATCTTTACAACTTGGATGGCTCTTGATGTGAAACCATGTCGGAGCATATACTTTAACCACATAGGTTGTACTCTAACAAGAGATATAATTGGTATTGATGCTTTCTTCCATAACGTTTCTACTTTTTCGGTGACAATATTGGAAACTTCTTGAAAATTTGGTTCTTTTTTAGTGTTTTTAGACATTTTTAACTCAAATCTCGTCCACTCGTAGCACTTTATTATTTCTTGGTAAGTTGGAAGCATATTGTCTCTTAAATCACTTGTATCGCCAAATATAGGACATTTAAAAGCTTTTCGAGTACGATTCATTTTAATAATCACAAAAACACACCTTTGTATTAGCTAAACACAACTCAACTAATTTAATTAAAGAATCACTTTGTTGTCATAACTATACCCGAACGTAAACATAAAATTAATTTCTAAGTACCCACATCTTTGTTATTATTCGATATCTTTGGTAATAGTAGACATCAATTCTAAATAAACAACAGTTGTTTTAAGAATTTGAAGCGATATATGTACTATTACGGTTTCTTTGAAACATCAGATTTTTGAACAAAAATGTGTAAACTTTAAACCTAATCCGGAGGCAGTTACACTTATCCGATTAAAATAATATTTTATACACGTTATAATAGCATCAAATAACAACTAATTATCGCTATTACAAAGCATATTTCAAAAAAAAATATTTTTGACCCACCCTAATATACATACACAAATACAAGAATATATAATTGACACCCAGACGTCGTCGCCAACAACTATGTCTGCACATATTGTTGACTCCGGGCGGGAATCGAACCCGCAACCCCTGACACAGTGAGCGCTCTCACTGCCACTGTGCCAACAGGCTTGTATACTTTGACACAAATAGATTGAACAACAAGTTGTATCGACGATCCGATCGTAGGACCTTTACATACCTCCAGACATCCAAAATATTATGCACGAGACCTTTTCCAAGCTGATAAAGACGGACGTGTATCAATTTATTCCAAGATCACTCCATATTAGGAGTCTACATTAAAATTAACAAAACTCAAGAATACTTGTATCATATTAAGATAAACTTAATTATTCACTGTTGCATAAAAAGTTGAGTGTTTTATGTGCAGATGTTCGTAGTTAAAATAATTCTTTGTGTAATTATAATTACTGGTGGCTGTGCAAATTAAAATATACTCTTATGCTGGGGCCACACTTACGCTTAATGTCAATGCCCATTATCTCAATAATTAATGCAATAATTTTTAATGCATTAAAGTGCGTGGCTACACTTAAACTGTCTCTTTCTCTCTTTGATGTACCGCCACTCGAGCTATCGCCGACGCCATACGGCATTGTTAATGCCATTATTTAAATAATTTATGGCTTTTCTCGTATCTGTGGCCCGGGCATTAGGGGTATATCAGAACTTTTACTAGCTAGCAGATATGTTTTCTAGGGTGTTCAACAAAAACCCATAATATTTTTTGTATGACGACCTAGCCATTGACAAAATATAGAAAAAACAACATTCATTTTGAGTAGTAAGGTTAGAGGTTAGACATAGTGGGACAATACAGGGTACTAAACAAAGGGATTTAAAAAAAAAATTACATACTAAAGTTCACTCTAAATTGTCTTTTATAAAATACTAGCAGCGCCCTGCGGTTTTACCCGCGTTGTGCCCATCCCGTGGGAATTTCGGGATGAAATATATCCTATAATCTTCCCGTTCAATATGGTCATCTATTACAAAGATAATTACATATTCAAATCGGACTGATAATTTCCGACATTAGCTCGAAAATACAAACAAACAAACTTACAAATTTTACCTCTTTATACTCGTAATATTAGTATAGACTAGCTGACCCGGCAAACGTTGTTTTGTCATATATAAATTAAGAGGTGGACTACCCTTCACAATTAGGAGGATGAAAAATAGATTTTGTTCAATTCTCAGACCTACCCGATATGCACACAAAATTTCATGAGAATCGGCCAAGCTGTTTCGGAGGAGTTTAACTGCAAGCACCGCGACATGATAATTTTATATATTAGATAACGATTTGTTCACCATGACCGTAGATTGCTTACGGCTTACTTTTTTGTACGTTTACATGATAATGTCAATACAAGCTTAAATGAATTCCAGGCGATAAATAAAACCAGTTAAATACTATACATTAATTAATACAAATTCAATCTTCATCGAGATCCCTGTACTTACATTAACTTACTTATATAAGTACTTAACTTTTTTCATAAATACATTTGCAATACATCAAAAGGCACCGGCCATGCCAATGTTTGTGCCAATACTGTACAAGTACTGTTAGCCAAGTTAATCTTAGACCATAGTCTAGTTTAGTAGTATATATTTTTTTCTAATTTGGTCTCAGTTTGTAGTTTAAATTCTTACTTATTTTAATAATAGGAATGAGAATCGTGTGGAAATGTTAATAGCAACATTATATTATGTGTCTGTCTGTTTATTTTACATCCCGTAACTCTCACGAAAACGGGCACAATGCGGGCAAAACCGCGGGGCGCTGCTAGTACTAATATAAAAAAATTGTGAACCGCCAACATAGTTGATTGTATCTACATACATTACCACAACTATAATTATCAGGTACTATTTAACAAAGTTACTTGCAAAGCTAACGACTCGATTATTCGTTGAAGCACGTTAATCGATGTATTTTTAAATCGATGTTTATTTAATTCGAATCGATCTGTTGAGATACATTCTTTCAAGATTTATAGGTGGTCTCTTTCACGTTTTACCAACTAATATACTTGTACATATAAAGCTGAAATGTTAGTTAGTTTTGTATTTTTGAACGCGTTTATCTCAAAAGCTAATCCGATTTGAATAATTATTTCTGTAATGAATAGCTACATTCAAGGGAAAGGCTATAGGCTATTTCTTATCCCGAAATTCCCACGAATACGGGCATAAATCTGGTAAAACCACGGGACGGTGCAAGTTCATAGATATTTTTTGAAACCCCTCGCCGATTTAAGATTTAACTATTGTATTGCATTACTTACTTTAAATAACTGTTTTAACGTTAACAGCTAAAAGAAAAAGTTAAAAATTAACTCATACCTTTGAACTGAACTATAATAAAACTAACTAACATAAAAACATACCGTAAGTTTCAAAGAATCAAACTTACCGCAATGCGCTTTTTGACACGAACCTACATTATAGCTGGTGTGTATACCATACTATAGACTACACCTTCCTCCATGAGTCTTGGCACATTGTGAGTGAGCTAGGTTACTCTCTACGGATAGTAGTCGTTACATGAGCCATGTCAGAGGCCTTTGGCGGCTCAATAACTCTGACACCTGGACTGGTCAGGGTTGACCATCCACTCGATGAAGAAGAGGAAGATTGAAATACTCAGTCTATAGATAGTCTGGGTGGTTTTTAGTGAGTTCATTTAAAAAAACATAGCTTTATACCGAAGTTGACCGAACGGCCAAGTCTCATGGTCGATTGTATAGCTATTATAGTTTAGTAAAGTGTCACGAAAGTTGTGACCTGTTGTTAAAAGTATATTGTACTATAGACAGATTGTCGGATAATTAATATTGCTTTGTTTTCGTTTTTGTTACGAATAGCGTACATTTTCGATAAAATACGTGTTGATGAAAGCAACTTAGATATAGGTTCAAGAAAATGTTCAGTATACCTAGAACCTTATCATAGTGAAACTTAGTTAAACCTAATGACGTTTTAATGGGAATTGTCAATTTTTTTAATGTGACAAAGTACTTAACATTGTTATGGGAACAGCGTTTATTTTGTAAAATAATTGAGTGCTGAACATAAGATTTTCAGCTCATTTCAAGACAGTTTTCTTGTCTATGAAAGCACTCTTACAGACTTTGTTGTCTAGCATTGGTTTGGTCCATTTGTACTGTTGTTACACTGACTTAAAACAGACTTGCTTGCGTCAAAAGAGTCAATCTAAAGTCTATAGTTCTCAACGGCCGTTACTCAACGAAAATACCATTAGTTAGTTTCTTTAAGAAGTCGATATATGTAGGTACTCTCCCAATAACGAAGATCCCTTAAAACGAACAACCTATACAAATATTATAAAAAGGTAAAATTAGTAAGTTTATTTGTTTGTATGTTCGAGCTAATTTCAGGAATTACCAGTCCGATTTGAATAATTATTTTTGAAATAGATAGCCCCATTCAACGGGAAGGTTATAGGGTATTTTTATCCCGGAATTCCCATGGGAACGGGCACAACACGGGTGAAACCGAGGGGCGCTGCTAGTATATTATATATAAGGTTATAGGGTATTTTTATCCCGGAATTCCCATGGGAACGGGCACAACGCGGGTAAAACCGCGGGGCACTGCTAGTATATTATATATGCTACTGTATTACAAGATTTGTTAGTAAAGAAACATGCAACCAGATTATCAATCGAAAGCTCAAACCCAGTGGTTAAACAATTGTGTCTGATGACCAGTTCCAAACATGCTATTATACGTTCACTAGCGGAGGCGCGCAGTTTCGCTCGCGTTATAATTAATACAATTGGACTTGTGTCTCCCCTGGTCAATTTTGTAGGAGAATATTTTAGTACTGGTTTTAGTTCTTCTTTCTTAGGGAGTCTTCTAAAGGTCTCAAGCTTTAGTTTCATTAGATTTTGCCTTACAATCGGAATAAGCACGTTATTGCGACTAACAGACAGACAAATACACCTAAACTCATTCATCTAAACTAATATTAAAGAGGTAAAATTTTTCAGTTTGTTTGTATTTTCGAGGTAATCTCAGGAACAACTGGTCCGATTTGAAAAAATATTTTTGTAATAGATAGCCACATTCAACGGGAAGGTTATAGGCTACTTTTCATTCTGAAATTCCTACGAAAACTGACACAACGCGGGTAAAACCGCGGGGCGCTGCTAGTTATATATTTTTTCTGGATACAATTAAACTACAGAGCTATTGTTTTAAAGGTACAATTAAAAGTTATTATAGCTCTGTGTTGATCGGTCAGATGATGGATGTGAAAACAAACCGCTTGCGGCGAAGAGAGATTAACACGAAAGTTTGTACTAATTATAAGTACATTTTTAATAGGTAAATAATAAGTATCTAAAAGTAAAAGTATAGTTCAGAAATGCTTAATAACAGCATTTATGGTATTTAATGGTATGTCCTCTTCCAACATACGCTATTTTCCAAAGAGATACAATCACTACATATCATTACATAGTATAAAACAAAGTCGCGTCTGTTTTTTCGTTTGTCTGTATGTCTGTATGCTTAAATCTTTAAAATTACGCAATGGATTTTGATGCGGTTTTTTGTAATAGGTAGAGTAATTCAAGAGGAAGGTTTTTATGTAAAAAAATTCCCGAAATTCCCACGAGAACGGGCACAGCGCGGGTAAAACCGCGGGGCGCTGCTAGTTATAAAATAAAGTCCCCGGCCGCATCTGTCTGTTCGCGATAAACTCAAATACTACTGCACGGATTTTGACGCAGTTTTTTAAATAGACAGAGTGATTCAAGAGGATGGTTTATATGTATAAAAATATCCGAAATTCCTACGGGAATGGGCACAACGCGAGTAAAACCGCGGGGAGGTGCTAGTGCTTTATAAAATCGTTTTAGTTATAGAGCATTAAATAATAAAGCGATTAGTTTGTATTTAACCACTGCAGCTATAGTACTTTACAGCCTAACTGCAGGGCAGCAGTAATTGCTATAAGTGAGTTTACTCCTTAATAGTCATTATGACTTGTTCATTTGCTAACTAGCAATGCTTAATACAAGGTTTGGTAGCAGATGGTTAATTTAGGTACAATAATACGAACCGCAGACCGCAAGCAGCTGCTGCAAACTGCAGCCAACTACCCGCCATATTAATAAACGCTCTATAAGACACTGTTATAAAGTGTTTTGTCTCTTTTGCTCTTCGGAAAATTGTGTATGTCAGAAAGTGACAAACCATTTGATAGTTAAAATGTTCTTAATACGTATTTATTAAAATGGCCCTATATTTCTATAAAATTAGTACTACACTATCTTGTTAGCTGCTTGTAAACTCGCCCAATCTAAACTTTGCTTAAACGATTAACGATTTGTAAACGTAAGTGTAACATAACTAACATAAGTCAACGGAGAAATCATTACAATCAACTGAAAATTACAAAAAAGATTACTCTAGTTACTTCGACAAGAAACCAATGCCCTACATATAAACAAAACACCAAAATTAATGTTATTACTGCCAGCATAATAGGCACGTTTCGAAGTAGAGGTGGCAAGACTCGTACCATCGCCCAAACCATTAGTGCAGGTTTACTTTGCTAACAATAGTATCTAAAAGTCACTACGAGTCGACCAGGACAATCCCAATCAATCATTTCTACCTACATAATTAATACCTTCGCTTCATAGGAATCACCACCCTTGGACAAATTGTCTGCTCATGAAAGGCCCTTATCAGAATATCAGGGTATAGGGGGTAGAAAGATCGATAAAGCCCCACCCGATTCCACGCATGCGTAATACCACCATGGTTTGTGGTGGTGGTACCACCTCATGGGATCCCCAAGCTCGTGGTATTACCCCAGGAGTCATTCTCGTCCAAGAAGCGGTACTAGGCACACCTCGCACCATGTTCTACGATGGAGATATTTGGTGTTCAGTTTTTCAACCACCTTGTAAGTAGATGTGATTTTTTTAGGTTATATAAACGGTTTATTTCGAATTTTGTTAAAGAATTTTGTAGAATTTTGACCACGATTTAATGGAATTTTTTTAATACATACTTAGTTTTGTATAATGATTTGTTATTAATTATGTATATGAGAATAGGGGCTGATGGTCGTCAGTTTATTGATCGCGTCGCTTATGTAACTGCGTCTATGTGTGTTATCGATCGCGTACTGTTCCCTGAACCACGACTTCAAAATCGATTTTCTTACTTAATAAAATACTTTAAACTACAAGGTATACTAACTATTACGTACACGTTAATAATTATGATGTATTTTTCACAGAATTCCATTTTTGGATATGGGAAGAAGGTAAGCAAAGAATACACAAAACATTCATAAAAGAACACCATTTTTCAGCATAGATATTACATAAAGTCAAAGTCAAATATTTTTATTCAGTTTTGGCCCCATAGAGGCTCTTTTGAACGTACCACCCATTCGGAAGAACATCAGCAGAGAAGAATGGGCAAGAAACTCTGCTGGTTATTTTTTTTTTAAGTCAAGGTATAATACAATTTAATACTTATAAGTATAGATTACATGTCAAAATCAGCTTGACTTGCTGGTGCAGGAATTTGACTCCAGACATATATATTGCTACATATAGTTAAAAGATTATTAGCCAATAATGCTCTCTTTCTCTCTCACTGTAGTTAAGAGAGGAGGATAAAACATAAACCACATGAAAATCAGTTTCGTATTATCAGGGTCATATTAATAAACTCGTATAAAGGACATTTTAGCTATAAAATACTTTGTCACTTTCCGACATACGCAATTTTCCGAAGAGCAAAAGAGACAAAACACTTTTTAACAGTGTTTTATTTACAGAGCGTTTACTAAAAAGACGTTTTTAGTTTACGCGAACAGACGCTAAAATGACGCTTTTCGTCGTTCAATATTACAATATGACCTTTCGTTCCGAGAGGTCGTTATTACCACGTTTTCTCAATTAGGAATAGAGTTCAAAGTATTTAGTTCTTAATATTTGGAACGCTAATTGAGTCTAAATACATTCCTGATATATTTAGTTCTCTAAGGGATTTTAGTCCTTCGTACACAATTCGATCCGACAGTTTAAAAGGGTTCCTTCGACGGACAAAAGTCTCTCGCGGACTGTCCAAGTTAGGCTTTAATGGAATTATAATGATTATGTATTTATTTTGTATACTAATTAACAAACAAAATTGTAACAATAAAACCGTAAAACAAATATAATTAGACTGCAATACCCTTTCGTATCATTAAGGGTCGGTTTCATTACTGCAATAGCGTCGACCAAAGGATTGAATTACCTGCGTCCCTTATTTTAGTAACACCCTTTAGGGGTTACACCCTTATGTAAGGGTAATTTCACTAAAAGGTTAACAATTGCGTGTCCTTTCACCTTGTTTGGTATTTTTTGTGGAGCTATGACTAAGGTTTGTAATGTATTTTGTTTTGTTTGTATTCATTAGTCAATGAAATGTTGCTAGCATTTAAAATATTTTCCGATATTTCCTCGGAAATAATATTTTTAATTAATATAATTATTTCGCTTGTAACTTCTATACAATCTAACTAACCTAACTGCTGAACTCAGAAACATTCATTAAATCATTACTTGACTAATTGACATAATATTTCATACATTTCATGTCAAAATTGCTCATTAAATCTCAGCTAAGGGAGCATTTGACGTCTCTAGGGACGGGCGTAAAAATCTATTTTTGTAAAGCCGATACCAAGCATTACAAATCAACGTCTGCGCAAACAAATAAAAAAATTTCTTAACGTTACAACAGCCTATAAAATCCCAAAAATTCTGAACACCAATTATTACAAGTAGCCAACTAGCCACCATTTCGTAATGTAACAGTTATTTTATTAGATAGTTTGCTGTTCGGTTTAACAACACAACATAAACATCTACAAATAATTTATTATTTGACTGTGTATTACGTATGCATGATTTTTATTGCCTTTTGATTTATGCTCAACTTTTATTACAAGATGGTGTCGCGTTACGTGATAGTAAACCAGTCCTTAAATGCAACATTGACTCAAATAGTTTATTTGTTACACTTTGTTGAAATATTTTTTTGATTTATTTTATTTTTTTACGTTAATGAAGAGTAGATATCGATTAGTTACTTTTTAGCGATCCGTAGTCTTCAAGGAATCCTTATAGATTCGCCATTATTTAAATAAAAGAAAATATATGAAGTATATCTGTACTAATATAATAAAAGCTCAAGAGTTTGTTTGAACGCGCTCCTCTTATAAACTACCAATCCAATTTGGATAATTCTTTTTGTAATGGATAACTACATTCAACTTGAAGTTTTTATATTATTTTTCATCCCAAAATTACTACGGGAAAGAGCTACACGCGAGTAATACCGTGGATCCCATTCTAGTTTACGTATAAAATTAAATATTTTAATTCAAGGTTTTCCAAATTTTACTTTCGGTTTTACTTATTATTATAAGCAATTAAATGCCGTTTAAAAGCTTCCAAAATAAATCAATATACATAATTTAGACCTGGTCCAATTACGTACTTTCAATATATTGTATCGAACCACTATAAGTTGGTCTTTAGTCCGAAATATTCAAATAGATGTCGAAGTTCTTTACAAGCTGGTCAATCATGAATTATTTGACGTTTTAAGGTTAAAGATTAGAGATATTAAACGGTGGGGAATAATGGAGGTGACAAAATATTGCTGACAATGATTTATGGTTTGATTTGACTACAAATTATAGGAGCAATGTTATTAAATTCGAAGCTAAGGACGTTTGACTAAATTGTATAGAATAAACTAGCTGCGCCCAGCGGTTTCACCCGCTTTGTACCCGTTCCCGCGGGAATTTTGGGATGAAAAATAGACGTTGTCCGATTCTCAGGCCTATCCGATTTGTACACAAAATTTCATGAGAATCGGTCGAGCCGTTTCAGAGGAACCCCGTGACACGAGAATTTTATATACTTAATAGAGATAATTTACCATGTCACTAAATCTCAAAGTAGTAACACTTATTCAGTTAGTCAAAAATACTAGTACCGTGTAGGTCAGTGGCCAACCCTGATGTCGGCTATTAGACCGCCTAAAGGCCTCCGACATGGTCTGACGATTGAAACAACCAGAACCGACCATTTTATATTTACGAAGCACGATAGCGCTCAGATAGGAATGTCAGTACGAGCCACCCATCCAAGTAGGGGTCGAGTTGCACGTTGCTTAACAATCGCAATGAACTAACATCGCACAGTCAAACTACGAGTCAAAACAGATAAACATATAAAATAAACATAAAAAACAATATACAACGCATCTATACTAATATTATAAAGCTGAAGAGTTTGTTTTGTTTGTTTGTTTGTTTGTTTGTTTGTTTAAACGCGCTAATCTCAGAAACTACTGAACCGATTTGAATAATTCTTTCACTGTTAGATAGTCTATTTATCGAGGAAGGCTATAGGCTACATTTTATCCCGAAATTCCCACGGGAACGGGCACAACGCGGGTAAAACCGCGGGGCGCTGCTAGTATAAAATAAACATAAAAAACAATATACAACGCATTTTTAATATAAAACAATATTTTTAAACAGGTTTATCACGGTTTTGGTCGGAAAAGACTATATCTTGTTACTCAACTGTAAAATGAGTGTCAAATTACTTTGAAAACAATCGCTAAGCAATTAATTTATCGATTAATTTTGTCTATTTTGTAATGAATACTAATAATCGATTAGAATCGATTGATCAACAAGTAAACGTATCGATTTTCAAAATCTATTTATTTTTACTTAGAAGTTTCTTAATCGATATGAATTAGTTTGAATCGGGAAAAAATAATTAAGTTGGCATTTGTGATTGCTGCACTTGTATGGATAGGTTTAGTGTACGGTTAGCAGAAAAAATTCAACGGTGTTTAAATAAATGATTATTAGATACGAATTAAAATATAAAAAGAAGATAGTTTCAATATAGATTATTAGGTGTATTTCAAAAAGACACGTTGGTAGACCAATTGGGATGAAAGGATTAAAGCTAAGATAATATTTTATCTTATGTCACAAAATACATCTGTGACTTATACACATCTGTGTCAAATATAAAGTAACACTAACACTTTTTTAAATTAATTTTTCATTGTATATCATCTTGTGACAAACAATGTAAATAAAATCTACAATACACAGAAAAACAAAAAAAAACAGTTCGCGACTTAAATAGGCTAGATTAAAAAGTGTTAATATTGTTTCAAATAAAGATCGACTTTGTTGCTATCTGTACATGTAATGTAGTATTTAGGTTATGCCCATTTGCGGAGTAGGGCTTTGCTCACGAAGTGATGAGGATATTGCGTCAGGCATGGAGTCCATACTTTTTATAATACTTATGTATAACTAGCTATGCCCTGCGGTTTCACCCGCATTTATTTAGTCAATGCTTACCGTTTAAACCTTCCCTGGACTTTCATGAATATTTCAAGACCAAAATTAGCCAAATCGGTTCAGCCGTTCTCGAGTTTTAAGCAGACTAACGAACAGCAATTCATTTTTATTTGTATAGATAGATTATATGAATCGTAAAGTACTAAGTTCGAATAGGTTAGTGTCCAACCCTAGTGTCACATATTTTGACCAATAAAAGGCCTCCAATATAGTTTAATGATTGTACAACCGGGATGTCAATTTAACGTGCCCGGTGTGTTTAACTTGGTAATCAATAGTTGGTGTTAAGCAATGTTCAGAAGTTATAGTATTGGGATGGGTGACCGATAGTATCTCGTCATATTATTTAAAATAATTTGCAATAATGCTTTGTTTTTGTTTGTTTATTTCATTTTATTTTGTTACAGATTATGACAGTTTTTCATCATGGACGAGAAATAGCATCGGAAAATTGAGGTGAGTTTATATTGTTTTGCAAAAAAGATAAAATATACCTACCACCTGCACTAAAGAGGACTTACTCAACGTATAAGACGCTGCCCTCTTGCTTGTGAATTACTGGTCCGGGAAAATATAATTCAAAAATTATTTTGCGCCATTGACTCGAAAGAAGAAGACCTTTTTGTTAAAATATTATTAAGTAAAGCGTTCGTTTCCATTATGTATGTAAATAAATAAGTAATATAAGGTCTCTATCAGGGAGAAGCGATACGTTGAGCGGCGCGTTCAGCGATACGTTGAGCGGGTAAATGAATAAAAACAAAACACGCGCGATCACACTTCTATATATGAACGGTTTCATAGTACCATTGATTGTTTACGCGATGCAATGTACCACGCCCCGCGTCTCTCTAAACAAGGCCTTATTATGTTCCCTTTTCAAAATGCAAACCCAAATACAATATTTAAATTAATAAAATGTTACTAAAAGAAAACATGACTTCATTTCTGCGATATTTTACTCAAAATGATTTTATTTTAGGATATTATTTAAAGATAACAACACGAATATCATAAATATTCAAATTAGGATGCAGGTAGGTATGTTACTTCGATATTAAATGAAGTCAATTGAATGAGTTATAAAAACAATTTGTATTTTATATATTCATTCATATTATAATAAAAATATTTTATAAAATAACTAGCAGCGCCCCGCGGTTTTACCCGCGTTGTGCCCGTTCCCGTGGGAATTTCGGGATTTTTTTTACATAAAAACCTCCCTCTTGAATCACTCTACCTATTACAAAAAACCGCATCAAAATCCGTTGCGTAATTTTAAAGATTTAAGCATACGGACAGACAAACAGACAGACACGAAAAAGAGACGACTTTATTTTATACTATGTAATGATAATTTTTCATATATTCTCAAAGTATACAATCTGAACTAGCGATTTAACCCACTTTCGAACTATTTTTAATCTATATTAATATTATAAAGCTGCAGAGTTTGTTTGTTTGTTTGAACGGGCTAATCTCACGAACTACTAATCCGATTTGAAAAAATATTTTTGTAATTGATAGCCACATTCAACGGGAAAGTAACAGACTACTTTTTACCCTGAAATTCCCACGGGAACGGGTACAACGCGGGTAAAACTGCGGAGCGCTGCTAGTTGCAAATTAAATACAAACATTGGTAAAATAAGGTATCGGTCATTTAATACATCGGTGAATCGTGTTCGGGCGAACTTACTTCGGTAAAACAAGGGTAATAATTGCATCTCATCGCACACTAATGCACCTTTGCAGATTAAACTACATTAGGCGGACATATTTGGTCATCAGTTTAACAATCTTGTAGCTTATTAGTGTGTATATTATACATGTATTTTTTAGGGTAAAGCGCAAAAGATATATTAATGACACACACATTAAACAATATTGTATAATTGAAAAACTTGCAAAGCTTTGTGGGATATGACCAAGAGGACAGTCTGGACTTAAGCAGTCTAATATTAAGACAGTTTGCACAAGTTGTCTTAGACTAAACAAACTAAGACAGTCGCATGTGTAAAACAAAAGTATCCTGTAATGTCCCAGTGCTGGGCAAAGGCACCTCACTGAAAAAGTCAGTACAGTTTGCATAAAACGCTTAAATTCAAAGCTATCATAGTAATTATAAAATCTTCTTCTTCATCGAGTGGATGGTCAACCTGACCAATCCTGGTGTCAGAGTTATTGAGCCGCCGAAGGCCTTTGACATGGTTCATGTAACGACTACTATCCGTAGAAAGTAACCGGGACCGACGGCTTAACGTGCCCTCCGAAGCACGGAATTACCTAACTTTTTGGGCAATCAGGTGCAATGCCCTAACCAAACTGAGGACAGTCTCATAAAGTGATTTTTGTGAGATATCTCCACCGGGAATCGAACCCGGAACCTCCGGGTCGTGAGCCGAGCGCTCAAACCACAAGACCACGGAGGCTGTTATAAAATAATATACCCAATGAATAACCTCGCTCTTATAAAAAAAAACATAACAAGAATCTTAACTAATTAAACAGTACTATTGAACGCTTCTTAACCCATTAAAACAACTTGATATGTGTAATTAAAGACTAATTAAGAGCAAATAGTTAGGTTTTATAGTTAATTTCTTCCATTGATGCGTGCCTTTATGTAGGTGAATAGTTTGTGTTACTATATAGAGAATTAATTAATTGGATAACTGTAAGATGCGAAGCGTAATTTGTTACGCATCAAGATTTCTTGGTCTTAGAAGATTATTCAGGTTATTTATTTAACAAGAAACCGAGTAAGTGACATACGTCATATTTTTTTATTGACGTTTTTCGAGCGTTTTTCATAACAGTCTTGCTTTACAAGGGACCACTCGCATAACTAGCTATAACTTCCCTTCGTGATCATATCGGTGACGCTATTGTCAAATAATTGTTGATCGCGCTTACAATGAAGTGGGGATTCTAAATTAACTGTTCCATAATAAAATTGGATCGTTCAAATTTCCAAACATATCTAAGACCTACTAACTGAAAACCATTAAAAAAATTACAATATGACAACGTGCCATTATAGGCTGACTGAAGATTGAACTCTCTCATAGAAAAGACTTCAACGCGTGCCACCGTCCGTTCAAGAAATTAATTCGTAGCAAAAAGTTTGAACCACGAAATAATCCATGTTTCTTATCTATAACAATGTTACGTCTGTCCATTATTGTCAACTTCTGTATTTCCTTAACTAAACAGCTGTTCTAATATAAATAGAGCAAAATAATTGAGAAAGACACCTGCAGCCATTGATAATTACAGTTGTCGACCGATGGATAAGTTTAAACACAGAAACAGTACAACCGTAATGCCGTAATATTGACGTCCATTTTGACAGATGTCAAACAAGTAAATCTTGTACTGGATTAAGGGTGCATTTTCATTGAAGCAGGCGGAGCTGAATGACAACGCTTTGAAATTGTCCAACGACGCATTGACAATGTCAATATCTTTTCGTAGTGCATTGCGACATGTCCTTTAAGCTCAGTTTGGTTCTGCTCCAATGAAAACATGCCCTAATGTTTAGTATAGCATAGACGCCTCTTTTGGCAGATTTCAAACAAGTAAATATATCGGATTAATTTGACTGTTATTTTCTATTCAAGTTATTGAATATTTTAAATGTTAATAATAACAGTTAGTGAAAATGTCATATAAATCTCAAAAGCGTCTCAAAAAATATTTTTTTTTCATTTTATCATTTTCTTGGCAATGATATTGACCTAAAATTAATGATCTGCAAAAAAAGGTATTATATGATAAATAAGGTTCTCTTAAACCCAAAACAACACAACTGAATCTAAATCAGGTAGTGTTAATAAAAAATAATAAAGTAAAAAAAAAACGGCGCTATGGCCTTGTAAATGTTGTAAATTACATTATTTATGCTCAATACATTGTTGCATGGGTTGTGTTTAGAATAAAAAGACTTTTACGATGACTAATACTGAAAAACATCGTTTTACTTAATTTTGTTAAAAAAAATCGGCCAAGTGCGAGGGTTCCGTACTCTAAAAAACGGCAAAAAAAAATCACGTTTGCCCCTCTTGAATATTTGTTTTATTTTATTTTTGGTATTTATTGTTAAAGCGGCAATAGAAATATATCATCTGTGAAAATTTCAACTGTCTAGCTATCACCGTTCTTGAGATACAGCCTGGTGACGGACGGACGGACGGACGGATAGCGAAGTCTCAGTAATAGGGGTTTTCACCCTTTGGGTACGGAACCCTAAAAATTTGAAAAAAAACATGGACTATGAAGTAAGTGACAGTGGATCGGTGACCAAACTTGGATCCGGAGTATTTTGACCGCGTAAAGGCCTCCAACATGGCCTTATGATTGGAACAGACGGGACCAACACTTTAACGTAGTCCTGAAGTATACAGTAGAATATTTTTCTCAATATTAGTGAATTTGTTTCATTGTATGTGTCATGTCTAACGCCTATACTCAGAGACGACAAATGCTTAGTAGAGACTTAATGAGTGATATGTAATGTATGGAAAATTATGTCAATTAGTTAAGTGTGGGTTTAATGAACGTCTCTGAGTACGGCAGTAAATTGTGTTTTCTTATTATTTCTACTTCCAATCTTTCTTGCAGGCTTTTAAATAATTATTTTTTTGATTACTCATATATTATTATATGCATTTAAACGTGTAAGTAGGTTTCATTTCCCACAATTATTCCTTCAGGAAACTAACGGTGACAAAGTTTTAATCATTTCCTTTGCCTTCCAGTTATTGCATTACGTGGAGAAATTAAATTAATGGACAGTGTTAAATTATATCCTTTAGATAATTTATTTATGTTTGTATTCATAATACTAGGAATAATGCAGTCAGAATGTCTTGTTCGATGCAGCCAAGTATTTAATATGTCCTAACAGTTGTCGTTACAATTCCATAAGATCTGTTTTCGGTGGCGACCGCGGCAGCAGGCAGCAACTGCCTACCACAAGCAGCAGTGTCACCGTCATCGAAATTTCACAAAGATTCATAAAAAACAGTAGTGGTGCTTGCGGTCGGTAGTTGCCGCTTGCAGCTGCCTCCGCTGCCGAAAATAGACCTTATTCTAAAAGACAAAAACTCTGTGACAGACGTAGAAATCTGTTTAGACATTTCATACATGCTTCATAGATTTCCCTAAACCAGGCTGTCTAGAAACTTTGCTAAGGTCTGCATAGGTTCTAAGTAATGATTAATTTACGGTATTTCTTTTCATGTATGTAACAATTTGGGTGCTTTCAAATCACCGCAGCGGTCCGACACGAAACGCATAATTTGAAATGCTCCAAATACACTACTAGGTTCACTTAATGTGATCGCCGAACTCGTCTGTATCTACTTTACCAATCGTCTTTTTCACACTAGGTTGTCCATCGACTGCAAACACCGATTTATTTCACAGCGAATTTTTTTCCGCATGTTGTATGCAGCGAACGCCCTACTGCAATCACGCCAATATTTACTTACTAGACTTTGTTCCATGATCCAATTTACGTTATTTGTATCTAAAGCAGTATCAATAAATGTGTTAACACAGGATGTGTAAGTTTCCTTACAACATAATTGCCGCTGCAATCTGTAGAGTAACGGTTTGTATCGGCTTCGTAATTAGGTAATACAGTAGCTCAAAATATCTGATTGAAATGTTTTCGCTCTAGGCCTGGGACCTGTATAAATAGGTATCGATTTTGAATATAATTACTGCATCGTGCGTGAACATAAATGAGAGTCATTCGAATTGTATTGGTACCGAAATAGCTGTCATTTATGTTAACAAAGTGTATTAGAAAGATAAAGAAATTATAAAAAACTAGCAGCGCCCCGCGGCTTTGCCCGCGTTGAGCCCGTTCCTGTAGGAATTTTCGAAAATCCTTTCTTAGTGTACATTTACGTCACTTGAAGAACCTTCCTGCCAAATTTCATGTTTCTAGGTGTAGAGGTTAAGTCTGTGCGTTGATTATCAGTCAGTCAGTCAGTCAGGACTTTGAATTTTATATACATAGATATCACGGATTTCATTAAGTTTGACGTATTTCAGCGTGTGTACGTGTGTGTTGATTTTCACTATACGTTTGATGAGTCATTCAAGAGTGACTTTAGCTTTTATTTAAAAAACTAGTAGTGTCCTCCGATTAAACCCGCATTGAGCCTCTTCCCGTAGTAATTTCAGGAAAAATTCCTTACTGTTGAATTTGTTTGTCCATTACAAAAATAATTATTCAAATCGGGTTGATAGTTTTTTAGATTAGCACATTCAAACAATCCAACAAAATTCAAACTTCAGCTTTATCATATTGGTTTATTAGTAAAAAATCATTATTAACTTAAGGAACTTCACTGGACATAAAGCCTAATAGGCACTTTAATGTACTTTGATGGTTAATTTAAATCATTCTAACGACATTATTGCAAAGCGTTAACTGAAGTCCTATACCGTCTATTAATTGTATCCTGTTTCCAGCACAGATATTCATTAAAGTTAATAAATAGAAATAATGAAAGAAGTTGATATCCAGGCAGGATACATGACTGTGCTAGATTTGGTTATATTTAACTGTGATTACGTGTGATTAGTGATGTGTCCGCCATTTGCAGGTTTATATCGATGGTTTGTGACATTAGTGACGTTGACATTAGTGACGTTGACATATTGTCTACTTTGTTCGTAGTACATAACAGCGACTATAATTAGGACTTTATTGTAACTTGACTGATTGTAATTGAAAACTTTTTTAGTTGTAAAGTTATGAAAATAATTTGTTTAAAATTATATACTAAACGCGGGTCCTCACATGTTGTTGACTTCGGACGGAAATCGAACCCGCAACCCCCGAAACAGTGACGCTTTTAAATGTCACTGTGCCAACGGGCTTGTCAAATAAAATGTTTAGTTTGAACATCTTGCGTACCGCTTAATAACCAATAGTGTTTAATTAAGGAAATATTAAAAATAATTTTATTGTACTAATCATAAGCTTTCATAGAATCATTTCATACATCAGTCCTAACATATATAATCGATACCCACAATTCTCGATACATTTCAACCTGTACCCAACACTACGTATTGAAGGCAGGATGTTTTTAAATTAAATGAACGTAACAACGTATAATGGAGTAAGTAATCCACATTAGCGAGGCCTATAACCCACTTTACTAGCGCAATACAAGTTATAGCTTCCCGTAAGATCTATTCAATTAAACACATATTCATTAAAAGTACTTAGCAAGGTGATTTATTATAAATGGTCAATTATTTATTGTTAGTATAAATAGTTGCACTAGCAGCGCCCCCCGGTTTAATCCGCGTTGTGCCTGTTCCCGTGGGAATTTCGTGATGAAAAATATCATATATAACCTTCCCGTTAAATGTGGCTATCTATTACAAAAAGAATTATTCAAATCGGACAGATAAATCCTGAGATTATCTCGAACATAGAAACAAACAAACAAACTTAAAAAAATTACCTCTTTATAATATTAGTATAGATTTATAATATTAGTATAGATGTTTAATTATACACTTTTTTCCACATTGTCAATTACGTGGTGATTACGCCTAATCCTCCTCACTGTACTGATACCTTCAGTGAGACGAGAGGCCTTTGCCTAGCAGTGGGTTATTATAGGCTAATTGACTTTTACTGTCAATAACATCATGTCGGAGGCCTTTAGGCGGTCTAAAGACTCCGACACCAGGGTTGGCCACTGACCTACAGTACTCGAACTTATGTTATTTTCTTCCGAAGTCTTTTAGACTCGAACTTATAACTTCAGAAGAAAATAAATGATAGTATAAAATACTCCGAAGTCTTCCACATTGTACCGTATCAATAAACCCCTATTTGACCTTCTATAAGAGGGAAGTATGCAGTGAGGCATGCAACAAGGGCTGGCAAGGTGTCCCTTGGGAACCTATCATCACAAAAACTACCCTTCGCATTGACCTATTACAGGACAACAAAAAATGTAAACAATTTGGTAAAGGGAGAATTTCTTTCCTCGGTTTTTGAAGTCGGTAAAAGAACAGGTAGTAAAATTTTCGTAAAGAAAAATATTATTTTTATCATCTACTAGCAGCGCCCCGCGGTTTTACCCGCGTTGTACCCGTTCCCGTGAGAATTTCGGGATGAAAAATAGCCTATAACCTTCCCGTTGAATGTGGTTATGTATTATAAAAAGAATTATTCAAATCGGACTGATAATTCCTGAGATTAACTCGAACAAACAAACAAACAAACAAACAAACAAACAAACAAACAAACAAACTTACAAATTTAACCTCTTTATAATATTAGTATACGTACTCCGTAATCCAGAAGAAATTTAACGCAAAACAATTAAATTGTATTCATAATAAACACAGTAATTCGTAAATAATATAAATCCGATTTTCCTGAATAAGTAATAAGAATAATATGACAGTGACTAAAATAACTTATTGTGATAAAGGCTGTTTTTTGTTTTTCGAAAGTAGAATTGGATTAACTGTGACAAAGATTAACTTCAGATTATTTCATAATATAGTACTTAATAAACTTATTAACGGATATTCGTTTTGATTAAGATATTTTTAACGATTATCCAAAACGGAATAATAAAATTAATATCAGAAGTTAAAAACGGATTACTTTTTATGCTTTTGACAATATTCAACTTTTATTGATACACAGAAGATACGAAGTAAAACAAGCCATTATAATCTTAATAGATTGACCGTATTCGTAATCTTGCAATTATTATTTTTATCTTATAAGAAGGTTCAAAAACTTTTTAATTTCTTTTGATTACTTCTCAATGTACTGATATCTTCGGTGAGATAAGAGATCTGCAGTGGGACATTACAGGCTAATACTTTTTTACTTCACTCGTAAAATAATTGTATCTATATTCATCCTAAACCATATTAAATATTTTTCAGTTTCTCTTTACGTAAAATGTTGGTAAAGTACAATTTTGATTTGTGTCGTGTAGAGACTTGTTTTCTCTTAGATTTTGAATCATGAAAAATAGATTTTCAGTTGTTTCAATGTGCGCTAATCTTGAACTGAGTACCATATTATGTAAAAAAAATCTACTAGACTACTTTCTACCCAAAAGTTCTCACGGAAAAGTATAAAACGAAGCTAAAACTGCAGGGCGGTTTAACTAATAATGTTAAACGAGAATTGTTCATAACCAGCAGTTTTAAGTAGTACAACATCAACTGACCTGCAAACTATTTCGCTACAGATCGTCGCAGCTTGCTTTTACCGTATCGGTTGTTATTTAAAAACGCAGGTGTCTTTGTAACCTATTATCCGGAACAAAATGATCAAAATGCGTTTACCGTAATATAAAAATTGCTTTTTTGTCAGTTTTCTCACAAAAAGTTATTGGGCAAATAGTTTTTGCCGAATTTCTGTGCGAATTGCTTTCTTTGGGTACTTTTTTAAGGTACTACGCAGTTCCTTTATAAAGTAGTGTATACTATAAAGTTAAGTTACAGTTTCGTTTCATCTAGGTATACATACTAAACAAAGTCCCCAAAAGCTGTTAGTAAGAAATCGATTTTCTCAAAAACTACTGAACGGATTTTTATGCGGCTTTTACCAACAAACAAACTAATTCAAGTTTAAGAAAATTAACAGTTATAACTTATATCACCTCATTTAATCATACGTTAGTACTTATAACTCAATGCATTTAATTATGACCAAGTTGTTTAAGCGACCTTAAATAAATAAATAAAAAAAATAAAATAAAAAAAAAACTAATTCAAGGGAAAGATTTGTGTCTGCTTTACATGTCAAAATTACCACAGGAACGGGTACAATGTGAATAAAACCGCAGGGCACTGCTAGAGATGATAAAAAAATAACGGTATATATAAACGTGTATATATAAAAGATCGTCTGTTCATAGTGACTACGATGCCACAGATACTAACAATTACGTCTTTTTAATACCCCTCTTTTCCTTCGGGGTTGTATAAATAAAAAACAATAAGTAAAAATAATTCCAATTAAATTCCTAAAATATAAAAGACAGTTATAAATTGGTCGCTTTCAAACTAACAATCTATTTTAAAATTTAATCAATCTCATTCTATTTACGTATTGTCAAAGGCATGTATGACATATTCTATGTTATATGACAAAGAGGTGACCCAAATGTGACCTCATAACGTGACCCAACCTTTCCGAAATAGGTTAAAACTTTTGGCTAGGGTGCGTTCATAATTAAACAATATGTAGGACGTAACTACAAGATATTTATTTTTTAATAGCGGTCGTTGTGATTTCAGAAGACACGTTAACTATCGGACCCGGTAGCTTCAATCGTTAGATCTTACTGGAGGCCTTTAGGGAGTCCAAAACCTACTTTAACTTACTCAATTGCTGAATAAATCTAATTATCTGGATCTAGATTGTCTATTGCATGAATCTAGGCCGACTAATAAAGGGCCTGCTAATTACGGTAGCGCTAAGATATATAAATCTTACTATCGGCCACCCTAAGTAAAGGCGTCACACATTTTCAAATTTTCAGTACCAAAATGAATGTCATATACAAAATATTATCATAGTCCAGCAAATCATAACATGTACCGCCCAGACCAAAACTGTTTTTACTCCATTAAAACGACGTCACGAGTCCATTTAAAGCAAACATTACGCCAACTGATTTATTTATACAGGAAATAATCGCTATTGCTGTTTTTCAAAACTAACCGTTGTCATGGCAACGGGGGTAACAACAAACGGTGTTATTCAACTTCCATTTTTATGTTCTGGGGTATAAAGTGGTGTTCTGAGGGGTGGTCAATATTAATTGTGCTTTATTAGTGGATTGGATAACGTGGGGTTTGCGTTTATGGGTTGTTGATTATGTATGAGTTTGTTAAGTACTCTATTTCAGTGGAGGTTTCCCTTGTTTTTATTTTACAGGCTTACAGTAAAGATTTTCCGCCTTATTCATAAATACTATTTAACAAAAACACTGTTATAAGGTACTAGCAGCGCCCCGCGGCTTTGCCCGCATTGAGCCCGTTCCCGCAGGCATTATCGAAAATCCTTCCTTAATGTGCACTAACGTCACTTGAAGAACCTTCCTACCAAATTTCATGTTTCTAGGTGTAGCGGTTGAGGCTGTGCATTGATTATCAGTCAGTCAGGACTTTGAATTTTATATATACCTATAGATATTGTCTCTTTTGCTCTTCGGAAAATAGCGTATGTCGGAGAGGGACAAACTATTTGATAGCTGTTAATAAGCGTTTTTATAGTTGATAAGTTTGACTTAGGATAAGTCAAGTATGCTTATTCAGTGTGTGTTAACTAAAATTGTAACTAAGTTTGACTAGGTTAATCGTCAAACAAGGCGGTCGTTTTTAGACCGCCTAAAGACTTCCGATATAGTCTGGCGATTGCAACAACTGGGTCTAACCATTTTAATTGTTTTCGAAGCACGGTAGCGCTCAGATAGAAATGCCACTATCGGCCACCCATCCAAGTTGGGGTCGAGCTGCACGTTGCTTGACAATCGCAATCAGTTAACATAGCTTTATCAAAATACACGTATTATATTGAATAGGGTTAATTACTTCTAACATTTTAGAGCATTGTCCTTTAATAAAGGCATTTTTACCATTATATATTGTATGTATGTAATTACATTAGGAAATACATAGAAACCCATGTAATAGGTATATAACCCTGAAAACATCCATTGTATACAATCCAATTACATTAAAAGGAAGTGACGTCATCAGTATTCAGGCTATCAATCGGATGATTGTGTTTATTCATTTAGAAATTGAAGAAGTAATATCGTAATGAGTTATATGTACTGTTGATTTGATCGGGTCATTAGAGATCGATTTACTGCTTAATGATGTACCTCAGGAAAAAACAACAGAATTTTTTTATACACCACTTCTTCTTCATCGAGTGGTCAACCTGACCAATCCTGGTGTCAGAGTTATTGAGCCGCCAAAGGCCTCTGACATGGCTCATGTAACGACTACTATCTGTAGAAAGTAACCGGGACCGACGGCTTAACGTGTCCTCCGAAGCACGCAATCATCTTACTTTTCGGGCAATCAGGTGATTCAGTCTGTAATGCCCTAACCAACTGAGGACAGTCTCACAAAGGAATTTTTGTGAGATATTGTCGGAATCGAGCCTGGGACCTCCGAGTCGTGAGCCGAGCGCTCAAACCACAAGTCCACGGAGGCTTACACTAACATAACGTTACATTGTTATGTAAAAATTTCCATAAGTATACAACAAAGAATTGCAAATGAGCTGTTACAATTTGATTAATTACCATAATGGCCTAACTATAGTGTTACCTCATTAATATTTATATGAGAATAGCATAATTTACGTACTGTTCTGAAGAGATTATGTTATTAACATAATCATTTAGATATGACGTGGATGTTTCGTTCTTTTGATGTGTTAATTCGATGGACTTCTTATAAGTTTACGCCAGTTTTTGCTAAAGGATAGTAAATCATTCATTCGTTTCAAGAAACTAGTGTCCAACCCCTGTGTGGGAGATTTTTAGACCGCCTTAACTATCTCGCCTCGGTGGTCTAGTGGTATGTGCACTCGCCTGCCAAGACTGAGGTCCCGGGTTCAATTCCCAGGTCGAGCGAAAACATGTTTACTTTTCAAACATGGCTCGGGTTTGAGATCACCAACCCGCATCAGGGAAGCGTGGTGATTACGCCTGAAACCTCCTCACTGTACTGATATCTTCAGTGAGACGAGAGGCCTTTGCCCAACAGTGGGACATTACAGGCTAATACTTACTTTACTTAATTTCTATCGATTTAAACAACCGGGACCGAATGCTTAACGTGTTTTAGGATGGTTAAGGCTAAGTCTTGTATACATGACCACGCGGGACCGCGTGGTTCTAGATCGCAGTAAACACGTGGTGTCGTCTACATGAACGCGCGGTATCGCGCGATACCGCACCGTGAATCGCAAGCGCGTTATGTGAATGCTCCTTAAGACAAATTTAAGCCTAATTTAGAATAAGTTACCGATATTAAAATCTGCTTTTTTTCTGTTTCAGATAGAAAAAGATTTGCTGATGAGGTAAGGAATCTGTTACCTACTCATTTAATACTTTCACTTTTTAAATTATAAGCCCTTTTTCGTTGGACATATTTTATTGTAACTATCCTCTACGCTCACTGAAGATATCAGTGCAGTAAGTTCATTTATTTATTTAGTGGATAAGGATAGTGACAAACCCTGTTGTCAGAGTTTTGACCGCTTAAAGGCCTCTAACGTGGTCTAAAAATTGAAATAATCGGCAAAAAAACAGTATAGAACTTTATCGTTTTTACAACTGAAAAATGTCAGCGAATAAAACAGTATCTACGCTACCCGAAATACCGTAAAAACGAGTACAAACGGTAAAATATGATTTGGTTCATAAAATCGGTATAAAATCTTCAGTTGCCGACAGCATGTCTAATATTAGATGAGGCTTTGTCACGATTTAGTTACGTTCGATCGATGCGGAGTTACTACTTTACGAGTTATGCAAAAACGTGGTGAGAATAGTCAGGTGTAGGCACGATATAAAGGTCAATATAGTTAGGTACTAGTACCGCTTCGGTGGTCTAGTGGTATGTGCTCTCGCCTGCCAAGACTGAGGTTTTAGGTTCAATTTCCAGGTGGAGCGAAAACATGTTTCCCACTTTTCAAACAAACTCGAGTTTGAGATTACCAACCCGCATTTGGCAAGCGTAATGATTACGTCTAATACTCCTCACTGTACTGATATCTTCAGTGAGATGAGACGCCTTTGCCCAGCAGTGGGACATTACAGATTAATACTTTACTACTAGTAAAAGTGTGACAGATATCTATGGCCCGCATTAGTGGAATTGGTGTTTTAATAAATTCGACGGTTAGGTCATATAAGAATACACCATCCAACTCCTAAATTGCTCAATCTAGACCGAAATATTAAACCTACCAAAAACAAAAGAAGATCAAGACAGAAGAAGAATATCGACAATGAAGAAGACATAAGAAGTAACCTCAAAGAAGAAAGAAGACTGAACCACGTTGGTCCTTGGCACTGGGAGAATTCACAGGAGTTTGAATGTATACCCGTGAATTTCCTGATGCCTCAGCCCAATGCGGTCGACTATCATCACAGAAGAATACATGGAAAATTGTTCAGCATCTAGATATTATCAATTGTGCCCTGCGGTTTTACCTGCGTTATATGTGAATGTAGCTATTCAACCAAAAATAGTTATTAGCACTTTCAACCAAAAAAAAACAAACTTTTCACTTTAATACCAAAATTACTATATCATAAGTTCAGTAAAAATTAGCTAATAATATTTATTTTAACAGAGAAACTCAATTAAATAATTAAAAATGTGATAATTACATTAAATAACTGTAAATTGTTTGAACATCATTCCGTTGCGTGCCGAGTCATGTCGTTGTGATGATCAAGAGATAACGTTCTATATCTTATCTAAATACATTTTTATTGTCATTGTTTTTACACCTGTGTTACACACGGGTGTCGAGTTTCACGAGCAAGATATTAAAACACTCATTAAAATGTAATTACTCAGAAATATATGAGGCTGTAAACCTTAAAGAGGCGTACGTTGATGTCATTATTATTTGTTGAAACGGGAACTTACGTACGCGGTGGTTACTGTTGAGTTGTCCCTCAACACGTTTCGGTCACATACGGCGACCTTCATCAGGAGGTGGGTGAAGCGCTCGCGACAGCGTGAGTGCGGGGAGAGACGCTTGAGGGACAACTCAACAGTAACCTCCGCGTACGTAAGTTCCCGTTTCAACAAATAATAACTTAAAGAGGTGCCCCGCAATTTTACTCGCGCTGTACCCGTTTCGAATTTTGGAGTACAATAGTACTAGGTGTTCTTATATCGTTCTAATATTACGTACGTTATTATAAATGAGAAAGTTTGTGAGGATGGATGTATGTATGGATGTATGTTTGTTACTCTGTCACGTAAAAACTACTGGACGGATTAGGATGAAACTTTACAGTAATATAGGTTAAACAACAGAATAAAACATGGAATACATTGTATCCCCAAATTCCCGCGGAAACGGGTACAACGCGGGTGAAACCTTGGGGCGCGGCTTTTTTTGGAAATTATTGCGGATTTTTTCTTGCATATATAATATTAGTAGGATTTGACAAATATTTAACAACGTAACAAATCGTGAACTTTTTAACGAACGTAATATGTTACTATAACCAACCGTTTGAAACAAACAACCCACCTTTATCTCTCTCACATTAAGAATTAATCACTCTATCTATCAGCGCACAAAAAGATAGATAATCTCATAATCTGTGTGTATCTTACTATCTTGCCTTCCATTGTAAGTTCTGAGAATCTGTTAATTCTAGATAATTAAGTTAATAAGTGAATTGTACCTGGATGTTATACTACGGAATGTCTACAGCTTTGTCTGTTAATAGCTTGACAAGCCCGTTGGCACAGTGGCAGTGAGAGCGCTTACTGTGTCGGGGGTTGCGGGTTCGGTTCCCGCCCGGAGTCAACAATATGTGCAGACATAGTTGTTGGCGACGACGTCTGGGTGTCAATTATATATTCTTATAAAATATTTGTGTATGTATAATGTAGTAGTACCAGTTAATTAGATTCCATAACACAAGCTTAGAGCTTACTTTGGGTCTAATTAACCGTGTATGAATTTGTCCAGGTATATATAGAATAGCTTGAGTCAACAACTAACGCGTTAAGCTTGTTGTTTAAATAAAAATGCTGTTGTTATGAGTTAAGCTATATGTGATGTTAAGTTTGCGATAAAATAGTAATTCAGAATTGTCTGCGTTAAAAATGGTAAAAGGAATTGTATTCAGGTTTTTGTTAGGTATCTAATAATAATATTGTAAAGAGGTATAATTTGTAAGTTTGTTTGTTTGTATGTTCTAGCTCGGGAATTAGCAGTCCGATTTGAATAATTATTTTTGTAATAGATAGCCACATTCAACGGGAAGGTTATAGGCTATTTTTCATCTTAAAATGCCCATGGGAACGGGCACAACGCGGGTAAAATCGCGGGGCGCTGCTAGAATTATACAATTTAAAGTTGTTAGGTTGAACTGTCGGTGCTGGTTATTTCATCGTTAGACTTTGTCGGAGGCCATGAGGCGGTCTTAAAATCTGACACCAGGGTTGGCCCCTGACCTACACGAACTTACTTTTAGTAAAGTACCCTATTCGGATATTCTCTTTGTTATATTTCTTAACTAGCAGTGCCCTGCGGTTTTACCCGCGTTGTGCCCGTTCCCGTGGGAATTTCGGGATAAAATGTAGCCTATAGCCTTCCTCGATAAATAGACTATCTAACAGTGAAAGAATTATTCAAATCGGTTCAGTAGTTTTTGAGATTAGCGCGTTTAAACAAACAAACAAACAAACAAACAAAACAAACTCTTCAGCTTTATAATATTATAGTATAGATGCGACAATACGTAGTTTAACTTGTAAAAGGCATATTTGTGGCTGCATTTAAGATGGTGTAACTTTAAAAAGCGGAATAATATTTTTTGAATCTATTAAAAAGAGTCAATTTTGGTATAGGTATACTAGTAAGTAATGTACCAAAATAGACCTCTTTGACCCAACTCAAAAAAATAGAAGTGTTCAAATCGTAGTAAACGTATTCACACGGGTTTTTTCGCGTTGGAAAGTTAATAAAGCAAGTAATAACTTACTTTTTATTTCAAATCGGTTCATAAGCGATGGAGATATAAAAAATAACACGAACTAAGCACTTCCTCCTTATAAAAACAGGTTAAAAACAAGGAAATGAAGTATGTTTATCTGTTTAATTCTAAACCAGTCGACGAAGGCGCCAGGTTATAATCACTGATTAAATGATATTAAGTTCCCAGATGAAGTAACAGTTACCTTCAATTGCAGACTAGTGTTAAAGTATAGACATTTAAATCGCTAAAGGAAATCATATTTACGATAGAACTGTAAATGTTAACGATGAAACAACGAAACTGTGTTATTATTTAATTTGTTAATTAACTAGAGGACCTATGGATGGCCAACCTGACCAATCCTGGTGTCAGAGTTATTGAGCCGCCAAAGGCCTCTGACGTGGCTCATGTAACGACTACTATCCGTAGAAAGTAACCGGGACCGACGGCTTAACGTGCATTGATAGTCTATAAAAGTAGCGCGTTTAAACAAACAAAAAAATCTGTTAAGCTTTCTTATATACATACCTACATTATAAAGTTTTCTTACATGTAATGTTTATCTTGCCATGGGGTCCAGAATATCCCTTCCTGGAATATGCAGAGCGAAGCGTACATAGATCTTAATTAAAGTTAACGATTCACTCCTCACATTTTAAAGTAAAATCTTTTACTTGAATCAGACCGGTGTTCCGTCTATCCATATTGCCTAGAACTAGACTGTATTGTTTGTTTACTGTTCATAATAATAGGGTGTAGTTTAATCCATATGTAATGTACCGCGCTTCACCTTTATTAACGGTTACGTATTGTTCAACTTTTTATGAAAACGGAAGCGTATTCGATTGTTGTTTGATTGATGAAAGATGTAGTTGAAACATGTTTATTGGTGTAATATTTTTTGAGTAAATTAGGAGAATATATAGAAGCGGAGTGGAGCGGATTTCAAATGACCATTAAAAATGCATTCCGCTAAGATTTTGACAATGTCAATGCATTGTTTGACCATCCAAATGCGCTGTGGTTGGTGAATCGGTCTCAATTTACATCGCATTGATATTGTCAAAATGTTTTCTTGAATTGTGACCCGCAGCGCTCCTCTCCGCTTTTAAGGAAACTAACCCAAAGAATTCTAATTTTCTCTTTTGAGTTTCGAATGTTTAAAAATGTGTAGGTTCTTAATTCGGTTTTATACAATTTCAGACAAATTTTAATGTTAAGAATCAGTTATTTATTAAAAAAGTTAGGTGACATTAAACAATCGTTAAGAATTAATTTCCTTAATCACCGTTAAGATACAGTTTGATAACATAAATTAAAAGTTTTATTATATTGTAAATTGTGTTCCATTTATTGTTTAATGTGTCCAAATTGAAAACATACAACAGTAATTTATTTTAACGGCTACATATTACGGTGTAATTAACCTTTTTTGTAACTTAACCTTGTTATTAGGGGTTAGTGGATGATTCGCACGCATTTAACTGGACCGAAAAGGCCAAGTCGACTTCTTTAAAAAATGTTTTATTTTTCTGTAGTCGATTCGCCCGTAAAAGTAAAGCTTGTAATGTCCCACAGCCAGCTGTGCAAAGACCTCTCATCTCAACGAAGATATCAGTACAGTAAGGAGGATTAGGCATAATCACCTACGCTTGCTAAACCCGAGCCATGTTTGAAAGAAACTTGTTTTCGCTCGACCCGGGAATTGAGCCCGGGACCTCAGTCTTGGCAGGCGAGTGTACATACCACTAGAGCTCCGAGGTTTGGCCTCTAACCTACTCGACCTTATTTTCATTAAGTAGAGTCTAATCTTCCTACCCTTACTTCATGGCTCACCCTCTACCAATAAACAAGATCTCGTCTGTTTCAAAGCCCTGGAATCTAGATTGACACATACATGCTGTAATTTAATAGGTATTAACCCATCTATCGACTACCTTTCGTCATAGCCAACTAGGAAGTCTCATTGTCTGCGCCTCCCATCCATCTAGCGTGTCACAAAAACAAAGACAACTAGATATAAACTTTTTATTGAATTCCGAACATTGATACTTCATGTTTCACTTCCCTATTATTGTCATTTAAAAATGATGTAGCTATTGGCAACATTATCATCGAAAGAGGTCGCGAATGATATTTATCATCTATATATATAAAATTCAAAGTCCTGATTGACTGACTGATAATCAACGCACAGCCTCAACCGCTACACCTAGAAACATGAAATTTGGCAGGAAGGTTCTTTAAGTGACGTAAGTCACACTAAAAAAAGGATTTTCGAAAATTCCTACGGGAACGGGCTCAATGCGGGCAAAGCCGCGGGGCGCTTTAGTACATTTTTATATTATAGTTAGTAAATAAGTACCTATCGTAAGTACCTATCGTTTTTGAGGAGTGTCACTTATGTGACTAAATTGCAAATAAAATATTATGAATTTGAATTAGATTGACCAAATACTGTCTAGATTGTAGTCTGCAAATAGACTGTAGTCTTTAGGACCTCGCCCTACCCCCAATACACGGTACCAACAGACAAAACTGCATTTAGCGATAAGAAGCATAAATATCTCAAAAAACGAACCCAATATTTAACTACTAATTACACCGTTCCAATTCTTAGAAGTTCCAAATTGCTTAGTTAGGGCACGAGCCAAATTGCTCGACCTATTAGTTAGTTTCGAAAAACAGGATACCATTTAGTATTTAACGAGTTTAGATTATTTTTTGTTGCCTACAGTAGTTTAAAACTTTTTTGGCGCTACCTTTGAGTAGGTTCGTTTTATTTTGGCTATGTTTTAAGGCTTAAAGATAGCTTCCTAATCTGCATTTTGATATACTGCAAATTAAGGGTGTCGGAGTCCAACCCTGGTGTCGGAGTTTTTAGACCACCTCAAGGCCTCCGACATGGTCTGACGATTGAAACAATCGAAATGGACAATTTTACGTGTCCTCCGAAGCACGGAAGCGCTCAGATAGAAATGCCACTTTCACCCACCCATCTAAGTAAGGGTCGAGCTGCACGTTGCTTAACAATCACAATGAGCTAACATCGCTTAGTTAAACCACACTACGAGCGCTTCTGTTTCAATGTAGGTATTATTAACCAACTTGAAATACCAGGATGATCTTGATTCATGTTATTTTTTACGTTTTTCCTCATCCCCGACTTTAAAATCGGTTTCGAAAATCAACGGTCATACAACTCAAAACTTTAGAATTCTCGCAGCTTGTAAACTCATTCAACGCCAATACTAAAGGTGTGTATTCATAAAAGCGGAGTGGAGCGGTGTGGAGCCCGATTCCCCAATCACAGCGCATTGTGATTGTCAAACAACGCATTGACATTGTCAACATCTTTTCGTAATGCGTTGTGATTGGTCAGTTCTTCTTGTTCATCGAGTGGATGGTCAACCTGACCAATCCTGGTGTCAGAGTTATTGAGCCGCCAAAGGCCTCTGACATGGCTCAAGTAACGACTACTATCAGTAGAAAGTAACCGGGACCGACGGCTTAACGTGCCCTTCGAAGCACGGAATCATCTTACTTTCTTTGGACAGTTGAGCTTCGCATAGCTCCGCTCGCCTTTATTATAAACGCAACGTTAGGTATATACCTAATAATTATAGCAAAATTGAGTAAAATTCCCAATAGCCCCACCTGCTTCATCTGTACCAGCTCCACAGCTATCTAGGTATATACAATGTATAGGCATATAATTTGTCTGAATGAACGGATGCGATCCCAAGTGGGTTATTCAAGCAGATTATACCTAAAACTCGTATTTCTTTGTTTTAAACTTAGTTTTTCTTTTACTGTGTGATATACGGACTGCTTGGTTAGAGAATAACAATATTATGATAGGGAAGTTATTTTAATATACGTGTTCTCGCTTGGAAACAATACAGATTTTAGTTCAAGTTTTAAAAAATCAACGATGAAAGTGCATTACGAAGCACGGTAGCGCTCAGATAAAGTGTCACTATCGACCAGCCATCCAAAAATAATCGTTTGCTATTCTACCACGATTTACTTGATTTATTATTCAATATTTGAAAACTGTGTTATATTATAAATATATGTATGTATTACAAAATTGGTACTCAGAAGGGGGTGCATACTGATTAAACCTTACAAAAAACAAGTTTGCCTACCTACGTAAGTACCTACATATTACTTCCCTACTCATTTACCCCAATCATTTATTTTAATACCACGTTTAAAGTAAATTTAAAGCAGATACTTATCAATACAGTTTAAATCTTACAAAAATCAAGTTTTCCTACCTACTTAAGTAACCTATAGGTATAGTACTCCCCTGTCTATTTACCCCAATCACTAATTTCAATACCTCATATAAAGCTCTTACATAAAAAGAACCAGAAAACTGTTTGTGCGTATACGTTCGCCGATCTCGCATAACCTTATTTTAAAGTAAACCTTACAAAAAACCAACAGAAAACCGTGCATATGTTAACCAATCTTCTGATCTGTGTGTTGTGTGTAATTTCGCGCGTCCTTGCGTGCGCGCAGCTCAGATCTCAGCTCCTGTTATTACGCGCCGACTTCATACTGATAATTTGCGTTTAACTTAACTAGTGATTGGCCATTATCGATATAATGATCCGATTTATATTGAGTATCGATAGTTGAGATTAGGTTGTGAGGTATTGGTACCTGTTACCTGTAGATAATTCAATACAATAAATCTATACTAATATTATAAAGAGGTAAAGTTTGTTTGTTTGTATGTTCGAGGTAATCTCAGAAATTATCTGTCCGATTTGAATAACTCTTTTTTTAATAGATAGCCGCATTCAACGGGAAGGTTATAGGCTATTTTTCATCCCGAAATTCCCACGGGAACAGGCACAACGCGGGTAAAACCGCGGGGCGCTGCTAGTAAGTTATAATACCTTTTATCTTTTGATATTTCTATAATGAAGTAATGTTCTACTTAAAGTACTTTTCTGTGTTATTATTTGTTCAAACGGGAGCTTTATGTAAGACGGAGGTTACTGTTGAGTGTCCCTCAACATTTTTCAGTCACGAATCGGTTCAACAAATAATAATGATATCAACGTACGTTTCAATTAATACGTACGGAATTTCGGGATGAAAAATAGCCTGTAACCTTCCCGTTGAAAGTGGCTATCTATTACAAACATAATTATTCAAATTGGTGGTTTCTAAGATTAACGCGATCAAACAAACAAAAATCAAACCCTGCAGCTTTATTATATAGCTTTATAACTTTGCTATACGAGTACATATATAGCTGTGCCCCGGGGTTTCAGTCACAGCGCACCCGATCCCGTGGGAAGTTCGGGATGAAAACCTTCCCGCTGAATGTGCCTATATACTACAAAAAGAATTATTCAAATCGGATTGGAACTGATACATATTAATTTATCGATAAGAAGTAATCAATCACTATCATCGATAATCTCCTTCCTGTCTGGCTGTCTGTATCAAACACCTGGCTGCAGCTACCGTGTAATTAGGTTATACTCCCAATAAATAGGCTAGACTAGTAATTACTCGCGGTATTACCCGTGTTGTACCCTTTCTGGCAGGAATTTCGGGATAAAATGTATTCCATGTGTTATTCAGATGTATAACCTAAATTACTGTAAAGTTACTTGTAAATATAAAGATATTTTTATAGACGACTAGCAGCGCCCCGCGGTTTTACCCGCGTTGTGCCCGTGCCCGTGGGAATATCGGGATAAAAAATAGCCTATGTCCTTCCCGTTGAATGTAGCTATCTATTACAAAAAGAATTATTCAAATCGGACAGGTAATTCCTGAGATTAGCTGAACATACAAACAAACAAACAAACTTTAAAATTTTACCTCTTTATAATATTAGTATAGATGAAATTTATTTCCAACTAAGTAAATTATAACTATCGACAATTTTGTTTCGTTTGAACGCGCTGATACCAGAAACTACCAATCCGATTCGAATAATTCTTATTGCAATGGATAGCCACATTCAACGGGAAGGTTATAAGCAATTTTTCATCCTGAAATTCCTACGGAAACAGCCACAACGCGGGTAAAACCGCAGAGCGCTGCTAGTAATCCATAAAGTTACTTAATATTCCCTACTTCGAGCAAAACAAGAGCCAAATTCAACGTAAACTCCATTAAAAATAAACGTACTTAAACAAAATATTTATTCACCTAACGGTAAACTATTTAAGGCGTGGTCCGTCCCAAATGCCAGGGGGTGAGAGGGGGAATGGGGTGCAAAAGGGGGGCAAATAGGGTGTAAAACCAGGGGTTGAAAGGCGAACTAAGGGTGCGGGTAGGCGGAAACTCTTAATGACACCGAGTCACGAACAACGAAATTATACCTATGCTAATGTACCTACGTGTATGGATTTTTCTAGGCAGGATTTTATAGATTTAAATCGCGAGTTTAACACGCCATTCGTGATTTAGGTTACGACGTTATTTTAATAATCAAATGTGTTTTAAACAAAGGTTTTATAATTAAGTTTTTATGATTATACCTATGGCGAGTTACCTGTGTTATAGAAATGTTATAAGCGTCGGTCATTCACTGAGCGAGTTTAAAAGCGAGATTTTTAACCGACTTCAAACACCGAAAAAGGATCTTCTTTATTCGGTCGGTTTTTTTCTTTGCAGTTAGTTCTTTGGTCAGAATTAAACATGACATGACTGTTACTATTAGTACCTATTAATAAGTAATGAAATAAACATGGTCTGACGATTGAAATAACCGGGACCGACTGCTTAACGTCCCCCTCCGAAGCACGGTAGCGCTCACATAGAAATACCACTATTGGCCACCCATCCAAATACTTGGATGGGCTGCTCGTTGCTTAACAATCGCAATGAACTAATTTTACTATAGTAGTAAGTAGGAATTTTGTAGCGGAAGCTGTAGGGCACTTAGTGAGTACTTAAGTAATCACTCGTGCTTAAAATAAGTAGGTTTGACTGTTGAGACTTCGCTACTGGGCAAAAAGGTGTCTACACACCAAGCAACATGCCCTTATGTCGTTGACATGTTACAGCGACTTACATCACTAACAATAAAGATAGTAGCAGGAGTAGTAAGTACCTATAGGTAAGTCTCTAATGTCCCACTGCTGGCCAAAGGCCTCTCATCCCACTGAAGATCAGTACAGTGAGGAGGATAAGGCATAATCACCACGCTTGCCAAATGCGTAAAGATAACGTTTACTTAAAACAGACTTTTTTCATATAATGGACATATAGGCCTATTACATATACACACTACACACCTAGGTCAGTACCCATAAGCACAGTAAGTTGCACTAGCAGTGTCGCCACGATGTTACCCGCATTTTATTCGTTCCCATAGGAATTTCAGGATAAAAAGTGTATTAGTTAGTCAAAGATTAGGGCGTTAAAACAACAAATAAACTCTTTATCGTTATTATGAAGTAATGAAAAAATAACATTGTCATCTCACCATTAAAGCCGCCAGATACTAAAATTGACAATTACCGGCGATTTAAGTAGCGACATGTATGCACGGCCTAAAGACCAATGTCAATGTTGTTTGACAAATTGGCACACAATTATGTACAGTTGGTACCGTAAACATACATAAATATAAGCAGTTGAATGGATAGTGTCATTGCGATTTTTTGACACACCATAGTTAAGGAATTAAATAGATATTACCTAAGTAGATATCTATTGGAACACAAAGCCTAGATTTTGTAGAAAAAGTAAAATGTAAACTTCACTAACGGCACTACAGGCATAACAGCTTAAAACTCTTTACCTAGACATAAATTACCTGCCTAGGCACTACTGCATAACCTAATCTAAGTACCTACCTAAAACAGTTTCGTGCAAAACGCACTCCCGAACCCATTCAAACTGATTATTTCTAACAAAAACCGGTATCGCACCGATTCAAACTGCTTATTTCCAACAAAAACCGGTATTTTCTGGATATAACCGCCGCACCCTATGACGTGCCAGGCGCGGCCGGCCCCGAATTGTGCAAACTTATGCAGCTTTCGAAGCGAAGTTTGCCCGAACATTTTATACTTTATGGGGTGGGCAGGATTGGAAATTACATGGGTGATACGGTGTTACCCCACTGCGGTGTTGTTTTAACAGGAAAATGTTATGGGAACTGATTACAATGTATAGGTAGGTAGGTTCTACCTATTATTACTGTACCTTTCCTATATACAGCTATTACGTACAGCTTTTAATACTTTGTCTAATTACAAAGAATATTGACCACAAGAAAATTCTTATTGACATATTAGTAGGTCTGAGTTTGACAAGGTTCTTCTTTTTCTTCAATGATCAATAATTTAGAGGACCGACTATACTACTTCCATATTACTTTGGTTTCTTACATATTATAAAGCGAAGTGCTCAAGTCTGCATGTAATTGATTTTTAAAAAACTACTGATCGAAAGTTCAACACCCAGCGATTCAAGAGGAAGGTTTGTGAATACTTTTCAAGCAGAAGTTCCCACAGGAACGGGTGCAATGTGGTTAAAACAGCGGGGCACTGCTAGTATTTACTAATCATGATATTTGTCTAATACGCAGACCTTATACTATGCCTAAATAGGTTGGTACAATGTCCTAAATCAATAGTAACATAGTAAACAGGTAAAAAAATATTTTTCTCTTTGACACTGAGGGCATATACTAAAATGATTTTGTCCATTAACTTTCAAAAAGTATAAGATACTTAATCGAAGTATGTAGGCATTTAAAAGGTAGTAATAGGTACAACATATAATAATATAAAATGTAAGTAACGGTAATCATATCGCAAAAAACGTCTTACTTTCACTAAAAAACAATAAAGAATTAAAAACATGATTCCTTTTGTAAACCTCTTAAATAATCTACCTTCATACTTACACTAGCAACGCCCCGCGTTGTACCCGTTCCCATGGGAATTTCAGGATGAAAAGTAGCCTTTAACCTTCCCGTTGAATGTGGCTATCCATTACAAAAAGAATTTTCCAAATCGGACGAGTAGTTTCTGAGATTAGCGCGTTCAAACAAACAAACTCTGCAGCTTCATAATATTAGTACAGATACAAAGTAGCCAGTATCTTATCAATACCATTTAATGAAATGAATGCATTAATATCATAAGTTCATGATATCGCATAATTATATGTATCTCCAGCTACCTGAATTTAATAACTATGTATACGAGATTGGAATATTTATTGGACATTTCGCTAATGGCGTTTTTGAAGTCAATTATAAACTTGATTGGTATGATTTTGAAGCTGTTAGACAAAAAGGTATGATGATGTAGGTATCTGAGATTGGAGATTGAAGGTAGCTTGTACTTATATACTTGGCAAGTTGAATTAAATATTTGAAAAGCCTTCTGCGCAAAAACGGCTCGGCCGATTTTTACCAAAAATTACAAGAACCACCGCAAGGAAATTGCGTTTCATACGAAAAAGAAATCATCATAATCGGTCCATCCGTTTAAGAGCTACGGTGCCACAAACACACATACACTCACACAGACATCGACGTAACTTGTAATATATGTAGGTACTATCTAATTATACCTAGATTACCTTTTACAATAAAAACTAAGGATATTCGATTATAATTATACAATGGGATTGGACTTACCTTAAATTTGAAGTTTCCGCAGTGGTTCCCCAATGTCCTTCAATGAATCTTGATCAGGCACTGATAAAATAATGGAGGGTCGCTAGCGCAGCTCACTATGTAGGTAACTCACTTTGATTGAACAGACATACAACACGCACTGTCACTTAAACCGGTTATAATTACTGTTTTTTGCGTCAAAAGAGTGTGTTTAAACACATAATTTGATTTCCCGATGTTCCCAGTGGATCGCAACACTCGTAAAATTCTAGATATCCCCTTCTCACTATTACTGTTAACTCACATCATCCCATTGTTGGGCAAAAACCTCCCCATACCCACCACTCTTAATTTGAAGCCACTAATTGGCAGTCACTACACCACTACCAAGACAAATTAATTCCCTTCATAGAACAATGCTAAACAACTGGTTCTCTCCAGGTGATGGAAGCTTCATCATCGGACTACAGCGATGAGGAGGTGGGCGTGATCGCGAGGGGACAGCGGCTGTGGGTCCGAGGAGTCAGGCCTCACACCACCTGCGCGGATATCGTGCGGGCGCTACAGGATGCTCCTGAAGGTACCTTATGTTATGTAACCTACTTTTCAAATTGTAGGAAGTTGAACCTCATGTTTGCGATTATTAACGTATTTTATAGATAGGTTTTTTCGCGACACAGAAGATTGTTTTAGTAATTAAAAAGATAGTAAACGTACTCACAAGGATTTTTTCGCGTTAGAAAGTTAATCAAGCAAGTAATAACTTACTTTTTATTTCCCCACGTTTCGAGGGGATTGCACCTCTCGTGGTCGCGCGGGTGAACTGAAGACATCGGAGTTACCGCTGTGATGCGAGGGTAGGCGGATCAAATGTTGGAAGTACCCTCACATGGTCAATGTTAGAATTTAACAGCGCGTTCATATTTGAATGACACACAACACAGACAGTATCCTGGCACTTGGTCTTTTGAGCACGTCTCAAACACTTATTAGTTATTGCATGCTTTATTAATGAATAAGGCAGTCGTGATCGATATACTAATCGATATAATACCTGGATCAGACGAGATTATCAATTTGTCGTAAGCTTTTGTTCCTTAGCAGATTACTATTAAATGAACTTGCCATTTTAAAATTATTCTTTAAGTTGTTTAAATAGGGCGAAGTCTTTGCTTATACAAAACAAGCAGGGGCCTAATATCTAATAGTGATGTCCACCTGTCTCGTGATTTCACAAGTCCCTTTTAGATAGTACCTAGCATTTATACCAAACTTTAATCCACCACTTTCCTTACAGCCCAAGGTCTAAGCGAGCAAGGAGAATGGGTGCTCGCAGAGAGATGGCGAGGAGTGGAGAGGCCTCTCCCACCTGACGTGCCAGTACTGCACGTGCTGGCTGCCTGGGGAGATGCCAGGCATGAGGTATGGATATAAAATACCTTACATTACTTATCATATTATAAAACCACTAGCAGTGCGGATTTACCCGCACTGTGCCCGTTCCTGTGGGAATTTTGGGATGAAAAATAGCCTGTAACCTTCCCGTTGAATGTGGCTATCCATTACAAAAAGAATTATTCATATCGGATTGGTAGTTTCGGAGATAAACGTGCTCAAACAAACAAAAAATAAAACACCAACTCTTCAGCTCATTATATGTATTTCCCTACAATAAATTTCAATTGGACGAAGGTCGATAAAATCTTGTAGTAGACATTGAATAAGGCATTATTGCGAAATTTTTCGTTGATATTTTAAAGGCTCTAACTCCTCAGGTCCGTCTATCCCTCCGAAGACTATCAAGCGGTGGAGAAGATGATTCAGGCCGGGACAGCGATGGAGGCAGTCGAGCGGCGAGAAGACGTCGCAAGAAAGGTCTCCGGGCAGTCACCCCGCCCCCGAGACCCAGGGACGAAGACCCGGCCACCAGGCTGGTGTCGGTGATACAACATCAGACCAGGACGATACATCAGCAACTTGATAAGTTAAGGTGGGTACTGGTTTGGACATTATGGTTGGAAAGGTAAAATGATGTGCATTCCAGTAGTTTGATGTATTTCTAGTTTAGCTAAAGGGAAGGCTAGCCCTTATACATTTTTTGCCCCAGTCCTACCAAATCGACCATGAATTTAATGTAGCTTCAGTTAATTGATATCAATAACATATAAGACCCAACCGAAAATCTCTTAGTTTATTTTAGTAACCTCTTAGCAGTATTCCCAATCTAAAAGAAACTTTTCCAATTCCAGAGAACAAGAAAAACTAATAGATCAACTAGAAGACCAAACGCACAAAAGTCGGATGGAGAAGCACGGCACCAACTACCTGCTGGAATCGTACCTTCGAGACCTTGGAAGGAACAGCGAAGTCAACGACAGCCAAGCAGGGAACAGCGACAGCGGCGTCGGAGTAGGCAGCGGAACACCTCCCAGAAGACATACGAAACACAAGTCAAGACGAGAAAGACACCTCATGAGAGAACACTACTTCACGAAAGAACTCACTGACATCTGCCAAGTGAACTCCGAAAGACTAATCCAAACCCACACAGACACAGACTCAGAAGGATCAACAGACGAATTGACAAGAATACGAGAAGAAATAGACCTTTTGGAGAAGCTTGCGATCATAAACAAAAGACTGCACAGAGAGGAAGAATTAGTCGTCAGATTAACAGCAAAAGTAAAGCGATACATGGACGAAAATAAAGCGAACAGTTGTGAGAATGCAACGCAAGTAAAAATGCTCTTAGATAAGATAGACGAAGAACTATCTTCAACAACGAAAGAGATGCAAGATAACGCAGTAGAACTTGCTATAACAGATAAGGAGATCGAAAGTAGAATGAAATTGATTGACGAACTTACTTTGGAGTTAGAAGAAGAGGAATACCAAAACTGTATACTGGAAAGGCAGTTGAATGAAACGTCGAGTCGCCAACCGATCGTTTTACAAGATAACTACGTACCTATATTAGAGCAAGCAGACATAAGCCCTTTCAACCAAACCTATGTTCTAGACACTTTAGTATGACCAAGGACAAGAGGATAAAAGACCATAATTAATGAAACAATAGTCCTTTTAAGAACTATGAAATATTCCAAAATAATGACTGAGAAATTAGGTCTAAGCACCTCCAGGCGAGACGCAGCGAAGATATTTAATGAACAACAGTGTAAATTAAATCTTAACGACTATGACATAATGTCTAGAATGTCAGCTCTTGTGCATAATGGCAGATTGACGCCTCGATACCGTTTGCTACAATTTAGTATCAGTAGTTTAAGGTTTACTTTACATTGACATCCGTTCATTATCAACCACGTCTCGTCAACTTCGTACTGGGCCTAATAGTCAAAGGAATATGGAATATTTTGGACTAAAACAGTAGTCCTTGGTACACGAATATTGACGCAAAAAGTTCTCCCAAAGATTTTTAATTGAAATTACCATTAGATCACAGTTTCGACTGACGATCGCATTAGTATAGTTGAATGGCAATATATCGGTGCTATGTATTTTGACATAACTATAGTCTGTGCTCAATGGCGATAGTGACTACTGTCAGTTTAGTAAAAATTTAATCAAACAACGAAATCTTGAACCGAGCTACAGCTGATACTCAAATTATTATGATTTGTATTAATAAATGTACTCATTTTGCCTTTTGCCTTGTACTGAAATCAAAACAGTTAATTGAAAAATAAATGTACTCAAACGGGAACAATTAAGTAAAAACTGCACGTAAATAAGTACAATTACTTGGTTATATGAATAAAATTGTACTGAATTGATCTATCATCGCTATACTACAATGCAAAGACTAAGATATGTTATATGTACTAATAATTATATACTTTATATGTTACATTTAAGTACCTTTTAGTATATTTAGTTTATTCTACATAGTAAATGTCTTACATAGTTGATTCAAGATTATGTAAACATATTTTTAAATATAAATATTTGTCCCATACCAAAAAATATATAAAAAATCCACCAATCACAGCGTTTCATTGTGGATAGGTTTAAGTTTAATTTTGACTATTTAAAATAGACCTAGTCATAAAAGGTCATCACATCAATATCCAAAAAAAAACTAAAAAAAATCACTGAAAAATTTAATGAGATTCTGGAAAAATCTGTCATATTTCCAAAATTAGACACATTTGTATAACAATTTAGCTATTTGCATGAACCCTTGTAATAATATTTAACCCTTCACCTCACCCATTTTTCCAAAACACGAAATCATAACCCAAAAATAATCAAATTTAGTTTTTATGTCATAAATAAAAATAATTAGGATATATGTTATGTAAATAAGAAAAAAATATACAACGAATTATATATAAAAATGACGTGTTTTATTGAATTAAAAGTATAATACATTAGCTTTTATTATTTGATTGATGCCTTGGCCAGTGGCACGGTTATATATATTTTGACATACAAGTATGACATATGTTTGTTATGCCCAATATATCACTCTTAATGCACAAATGAAATTAACAAAGTTTTACAGAACAATTTGACATTAAATACTAAATTTTGAAGCTGTCTTTCCATCGGAGATATGCTACATTTGACATCCACTTAATAATATCAGTAGCATAGCAACGTAAACTAGCGATAGCGGTGTCAACTCATATTAAACGTAGCACAGGGAAGCTGCGATGATATTCAATAGAAAAAAATCTGACTTCAAGTAGGTTCACTCTGAGTACACTCTGAGTGTCAGAGATTTTAGGTCTAAAGACTTCAAACAGGGTCAACTTAATGAATCAGTGATCTAACAGACGATTTTTAATTAAAGATTAACAGACACAACTTCCTTTATGATTTGTGAATATGATGATTTCAAATTGGGTTTAACCCGGCGAGGATGTTGTAGGGTCATTTTGACCCTGACAAATTTTAAGCGTCTGTGGTATTTTTTCCCGCGACCGTAGGGTATTGGGCGTCTAAGTAGCTGTTGCTAAGGAACCGGCGAGTGCGCCACGCACCGATATTCAGTCGGACGGCGCCTGCGACGGGAGTAACACGTGCGCGAAGTCGAGAAGGGTAAATATGACCCCGCCACAACCGCGGCGTAACATTTTTTGTGAAGCTTCGAAAATGTTTTTTACCGAATATTATTATATTTTCAGGTGTTTTTTATACAAAATGAATAACCCGGAGCTTGAGCAAATGTTTGTGACGAATGCCATAAATAAATTTGTCCCGAACACACTATTTCGTTCTGCCAGAATTGTGCTGCAACCACAGACAATAATGAAATGTAGTTTATAAGCAACTAGCAACGCCCCGCGGTTTTACCCGCGTTGTACTCGTTCCCGTGGGAGTTTCAGGATGAAAAGTAGCCTATAACCTTCCCGTTGAATATGGCTATCCATCACAAAAAGATTTTTTGAAATCGGACCAGTAGTTCCTGAGATTAACGCGTTCAAACAAACAAACTCTGCAGCTTTATAATATTAGTATAGATTACAAGACTGTAGGGGAAACTGATTGATCTCTACAATTGTAGGTACCTAATTACGAGCTAATTGATAAAAAAGAAGTTATCTATTTTTTGTTATTTTAGTGTTACTTAAGTAGTTTTATGAAAAAGTTTAATTGTGTAGTACTTTGCCAAAACTGATTTAATTATAATATTTTGTATCATTATATGCCTGTTTTATTTATCAATTCATAAAAATAATATGTAATTTACATAATACCTATTAAAGCTTTAGTTTAAAATTAAAAATCTAGCTATTTTGAACCCAATAACATACAGGGTCAAATAGACCCTCGACAACCTCCACGTAACTATTTTCACCACATCCTCGCCGGGTTAACTTAACTGGGTTACATACAGTTATTCGCGTTCAAAGTGTTACCAAATTCACAATACAACCCAAGCCACTGGCCAAGGCAATCCTTTAACTATTTTAAAAAAACAAAAGGAGTACCGAACGGCGGCATATGACGTCAGGACGCCTAGATTAGACATAGACAAACAATTATCTATGATAATATTGTCTGTGGTAGAAACGTCTAAGTCTATGACGTCCGGCAGACGGCTGTTTACTCTGTGTCCATCGCCACCTGAAGAGAGAAAAACATATTTCAATTTTAAAAAAATAGACTGATCTTCAAATATAGCCCAGCACGGGTAGCATGAACACTGGTAGACATATATCTCTTGGTAGTCATATATCTCTATAGGGTTTAAACTTTTGTCTTGTCTACGGGTTATGGCGCGGTGTGTGCGTTCGACCAGCTATAAGGTTCATAATCGTATAATCTTTACTTAAAATCCTCCCCCGCTAGTGTAAATTTGTGACGAAGTGACTACCTGTCTCTTTCCCGCATCGCTTGCTGCGTTCGCGAACGCAATCAGCGGAGCCAGAACGAGACGGTTGCCATAATTGCTATCTCGCACAACATAAGACTGGCGCGAAGATTTGAACTCAGGCGGCGACTTAACAATAATAATGAGCAATTTAAACAAGTCAATGTCGGAAAACGATCTCTATGGGATGGCCGATGAATCTACTCCACCAAACTTCATTATGTTTTCGTTTTTGTTTCAAAAATATTGTATTTTGTAATATTAATGTGTAATAATAATGTGTAATAAGAAAAAAACAATAAGAAGACTGATTTTTAATTTTAACAATTGTTTTATTCACACATGTTAAAAAATATATTTTTATTTAATTCTATAATAAAAATTTTACTGGTTTCTTATGTTTAAGCGAACACTTCTCATTTTGAATTGAAACTACGTTTACGGATTCAAATTCAAATAATCAATAAATAATTTCTATACGCCCGGGACATTTTTTCGGCTTCGAAATCACTAAATCAAGAGCACCAATAGTCGAAGACTAGCTTTGTATGCACCTTGGAGGGTAGCATACATATTTGTATACTTTGAAATGTCAAATTAGTCTCTGACGTAGACATAATATGGTCGTCATGCTCAAGGGCGTAGACATTTGTATACAAATGACGTACGAGACAAGACAAATCTACCTATGTCGCGCGATGCTCGTGGTAGCTACTGTAGACAAAATCGCGATGACGTCATACTTGCGCCATAGATGGTAGACATATTTTATGTCTACTTGTCATGCTACCCGTGCAGGACTTGCATCGAGGACTAAGCAGGACTCGATATCTATAAAATTTTGTCAATGTTTCAAAAAGTAAGTTTCACTCAAATTGAGTGCCATTGACATTTAAGTGTTCGGGGGTTAAAGTCTAAGCAAGGACAGGGATCCCATTCCATTTAATTGGCGTCTCTGAGTACGGTAATAAGTATTAGCTTGTAATGTCCCATTGGTGGGCCCATTGGTGGGTGGAGAGACCTAAAGGTATAGTTGTTTTAAGGGTTAACACTGAATTAAGCGAGCGCCCGTCGCGTGTGCCGGTTCACTTTTGTATGAAACCACGGCGTGCGCACGCTTAACGCAGTGTAGGCCCTGAACCATATTTGTTGTTGTAATCACTTATAGAGACGCGTTTTTGTGTGCATACCTATCAGTACCGGTAGCAAAATCATTGTTAATATATATATTTGACATTTGACCCCACTGCGAATAACCATCGAATGACTTATACCTATCATGCTGTCGCTACTTTAAACACAGCATTTTGATGCGGATCATGATGCACACTAAGACACTGTACGTACATTGTTCAATTACCTAAACAAGCTTGGCTCAAGAGAATCGTGAGAAAAAATAACAATATCAGTACAGTGAGGAGAATTGGGAGGAATTACCACGCTTAGGTACTGCGGGTTGGCGATCTCAAACAATACAATTAATACAAAATATGTTCACTAGCTTAGCGCTCGCTACGGTGTTACCTTATACAAGACACATATTATATTCTTTTCAACTCTTTTTGAGTGAAGGGCTCAGAATAAGAACACAAGTTATTAGAATAAAAAAGTTTTTGTGGGTCGAAATATTGCTCTAATTGCTGCTATCTAAATAAAAAGCGGCCAACTGCGAGTCGGACTCGCCCATAAAGGGTTCCGTAGCAGCAAGTAACTTCATATAAAAGTTCACACAAGGCACACACATTTTACCACTTTGGAAGTGTCTCTCGCGCAAACTATCCAGTGTAGAAAAAATATATATTAGAAACCTCAATATCATTTTTGAAGACCTATCCATGTATACCCCACACGTATGAGTTTCATGAAAAAAAAATTGTGTTTCAGTTTTCAGTACCTATGGGGAACTTCCAAAAATTGTTTATTTTTTATTTTTGTGAAAAAATCTTAATGCGGTTCACACAAAATCAAGTTTCAACAGTATAGTTCTTAGTTTCGGGAAAAAGTGGTTGTGACGTATGGACGGACAGACATGACGAATCTATAATAAAAAACGGATTTTTTTGCCTTTTGGCTACGGAATCCTAATCAATACTTACATATCAGCATCTTAAGGCTTTTTCGAAGTAGAGTAAATCATCACGACTTCTGGTATACCCAAAGTTTCAGCAGTGCCTAAGTAGTCAACATCAGGCAAAGGCGTTGCGATGTTCGACCGTTTCATTGTACTGAGTGGTAGATCATCCAAATCTGGCACTACTGCCCATTTCTGATACAATTTCAACGCCAAATCTTTAATTCCTTTTGATGGCACTGGGGTTATAATATCAACGTACAAGAATTTCTCTTCGACTGATGTCCGAACCACGCTCTGCGTTGCTCTTTCGTCAAATGTCTCGTTTTTCAGTTTAGCATCTAGAGCGGCGTTTAAGAAAGTCGACCATCTTGGTATGTAATAGTAGGTGAAAAGCTCGGCCCATTGCTTGCAAGCGTAATCGGAAATCTCACCGTTTGGACCCCATAAAGTGATCTGATTTCTAGCATTTAATTGGTAAGTGTACATTTCCTCTTTGTTTGTCGCGAACTTCAAAGCACTTTCCAACCAAGATTCTGCCATAAAGTGTTTGCTTGTTGCTAGAATTTCGGACATATCTGTCATTACATCAATAAATTCTGTCATAGAAGCGTTGAATACCCATGAAGTAGAAAATCTACGATTCAACATTTTTATGTATATTTGCTCAGCTCTGTACTGTAAGGCTTGTCTAGTGACGTCGACTAAATCGTAGAAAAATCCGGGGGCGGTACAGTTCCCATCGTCAACGAACGCAAAGCTTCTAAAGGCATCAAATAAGTCTATGCTTTTGTACCAGGCCCAAGGCTTAATTCTGAAACTAGGTCGTCTTGTAATGACGTATTTTCCTCTCATCATGTTGAGACCATTAAAGCTGTATACGCTTTGGAGTAGGGACTTCCACGCGTTACCAACGGACTTGCATCCATACCGTCTGAAAGCGTATTCATTGATCCACACATCCATATTCAATACTGGACCACTTCGGTAAGCCGATTCGAGCATCAAATCATATACAACATAGTTTTGATTGATACCTTCCGGAGTCAAGCCGATTCCCACCATTGTACTATTCTTCGAGGATCTAGCTGTATAAACTTCTGTGTTTATAGACTGCATGTTACCAAACATTCCTAGAGTGCCACCGAAGTTGTGGAGCATGCACCAAATGAATGGCTGTCCGTAGTACATTTGATATATGTTGTAGAGAGGCCATTGTTCGGACTGCAAGTCCAGAATAAGCATTCTTCCGATCGGAACAGAGGTTAGGAAAGCTTCCACTCTACCCACAGGCCATAACACAGGAGTACTGACAAACATCCAGTTCTGCACCATCCACACTGCTTTATTATCAGCTTCAAATAGAGTAGAAAATATCGCCTTCGCTGTATCTTGAACCAATTTTGTAGACCAATCCTGAATTTTGACCTCATTAAACGGGTCCACGTTGTAAATGTGCGTCAGATTGACATTTTTATTCATGTATCGTATGAACAACTTGCCCAATCGCTTGAATAACGCGTCGTTTGGATCTAAGAACAATCCACAGCAGTAGTCGTCGCCAAACTTGTTCCATTTCTGAACACTGTGAAACTTGGTTTTAGGGTAGAGCCGTAGAAACGCTTTTGGCACATGTCCGTTGAATCCTGGCAGTACTGGTATCATGCCAAGTTTGACCATGGTATCGACTACGGCCGTCTGAATTTGTTTTTGTTTCGTATTCCACGAAGCCAAAAGAGGTCCGCCCCATCCATGCACGTTACCCATCCGCAGCCAAGACAAGAAAGCGGGGCCAGTAAAATGTTGCTTTATCTCATACTCCGTCATACCCAGATCGTAGTATATATGCATCCAAATAGATTCCTGGGCTATGGGCACCAGCGCCAAGTTAATGCCATTTAAGGCCATCCATTCGACGTGTTCCAGCCATTTCGTTACATCCCACCAGACGAAGCTATACGAAGCTGTACAAACATTCTGATAGTACCTGAACCTGTCGTTAGCCACAACTATTTCGTCCACTTCTGGTAAAGGATCGGGTATGACGACACGGCTGACTTGCCAAGCGATTTGGCTCCTGCAATACTTTTTCAGGTAGTAGTTGAAACCCCACACTGCTGCCACACCGGAGCTCGACCGAATATGCAGTTTGCCATTCGATGTGCGTAGGTAAAACACGTCCTTATTCGAGTAAAACATCAACGGATCCACATCGACGTAAACCAAATCAGAATACTTCTGTATAATAGCTAATGCCGCTTCGCTTTGCGTTCTAGGATTAGAAACAGTTTGCAATAATGTCGGGTCTAAATGTTTGACATTTATAGCACTAACACCGACCGCGAACAAAAGTAGGACGTGCAGATTCATGGCGATGTTGTGAGAGACTGAATTAATCAATTAGTGGGTACGGGAGATAGCATTGTTGTCTCATTGTGTCAACAATAACCTTTGAACTGGTGTCTCAAGTCACTTCACTCTATACAATAACATACATTGATAACTTTTCGAACTATTGTATCAGAGTTGAACAAATTTATCTATATTAAGGGTCGACTCATATCTGACGGAACATGCGTTGCGTATTATCGGTCGCGTAACGCCAGAACAGACAAATGTATAGAAAAACACTCGACCGCTCACACTCAACCGATGATACGTTAGTGCGTCGAGCGAACAGCGTCTATTCCGTTTCCGTCAACACATTATCGGTCGACGTAAGAGATTGATGCATTCCGACTAGGTGTAACATCAGCAGAGATACTAATGTCAAGAACAAAAGCAGTTATTATTATGGACTAAGAGCCCGTGAACCCCAGACTTTCGTTATTTTATAAAAGCTGAAAGTTTGTCAGCGCATGCTCCCACACAAAGGTAAGAACGATGGACTATTGTGAAGTTTGGGTAACCGTGGCTTTGGCAGGTAAACGGTACTAAAGGTGTGTAAAATACCGATCTAAATTCGTCAAATAATAAAGTGTGATTTTTTGGTATTACCTTCAGAATATTATTAAAAATCACGTTATTGATTGACAGACACTTAACATCGTGGCAACCCCTTGCCAGACACCCCTAATGTTCATGAAATTATAACTCTACTTATGTTATAGTATAAAAGCTGATTTTTATATATAATACTTAGGTAATAATTAGATGATGTTTCCTCATCAGCCAGACATTTTTGATAGTTCCAACTCCTTGCCAGACAATGATGTAGGGTCGCTGTAGGAGCGAGCGCGAGACAGTATTTGTATGGTGGGTGCGAGTGAGATGGCGAGATAGGTCTATCGCGATCCCTCACTGCGCATGTTTAGTACATGTTTACATCAGCTAAAATAATCTTATATGCTATCTTCAAGTATTAATTGAAAAGTTATTATAAATTAACAACATAAAATATTTAGAATATAACGCAGCTACAACTAGAACAAATTCTTAAAATTATGGACTCAGTTCTCATAAAGTTTTTACTTAAGATTAATACCAATAAAACTAAAATACTCATATCCTCAAAACATATAATAAACCCACAAGAAACTTTAGTAATAAATAACAAAAATATTGAAATAGTAAATAAATTCATGTATCTGGGTAGTTACATCACATCAGACTCCAGATGTACCTTAGATATCAAAACCAGGATAGCAATAGCAAAGCAGGCTTTTCACAATAAAAGATATCTACTTTCTTCCAAAATGTCTAGAAAGGTAAAGAAAATGTTTATAAAATCATATATTTGGAGTATAGCTTTGTATGGATGTGAGACGTGGACGATGACTCAACGGGATAGGGAGAGGTTGGAAGCGTTTGAGATGTGGTGTTGGCGTAGGATGGAAAGGATTAGTTGGACGGAGAGGGTGACAAATGAAGAAGTATTAGAATTGGTGAGAGAGAGTAGAACACTACTTGAGATAATAGAAAATAGGAGAGGGAAGATGATAGGACATCTCATACGACATGACAGATTCATAAATAATATCATGGAAGGTAAAGTTGAAGGAAAGCGAGGTAGGGGAAGGCCTAGAATCAGTTACATGAGTCAGATTAAAGAAAAAGTGTCTGTCATGTCTTATAGAGATGTGAAGGAACTTGCACTGAATAGGAATAGATGGAGAAGTCTGCATCGGACTCACCGACAAGAGCCTTGCTCTTAAGTTTATGATGATGATGATGATGATGACGATACAGACTATAAAGTATATTCAATATATTATTAGTGTATGATACGTACATTATATGCTTACAATTTGTTTATGTGATTTTTTAAATGAAAGTGATTTTGTTTAAAAAATTAAGTCTTGGGCATTGAGATATATGTACTACGTACTAGAGAAGTCACTTCAAACAAGCTTCTTGAGAGATTCGTTATGGTACGGGGTCAACTGTTCACTTAGTCGATGGCCAGCTCTGGCCAGAACTACATGTGTTACAGCTATTGTTTTTTTTATAAAATATGCCTTCATGTGCATTGCCTTATTGCAAAAACACTTTTAAAAACACAAATAGAAGTAAAGGAGTGATCTTTTATTTGGAAGTATAATTTTCTACTTCGAAAACAATTTATATGAATATTGAAAAAAAAAATTTTTACATCAACAAACGGCCATATTCCAAAGAGTATATGGGATATGAGATACAGAGTGGACACCAAAGTGGACACTATCGAGATATGACGAAGATAAATACCTAATTCCTGTTAATATTATTATATCAATCATCTTTTTATATTAACCGACTTCAAAAAGGAGGTTTGTGTTCGCCCCTAAGTTTTCAAAACATGATACTATTTTTTGTCTGCGATTTCTCGGAAACTATTTATCCTATTTGGGCGGGATTTATTTTACGGTTTTTTTTTAATGGGTTTTTTATATAATTATGTTAAAATGCTCCATACTCTTAAAAGGCTTCAAAAACGAGGCTATGCATTTTCGGTTGATTATTATTTGATTAAGTATGTAAACAAGGGTTTTTACTAAACGTTTTCAAAAAACAACGGACTTGTAAAAAAATCTTTGACATTAAAGGGGTGCCCCAGGAATGGATCTATTACTTTCGACTCCAATTAAAAGTCAAGCATTTATATTACCAGTCTGAGTTAATAGATTTTATATTATTTTTTACTCTCATCAATACAAAAAAATCAAGCTCAAACACAAGGTCACTGCTCTAAACCGCTGAGGAGTTCCCTTAAGTATTCTTCGTCTTCAACATCTGGCAGTTCTATCATCAGAGCGACTCCAGACCTTTATTAAATTGTAGCATTAAAATATTTAATGGAAAAATTAACAAATGCTCTAGTCGCTCCTATGATTTTCAAAAGTTTCTCTCCATTTCACTGGGATGCCATCATCAGATATGTACCTCAAAATATCTTCACAAAAATCATGAAAATCGGTTCATATACAACGGACTAGCTTTTGCCCGCGGCTTCGCTCGCGTGGAATTTAGTCTGCCGCATTAAGTTTCGTGATAAGAAGATTTATAAAAACTTTCATCCCCTATTTTATCCCCTTGGGGGTAGAATTTATCAAAATCTTTTCTTAGAGGATGCTTACGTCGTAGTAGCTATATGCATGCAAAGTCTCAGCCTGATCGGTTTAAAATTGACAAAGTTTCATACAAACTTTCATCCCCTATTTTATCCCCTTGGGGGTAGAATTTATCAAAATCCTTTCTTAGAGGATGCCTACGTCATAGTAACTACATGCATGCAAAGTCTCAGCCCGATCGATTTAAAATTGACAAAGTTTCATACAAACTTTCATCCCCTATTTTATCCCCTTGGGGGTAGAATTTATCAAAATCCTTTATTAGAGGATGCCTACGTCATAGTAGCTATATGCATGCAAAATCTCAGCCCGATCGGTTTAAAATTGACAAAGTTTCATATAAGCTTTCATCCCCTATTTTATCTCCTTGGGGGTAGAATTTATCAAAATCCTCTCTTAGAGGATGCCTACGTCATAGTAGCTATATGCATGCAAAATCTCAGCCCGATCGGTTTAAAATTGACAAAGTTTCATACAAAATTTCATCCCCTATTTTATCCCCTTAGGGGTAGAATTTATCAAAACCCTTTCTTAGAGGATGCCTACGTCATAGTAACTACATGCATGCAAAGTCTCAGCCCGATCGATTTAAAATTGGCAAAGTTTCATACAAACTTTCATCCCCTATTTTATCCCCTTGGGGGTAGAATTTTCAAAAATCCTTTCTTAGTGTGCACTTACGTCACTTGAAGAACCTTCCTGCCAAATTTCATGCTTCTAGGTGTAGCGGTTGAGGCTGTGCGTTGATTATCAGTCAGTCAGGACTTTGAATTTTATATATATAGAAGATTATACATCCGCGAGCACACAAAATAAATCATAAATCATGTATATATACGGACAAATTGAGAATCTTCCTCCTTTTTTAAGTCGGTTAAAAAACCTTTTGCTATTATTCTTCATATACTTTTTTGTTTTTTAAATAAAAATTTACTTCTGATGTATTGAAAAAAAAACTAGGTAGGTACATATTTCTACTAAAAGAGTCCGGTCAACTAATAACTAATATTTTCTTTAATACACTATAATAATAATCTGTAATGTCATCAATCTATTTTTTTTGCATTATAATAACTTGTAATATCATTAATATATTTTCAATTAAATTTTTGAGTATTATTTATTTGTTTTTTTTTTTATATACTTAATCTGTTATTGAGGGATCGCGATAGACCTATCTCGCCATCTCACTCGCACCCACCATACATATACTGTCTCGCGCTCGCTCCTACAGCGACCCTACATCATTGTCTGGCAAGGGGTTGGAACTATCAAAAATGTCTGGCTGATGAGGAAACATCATCTAATTATTACCTAAGTATTATATATAAAAATCAGCTTTTATACTATAACATAAGTAGAGTTATAATTTCATGAACATTAGGGGTGTCTGGCAAGGGGTTGCCACGATGTTAAGTGTCTGTCAATCAATAACGTGATTTTTAATAATATTCTGAAGGTAATACCAAAAAATCACACTTTATTATTTGACGAATTTAGATCGGTATTTTACACACCTTTAGTACCGTTTACCTGCCAAAGCCACGGTTACCCAAACTTCATAATAGTCCATCGTTCTTACCTGTGTGTGGGAGTATGCGCTGACAAACTTTCAGCTTTTATAAAATAACGAAGGTCTGGGGTTCACGGGCTCTAGGTCTATTATACAACTTACTTGTATCTACCTATAATATCTTACCTCAATTTGATATTTAATTTTAAAATAAAGCCTGGAAAAACACTGAGTAGTAGTCAGTGTTTCTCCAGGCTTCATTTTAAAATTAAATATCACACGCTCGACGCATTTTCCGTCCAATATGAACCGACCCTAAACAAAACATATTTTGAGAAGAATTTTGAAAACAATGACGGTGGGATTCATAATTCTTCGGTGGTCGAAAACACCAAGTTGACCATCGATTATCATGTTCCCATACAACAAACGTGATTTTTTCCGTTTTTTAAAGTAGGGAATCCTCCGTGCGCGAGTTCGACTCGCACTTGGCCGGTTTTTAATAGAACAAAAAAGACAAAACACTAAGAGTGTTTTAGTTATAGAGCGGTTATAAAACAGGCGATTATTATATAACCGAATAAGATTGATTTGGAACTGGCTATTCTGCAGAGTAAAAATATTTAGTGATTTCAATCTATAATATTCCCACGATTTCAGACTGAAGTTAATTTATCGGCTCGAGTATACACTTACTAATAAGTTTTCAAAAATGACTCAGATTTAAATAAAAATAAGTTTAACAATTATTTTAACATCGTTTTGTGATATCGCCAACCAGCAGTGGTCTTTTTTTTTCAATGTGCCTTACTGTACTCAGATCTTCAGTGAGATGAGAGGTTTATTCCAGCAGAGGAATCACTGCTTAATCTAAGAGTTAGTCGTATCAAACGATTGATAATCGTAACGTACGTTCGTTAAAAACTTCACCAATATGTACGCTGTTAAATACAAAGCATGGTTCCATAGCTGAAATGTCAGTCTGTTAAAGTTATTCGGACGAGCAGTAGAAAGTAACGCTTTTAATTTTTTTACGTCTGTTGACGCTGTCATCTTGTTTTAACGGTTACTGGTGCGTGAGCGTAAGTTGAATGTAACTATTATAACTATGTAATAAGTAGTACGTACGAGCGCCTCGGTGGTCTAGAGGTATGTGCACTCGCCTGCCAAGACTGATATCCTAGGTCCAATTCTTGGGTAGAGCGACAAACATGTTTTCTACTTTCCAAACATGGCTCGGGTGTGATATCACCAAGCCGAATTTGGCAAGCGTGGTGATTACGCCTAATCCTCCTCACTGTACTGATATCTTATTTATTTACTTATTTATTTATTTATTAGACACTACAACAATATAATCACTTTGCACTTACAATTAACTTATAAATAATTTATGTTCTGAGTGACATATCTTCACAGTAGCGTACAGCATCTTCAGTGAGATGAGAGACATTTGACCAGCAGTGGGACATAACAGGCTAATACTTTTTTACTAAGTACGTACCGTCGGCGCGTCTTCCCCCGCATCGGGTCCGGGGCCGGCGTCGCCGGTGGGGGCCGCGGCACCTCCGCGCCTCTCCTCTCCCTCCACCAGCGAGAGGAACCTGGATAGTTCCTCCTCCTCACAGATGCGTAGAGGAGTTTGAGGTCCTACTATAGCGATCGAGACATTCTGGAAGAAAATGTTAATGGCTTATTAAACTACTGTTAGGACATGCTGAACATTAGTACTTTATCCGTAGTAGAATTCAAAATGAGAGCACAATCAATGTTTTCATTAGATATTTCTTCCATTCTTTTTGACTCAGTTGGATCAATTCCAAAATGTACCCTTGCCTATAGGGATGAATTTTCGAAAATTATCGTTGTGCCCGTTCCTGTGGGAATTTCGCTATGAAAAATAATCTATAGCCTTACCGTTGAATGTGTCTATCCATCACAAAAATAATTATTTGAGTCGGATCAGTAGTTTGAGATTTACATGTTCAAACAAACAAACTCTGCAGCTTTATAATATTAGTATAGATTTGTACATGTATATGTATCAGTCAGTTAGATTCCATATTACAAGCTTAGAGCTTACTTTAGTACTAATTGACCAAGAGTGAATTTGTCTTGAATCTGAATATACCTTATTACTTCAAGCTTAGAGTTTATTTTGGGTCTAATTGACCGTCAATGAATTTGTCCAATAAAAAAATACCTTATTGTTCAAATCAACTTCATTAGGCAGTGTATCACGCAGGGCCCTCAAGCCATGAGCGACAAGCTCTTGCAGATTACAATCCATGAATGTATTAAGATGTTTCTCCAAGTAAGTCCGGGCGGATTGCGACCGGGCACCGATGGCCATCGCCCGGCAGTCGAAGAAGTTGGCCGAAGGACAGGTCTGGTAGATGTGCGGGCCTTGGTCCTGGGATGACATTGATTTGGTTAAAAGTACCTAAGTTCGAGTGGGTTAGTGGCCAACCCTAGTGTCTGGAGTTTTTAGACCGCCTAAAGGCCTCCGACATGGTCTAACGGTTCACTCTATAATCAATAACACTAATACAAGAACACTAAAATACTCTTATTTCTTATTTATAATCTTATTTTAAGCAATGTTTACTATACAAAGAAGAACTGTTGTGCTGCAAAAAAATTTTCAATAAATTATACTATGATTTATGCTCTTTATTTAGCTCCTTTGTAATCTATTTCTTGCAATAAAAGGCAACACTACCCCCAAACTATCGCATGGTATAAGGGTGTTAAGTAATTACTTAGTTATTATATTGTGTTTTTTTTTACAAATAAAATATAAAATCTCACATCATATCCCGCCACCAACAGGCCAACTCCGAGAGGCCTCTTGTCATATCTCTGAGTGCAGATCTGCATCTTATTGCCGACCAGCCCGATCAGTCTTCCAACAGGCATTGAAGCGTCATGAGCGTAGCGGTGGTTCAGACATTCAGTGCGCATATAGCGGCTGTAAACCAAATTGAATTATATTGGATAAAACATCATATTATAAATATGATAATAAGTATGTATGTATAAAGTCAAAAGTATGTATGTATTGCATTCTATTAGTAAGTCTTAACAGTAATGTGTGTAAACAGATAACTCCGAACTATTATACAAGCAATACAATACAACATAATAAAAACATAGGATAGTAGTTTACTTAATATGACATTTAGGAAGTGCCAACACTTAGCATGACACCCCATCTGTGTCTTGCAAATCCTAAATAGTCTCAGTTACTTACTATGTCTGCACAATGTTCCCAATATTATCATTTGTATAGGCCGACTCTAAATAAATAAGATCGGCATTTCATACAATGTATAACTTACTTATACACAATCACAAACATAAATAGAAGTCTATTTGACCATCTTACCTCAACATCCTCGCATCAGCCGTCAAACCAGAGATAGAGATGCCAATATGTTCATCAATAGGTATGATCTTCTTCTGGTATGCTGACAGTTCACTTACAGCCCTCTTCAAGGCTATGAGCACAGCATATTGCTTGTTCTTCAATCCTACAGTCGCTGAGCCAAGTTTGACTGCTTCCATGGCATACTCGACCTGGTGCAGGCGTCCTTGAGGACTCCATACTGTCACGTCACTATCGTATTGGTTGCGGAACTGGAAAAATGGGTAATAAGGGGTAAAATAGAGGCGAAAGTTACAAGCCACTACTAAAGTCATCAGCCTGAGAATTTAGGATAAATAACCACATATTTAGCGAAAACTATGTCGAATTTGGGAAATAGTAGTATTTAAGACACAATAGTAAGTAAATGCAAGTTAATTTAACTGTCTTTTCGTCGTTTTTTTAGGTTGTTTGTGATGACCGGGTAATGACAATGCAGTATGTGTTTTAATGTAACAAAGTGTCGTAAGATAAACTTAAAATATAGAATACCCACCATTATTAAAGATTTCTATTGTAATTCAACACAAAATTACTAAAAACTAACAAAATCAGTCGGCAAATACAAAAGTACAATAATTCACCAAGAGAGCCAGCAACCAGCAAGATGAGTCGATGATTTTTTAAATATTAAATGTCAAAATGAATTGTCAATCTCAAAAAACCACAATATGTCAAAGTCAAAAAAGCTAATGTCATTTTTACATCTCTAGTCTATGACAGCATGGGTGATTGCCAGAGTTTGTCTATCAGACTTTACAAGGCGCGAAATTAGTGGCGGCAATATTCAAATTACTTAGAACCATTCTTAGATTGTATAACTTCATGGCATTGTCTGGGTAGGCCATAGGCAAGTAACCATGAGGCTGACATGACCAACCAGGGTGGTCGAAGCCTTGTCAAAAATAAGAATTAAAAAAAAAAAAAAACCATTCTTAGAACATTCAATTTTGTAATAATACTTTTCATAATGTATATTTACTTATTTAAAGTAAAAGTAGCCTGTAATGTTGCACTGCTGGACAAAGGCCTGTATCAATCTCAATCTCGCTGAAGATATCGGTGAGATGACATCTACTATATAAAAATAAGTCGGGTTTTCCTCCCTGACGCTATAACTCCAGAACGCACGAACCGATTTCCACGGTTTTGCATTCGTTGGAAAGGTCTCGGGCTCCGTGAGGTTTATAGGGAATAAAAACCTCAAAATTCCCTCGGGAATGGGGGCGCTGCGGGTGAAACCGCGGGGCACAGCTAGTTTTCTATATAAGTATCTTACAAAAAATAGTTTTTAACATACTTAATTAACATTATAAAGCAAAGATAAAAATACGTTACCTGATGATTAATAATAAATGAACATTATTACACTAAATTACATTCCAATCAATTTTTGAAACATTAATATCATTAAAATCTACTTCTGCCATATCTAAGTTCAACTAGGTATCTAAAGGCAAGTTAATCCAGGTACGTTCCAGACACCATCTTTCAAGACTTGTCACCGCATATTATTTACGGAATATAAACTATTTTATCCGCGTCAAAAGTATCCTTATAAATGGATTTAGCTGACGTTAATACTACAGAATACGGGCATTGTCCTTTGAGAAGAACGTTGGTTGAATTTACAATAGAAACCAATGTTGATATTTTTTTGGTAAAGAAGCCAAAACATCTTAGATCTAATAAGTAAACTTAGGTAGTGCTTAGGTACCTAGGTACTTATTATGATATTACCGTTAGATTTCATATCATACAATTCCGAGGAAAATAAAATACCAATAAAAAACGTTTAGTGCTTAATAAAATACTTTCAATCGTCAATTACATCGGTAAAATATTACTTCGACCATTTCTTACTTCAATCAAACGTTACTTAGAGACCATCGGTGAAACAAGTTATTTGTCAATAATAATTTAGTTGACACTAAATGTTTGATTAAATTAAGATTAAACAAAGAACTCACTAGTGGTAGGTACTTAGTACTTAGTATTAACTTGGAATGTCCCACTGCAGGGAAAAGGCCTCCCGTCTCACTGAAGATATCAGTACAGCGAAGAGGATTAAGGCATAATCACCACAATAATTGCATGTACTTAATTTATGAAACGGGTACAACGCGAGTAAAACCGAGGCGCTGCTAGTTAAGAATAATTCGAATATCTTTTTCTCAATAAATTCCAAATATCATTATCTTAAATATGTATTAGAAAGTAAAGACCAATTAACTTAACCAACAACCATAGATAAAGAACGATAACTGATCCTGAGGTGCCGGCGAGACGGCAACTGATACGACACTAACTAACTGTCTAACTAGCCATTACAGTTTATTACTCCAATATATTGTAAGTTATAATAACTATCTGTTAGATACTCTATGGAAAAGGTTATCGGGTTGTAATTATGGACTGTCGGGGAAGTTGGTGTTTGGACACTTTAAGGTCAATTTCGGTTGAACGATGGAAATACGTGAGTGTGTATTAATGAATGAATATTAAGTTTATAATGTAGCTATGTAAATAAAGCATCCGACGGCCATAATTTGCCTTTTTTTCTGGAAAATAATGTTTGGAAAATGAGGTTATCCGTGCAAATAAGTTAGAGACCTTACCTACTTTAAAACCATAGATAAACTAAGGACGAATCTACATCCTAAAATGTTAGCTATAGGTTTAAAAGAGCTTCTTTGAGGATAAAACGGAATACAAAAATTGGGTTTTGACTATAATTATGTTTTATCCGTTATTTCCAAAACTGGGTGACTTCCAATGATCCCTTATAGCTTACTAGCAGCGCCTCGCGGTCTTACCCGGGAATTTCGAGATTGAAATTATCCCATGTGTTATTCTGATGTATGACCTTACTGTTAAGTTTCATCCAAATCCGTCCAGTAGTTTTGTTCCATACATTTATCCATCCTCACAAACTTTCGCATTTATAATAGGTACTAGCAGCGCCCCGCGGTTTTACCCGCGTTGTGCCCGTTCCCGTGGGAATTTCGGGATAAAATGTAGCCTATAGCCTTCCTCGATAAATAGACTATCTAACAGTGAAATAATTATTCAAATCGGTTCAGTAGTTTCTGAGATTAGCGCGTTTAAACAAACAAACAAACAAACAAAACAAACTCTTCAGCTTTATAATATTAGTATAGATTAGTAGGACAGTATCTATGAAACATTAGACTAATTTTCTGGCTACCCTTAATAAAACTAAAACAATAAAACCCACACAGTATCCTATACACCCCCGTGATAATAAATCAACATCTAACTATGTGCTTACGAGTACTCTATTCTTTTATCTATATCTGAAACTCAGATCTGAAAATAGGAGTGATCTAGATTAAGTGCCAGAAATCTCCACTGGAAAAGGGGCGCCACTTTGGTCAATTTATTTTTAGAGTAATAATAAACTTTCGCATTTATAATTGATTAGCTGCGCCCCGCGGTGTTACCCGCGTTGTACCTGTTCCCACAGGAATTTCGGGATAAAATGTATCCCATATGTTATTCTCATGTATAACCTACATTACTGTAAAGTTTCATCCATATCCTTTCAGTAGTTTTTGCGTGAAAGAGCAACAAACATACATCCATACATCCATCCTTACAAACTTTCGCATTTATAATATTAAGTAGGAAGTAGGATAGGATAGGACTGCCTGCTGTTCCGCGCGGTGGTTCCACCAGCGATCTGATATATGGTGCTAGTGTGAAAATTCTGTAGATCGCGCTTACGATGTTTTCCTAGACTTAGGAGAAGCCACACTCAATTTGTAGACCAGGAAAAAAATCTTCTTTATAAAATAGGAATAGATAGGACTGATAGTTTGCGTTATATTATATTCTTTCTATATTAATATAATAAAGCTGAAGAGTTTGTTTGTTTGAACACGTTAATCTCAGAATATTCATCCCTAAATTCCTGCGGGATAACGCGGGTAAAACCGCAGGGCACTGCTAGTAAGCATATAAGAAAGATTATATTTGAAAACCTTTTTTGGAGACAGGTTATAAATGTCAGTACATTAGCCTCTTATAACTTATTCATAGATAATATATTTATAGTCTGTATAACAAATAACCGTCCTTTACATATCGCAGTCGGCTAAAAGGAAGATATCTTTCCCAAACAAATTGTTCCTTACATAATCCTTACGACTTATTAATCACAGATAATAAACTCGAAACAAAACTTCGTATTACGGCTCAACTGTTTTACCAACAATGTTGAATCACTGACCGAATGAACTGTTTAATGAACGAATGAACGATAACAATTTGTTAAGGATTTTGGCGGGATTCCAAAGAAATATATGAATGAATGATTTATCTTGAATGAACGCCTACGCATATTTTTAATAATATAAGCCTACATGTGTATTTATTTTATTACAGACATAGATTTTATTTGATAAATGTAAGTGGTATTATTAATATAATGTGTAATATAAATAGAAATATGACTAATAGGATATAATATCTTTATATTTATTCAATACCTACTTTATTTTTGTGCCTATCTAAGGATACCGTATTAGGTTTCTTGGCAATCCGATTTGGTTAATAAAAAATAGGATGGATTTGGTGTACCCAAGAGTCTTTAAGGTTCTATAAAGCGATACATACACATAGGGCAGGGTGCGGGTCGCATGATGTTGTATTCCATGTACAAGTATTTGTAAGAAAATTGTCACATTGGACCGCAGCCAGCCCGAACCGCAATAATCCAGTGTACCTTTCATACAAATAAGTATAAGAAATACTACGTCACGCAATCCGCAACCGGGCCGCACCCGCACAATACGTGTCTTACGCTTTACTCGTACTAATAATAAGCCTCTTTCTATATTAAAAAAAAATTCAACTGTAAGTGAAGATTTTCAACTATAGATGTAAGTGTTTTAATTGTGATACCTACAGCGACCACTAAAAACTGTAATCTTCATTTAACGATTATGATAAGTAAGTTGAAAGCTTGCGTGTCACACTGAAATAAGATTTAATACAACAGGATTATGTAAATGTATATAGACACGATATCAACTGCTTCCTTATCTAAGAGAATAAATTATGAAGGAACAAGTTAGTGTCGTCCAACATCTACAAAATCCTAATGCAGAAAAATGGGTTTTAACCACGGTAATGTAATCTAATTACGGCTCCTTCAAATTAACCATTTTCAGTCGAATTGCTACGTCATTTTGGATGTAAAATAAAAGAATATCCATGCGCAATGACGACTGCACACTGCAGCGCGTACCCTGATGGCTAAAAGCGCTTTAATTGAAAGGAGCCTCATCGTTGTACACCTAATAAAGATATCAGTACATCGAAGATGATATACTTATTATATTACGTAAACGTAGTTTCAATTTAAAGATTAGTAGTGTTCGCTTAAGCTTATGAAACTAACCTACTTGTGCTTAACTTTATTGAAAGTTTTTAAGTGCTTAACGGTAAAGCTCAATATAATTCAACCATTATCAAACTTGGGAATAAAAGTGCTGATCAAACTTATTTCTTCGTGTTAAGTTTTATGATCTTTGTTCTTTAAACTTATGATTGTAAAATATTCTTCTGATTGTAAAAACTCCAGTTCTTAAGATTGTAAAATATTCTTTAAATTTAATAGCATTAGGTATCTATTAAATTATCCATGCTTAATATATTAAAACTGAAAAGTGTGTTTGTTTGAACGCGCTTATCTCAGAAACTACCGATCCGATTTGAATAATTCTTTTAGTTATGGATAGCCACATTCAACGAGAAGGTTAAAGGCTATTCTTCATACCAAAATTCCTACGGGAATGAGCACAACCCAGGAAAACCGCGGGGCACTTATTTATATACTCTTGGAAGAAATATATAAGTCTACTGTATAAATCAAATGTCCACTGCAACTAGGGATATTTTTTAAATAAAGAATCTTATCTTAGTAATATTATCAACTAGCAGCGCCCCGCGGTTTTACCCGCGTTGTACCCGTTCCCGTGGGAAATTCGGGATGAAAAATAGCCTATAACCTTCCTGTTGAATGTGCCTATCTAATACAAAAAGAATTATTCAAATCGGACTGATAATTCCTGAGATTATCTCGAACATACAAACAAACAAAGAAACAAAATTACAAATTTTACCTCTATATAATAATAGCTGCGCCCCGCAGTGTTACATGCGTTGTACCCGTTCCCGCAGGGATTTCGGGATAAAATGTATCCCATATGTTATTCTGATGTATAACCTATATTACTGTAAAGTTTCATCCAAATCCGTTCAGTAGTTTTTTCATGAAAGAGCAACAAACATACATCCATCCATACATACATACATCCATCCTCACAAACTTTTGCATTTATAATATTAGTAGGATAGGATAAGATAAGTATAGATGAGAGTATGTGTGGATGTATAAATGTTACTCTGTCATCCTCACAAAATGCCAAATCACACCATCCTCGCTATCATCCATCCAATAGTAGTAGTATACATATCTATTAATCTCATTTTATTCTTACCTCGTTCGTTGATGTCTTTTGCAGGCGTCCGATGTAACAGAGTACAGGCAAGGTCGAAAACAACACGTATTGGTACTGTCGAGGCGAAAATAAACATAAAAATAAATCATTGTTTAAAGTATAGGTGATTTTCTACAGTTATAGGAAAGGAAGGTGTTGCTTATAATTTATGAGAAGCGCTGAAGAACGCGCTGTGACTATTAAAATCTAAGTCATATAATGACATGTAATGTATATTTATTAAATGTGTAGGAATATGAGCAATATAGTAAAAAGGGTATGTATAAAAATGTATCACAATTTTTATTTAACTCAGTAATTAGTGGTATTACATCCTCGAAGATAAATAGATTTTTTTAAATATTGCCTGTACAATACTCTTTTGTTAATACATATATATAGAAATATAACAATTATACTGCCTTTATAATTGTCATGAAATATTTTATGAACACACCAAACAGGAATCAAACAGAAACACTTTCAAAAAAGTAATTAAGTAAATTTTTTGAATAAAAAGTGTTTATCAAAATTCTTATGCTAAACACTTGAAATTTTATAAATTACTTTTCTAAAAAACCAAAACAAAGGAAATCTTACCTTATCTTTAAAACTTCTGTTGTCCACTGTACCTAGTCTCACAGTTTCCCGAAACCATTAATTTTATAAATGAGTTATCTATGCAACTGTACTACCCACGTCCATGGCTTTTGAGTCAAAGCCAAGAGTGACGTCACACGAGATCTCGTAGCCCCGTAGCCATAAAACCGCTACGCAGCCCGCTACGATCACCAAAAGCGTAGTACCACCGCTACGGCGTAGACGCGCTACGGGTTCGAAAGTTTGAAAGTTTCAGTAAAGCTTTACTTTTTCGATTGTGTTTGTGAGTGTACTTTTGAATTGTAAGTAAATACTTTATTTATTTTATATTTATTTAGTAAATAAAAATAAGTAGGAAGCTTTACGAAGTAAACTTTACTTTAAGCTACCTTTATAAACTCAGGTACAGACAATTGGAATTCTTTAGAACTATGACAGATTTTTTTTAAACTTGCTAGTGGTGTAGTTTTTCTCTGTCATGTTAAAAAAATAATCGTTAAACATTATGAAATAGAAATAATATATAAAGTCCTTAAATTTTCAAACCTTAATTAAATATTCAAGTTAAACTATAATATTATTTTGACTTTTCTCATTAATGTGTATTTAATCTTAATTGAAAAGTTTAGTTTTAGATGAAAACCAAAACCGTCAATCTATCTACCGTTTACTAATTATACATACAAATTGAGAACCTCCATCTTTTCTAGAAGTTGGTAAAAAATTAATGACCCGTAACTCAAGTCGTCGAGTCGTCGATAATTTCCTGTCAAATCTTAATATTATAAAGTGTCTATCAAATTGATAAAAGAAGAAAATATTCAGTGATTTTAATTGACAGGTACTTGTTAGGTACGCTTAGGTTTTCAGTAAACAATTCGAATTTATTTTTATGGGGAGGAATTTAAATATAAAAATTAATTAAGATAGTTGAGACGTATGTTATTCGGATGGAATGTTAAGATCTTTTAATTTTATTTAATGAGTAAGTTTAGTAAGAGTAAATAATAATATCCATTTTTATTTCAATAAAATCGTAGGCCACGTCACTGTCACGTCACTGCACCGTGGCACCCCTGTAAGGATTTAATGAATCCTTAGATCATTGTTTTGATTTTATTGCCCTTAAGAATATATAATTCTACCAGAAGCACCCCGCGTCGTGGCCATTCCCGTGGGAATTTAGGGATAAAAAAGAATCCATAACTTTCCCGTTGAATGTGGCTATCTATAACAAAAAGAATTATTTAAATCAGATTGTTAATTCCCGAGATTAGCTCGAACATACAAACCTTAAAAATATACCTCTTTATAATATTAGTATAGAACTATAGATTGAATCGCACTCTTTTGTTTTTATTGTACGTTAATAAGCTTTTTTATCTTCGACACATTCTTTAGCGAAATTAATTAATTTGGAAATATCCCCAATTTCGTCGTTTCATGAAACTCGTGTTTACCTCAGAGGTCTGTTATCACAAACAATTTTGTTACCTCCATTTAATAAGTTGGTCTAATATGCCAGGATTAGGTAATTTTACCTTCACAACTTTTGTCTTTATTGTTGTTTACCTAGAGGTAGGTAATCTAGGTAGTCTTAGATTCAGTTTACAGACAATCAGAAATAATGTTTGGGTAACCTATTTTTATTTCATATTAAAACATTCCTACTTTTCAAACATATTATGGCTCGGGATTAAAATCACCAATCTTAATTTGGCAAGCGTGGTTATTATGCCTAATCCTCCTCACTGTACTGATATCTTCAGTGAGATGAGAGGCCTTTGCTTAGTAGTGTGACATACAGGCTAATAATACTTAACTTTTTATTTAATTTTTTACTAAGAAAGTGAACTATTTCAAGTAAGTAGCCAACAATGGTTTTGATATTTTTAGAATTTAGACCGCTTCAAAACTTCCCGACATTTAACGCTTGTAACAACCGGGGGCGATGAATTAAGGTATCTTTTTTAAACACGGTATTGATAAGTTTATTATTAGCATTTTGTACTCATTTCTCTCGGAGTTATGTCGCCGAAAGATCAACATAATTTCTGTAAAAATACAGAAGTAGGTAATTAAATATATATTATAAACTAGCTGTGCCCCGCGGTTTCACCCGCAGCGCCCCCGTTCCCGTGGGAATTTTGAGATTTTTATACCTTATTTTTCTTACATAAAAACCTTGTCCTGACTAAAAGGAACACATTAAAAAAAGAACCATCTAATTTGGTGCAGTCGTTCTGAAGTTATGCGCTTAGCAACAGATTCAGCAATTCATTTTTATGTTATAGATAAATAATTAGTAGATATACTTCGAATTCAAAAACCTTCCTTTTGTTTATGAAATCGGTTAGTAACATATATTCCAACATAATTATGTCAATACGTAGTAAATATTTTTGATCAACCACGCCCCGCGGTATTACCCGCGTTGTACCCGTTCCCGCGGGAATTTCCGGATAAAATGTATCTCATGTGTTATTCTGATTTCTAACCTATATTACTTTAAAGTTTCATCTAAATCCGTTCCGTAGTTTTTTCGTGAAAGAGTAACAAACACACATACATCCAACCTGACAAGCTTTCGCATATATTAGTAGGATTATCAACATAATCGGGAAAACGAACTTAATGTTGTACGTAATATTTAGAATGATTAAAAGTTATAAGAGGAAATATATTCTATGTGACACTTCAAAATAAAAGAAAAGAAATAAAATCTAGAATTTCAAAATTTTTAGCACTTTTAGAACACTTTCCACCAACAAATATTTGACAAACATACAAATAACTGGCGCAATTCCAAAAGCAATTCACTTTAGTAAATTGTTACTCCTTTTTGGAAACAAGTTGTTCTAGTTACGTCAATTTCTCTCTCTTTCTCTTCCTGGCTATGTGTCCCACATGGTGGTGGGGTCAGCCTTCCTTATTTTTCTCCTCCACTTCGCTCTTTCGTTGACGTCTATTACTGAGATAAGAAATAAAACGAAATATTTTTACACACTCACTGACTCTCGCCAAAATAGTTGCAAGAAATAGCGTCGCTTAGACTATACGCTTTACGAATAGATTTTGACGATGTCAATGTGATTGGTGAATCGGACTCCACTCCGGTCCACTCCGCTTCTATGGAATTCTTATTTTTTGGAAATCAAGGAAAATGGTTTATTATGTTTATACAAATACTTATACTGCAGTATTTTTTTAGCTTGATACTAGAAAATAGGCTTTTAACGTATAAAACTTTCTGCCACAATCCTGTGAACTAAATAAAAGCTTTATCAAGTACTTGTTTGTCAAATCCATCTATTGATGGAGTCGGTTAATAATTTATAGTAAGTCAGCGAGAGTGGTACAACACTACGTTTATCCTGCTTTAGCCATTCTTACTATAAGTCAATAAGCAGATGACGAAAAAAAGTAAAGTAAAGTAGTTCGAGTAGGTTAGTAGCCAACCCTTGTGTCAGAGTTAAATCGATACACCATGCGGAGGCCTTTAGGGCGGTCTAATAACTTCGACACCGCGGTTAACCACTAGCCTACAAGAACTGCCTGAATCACTACCTGGAAGCCATGCCAAGACTCATCTTCGAAGATTCAAAATGTCTATTAAAGGTGAGATCTGATAAACAGATGAGCGAAGATCTATATATGAGTTAGCTCTTCTCTTAAAAGCCTGTGATGTCCCACTGTAGGACAAAGTCCTTTCGTCTTACTGAATATCACCACGCTAACTTGCCTAATCTTCTTCTCCTCCATCGAGTGGATGGTCACCCTGACCAATCCTGGTGTCAGAGTTATTGAGCCGCTCAAGGCCTCCGACATGGCTCATGTAACGACTACTATTCGTAGAAAGTAACCGGGACCGACGGCTTAACGTGCCCTCCGAAGCACGGAATCATCTTAACTTTCGGGCAATCAGGTGATTCAGCCTACAATGCCCTAACCAAACTGAGGACAGTCTCACAGAGATATTTTGGTGATATATTGTCCTCACCGGGAATCGAACCCGGAACCTCCGGATCGTGAGCCGCCTAATACAGATTGGTGACTTAACATCTACTGCAATATTATTATGCAAGTATTTCTGTCAGATGCTAATATACTGAACTTATTCGTCAGTAATTCAGTTGGCAGATTTGCTAATACCTAGGTATTAAAACTTGGGTGATTACGGTAGGATTTAGTAAGTTTGTTGTTACCAAATTTTGTCCTAATATTCACAGTGGTGATAGTAATTATTGAAATAAAGTAATTAGTAATCATTTCATTATGATGGTAAATATAATAAAGTCCATAATTGAGCGAGTTTATCTATCTAACTGGTGAGATAAATAGTTCTAAATCAATTTAATGGAATTAGTTGTCTACATCACATGTGTTATATTTCAAACATTGTCCTACACAATTTTCCATTTGCCCTTGTCAAAATTACTTGTCATTGTCACAGTGGGTGTCAAAATTACTCACTTTAAATGACTAACGTATTGTAAGGACAAATTAAGCGCAATACACACGTAGTGCGGATGCAGCCAGGTGTGGGTGACGTGACGTTGTATTCCTTGTATTTGTATGATAGGTGTCACACCCGGCCCGCACACGCACTATGTGTGTCTTACGCTTTACTACATTAATAACCCTCCTTTTGGGCTTCGCAGGTAAAAATGCTCTTCACAAAAGTAAAAAACTTTGTCATATTTAACAAAACCGAAATCATAAGTTTTCATGTCTCAACAAGTCAGCAAGAAATGTAGACAATTATTATATTACTCAGATTGAAAGTCCTTATTGTCAACTTCAAAAATAATACATTTTTCTTCATGGAATGTCGTCTTTTTAAAATAAAACAGAAATGGCGACTGGCTTGAAGATAATTAATATTTGCTGTTCTTCTTCACTGCGACTTTAATTATAATTTATGCGTTTCATTTCTTAACTTTATAATAATTTAATTGCAATTTTTAATTACGAGTCGCATTTGATGCAGTGGTTTGTTTCTTATGGTGCAATTACACTGGGTCGACCGCCGCAAGCAGTATACTATGACAGCTAACAAACTGAACTAAAATCTTTTAAATTGTAGCTGTCAACACATGTAACAAACGGCGGCAGATCTAATCTGATTTCACCCTTGCCGCCATATTAAAAAACGCGGTATAAAATATGTAAATACACTGTTACACTGTGTTTTGTCTCTTTTGCTCTTCGGAAAATTGCGTATGTCAGAAAGTGACAAACCATTTGATAACTAAAATGGCCCCTAGGGTATAAACAAAAGAAAATCTATCTGTGCTTACGGACTGGAAGGGTTTTGAATTTGAATTTAGAATTTTAATAGCCTCCTAGTTTTTTTATATCCAAAGCTAGTTTTTTTATATCCTAAAATCCATAAAAGTTTATATAAGATGAAGTTAGTCTCAGATTGTCCAGATCGCTATAATGTCCTCCATGTCCTTGATTCTGACTACAATATAGATAAAACCACATAGCATTCGTAGTTCGTAATAAAACCGACATAAAATATTATTAATACTGGCCACATTACCAATATCTATTACACAAAAGAAATCTTATTCAAATATCCCGTTCGAGGGCGAATCTTTGAACTTTTTTATTCAACCGTTGTAATAGGTCGCCCAGAAATATACAAATAGTGGAATAAATAAATCACTATACTTTACTAGCAGAGCTATGCGGTTTTACCTTGGTTATTAAAGTTTCCATGGTTAGTTAAAAAAGAAACATATTATGTATATATGTATATACTAGCAGCGCCCCGCGGTTTTACCCGCGTTGTACTCGTTCCCGTAAGAACTTCGGGATGAAAAATAGCCTATAACCTTCCCGTTGAATGTGGCTATCCATTACAACAAGAATTATTAAAATCGGACTGGTAATTCCTGAAATTAGCTCGAACAAACAAACAAACAAACTTAAAAATTTTACCTCTTTATAATATTAGTATAGATATATATATTGAGAAAATGTCTCCAATAAATTGTATATAGGTATATATATATTTTTATAGGCCGAGCTGCAAGTTGCTTGACAATCGCAATAATCTAAAATCGTTTAGGCAAACTGGGCCACAAGCGCAACGCTAGTCACGAGTTTGTACTACCTCCGCGCTTGACATTTGTAACTTGATATGTTTATACAAAGTTCCCTCAACCTTTTTAGATGTAGTTTGACAGAAAGGGTCAGCAAATATTTATATTCAAACTTTATAATAATAAAGTCAAACTGAAAACAGGTATCCAAGCCCGATGGCGCAGTGGCTTGTGAGAGCGCTTACTGTGTCGGCGGTTGTGGCTTCGATTTCCGTCCGGAGTCAACAATATGTGCAGACATAGTTATTGGCGATGACATCTGGGTGTTAATCATATATTCATTATATACCTTCTTGATAATAAACGTAGTTAAAAATCAACCTAAGCGCTGTCATACTTCGAAGATTATGTATTTTTATATTGTTTGTTCCGGTGTCTACATCATTAGATTATGTTACACCTTTTTAAATGGAAAACTAAAATCTCTGACATAAGAATCTTACTAAACTAAACTTACTGAACTGAATTTCATTAAAAAGATTCGAAGATGTATTTAAAACAGGATTTAATATTATTTATAAAGTTTTCAAAGATTATATTCAAAAGATATTGTAAATGCATTTCTGTTATCGAAGTTTGTACTGAAATTGGAGTTTGATAGTTAACCAGCATAGTTAATATTGCAGGCTGAAACTGCAGATCCCAACTTGAATAACTAATGCATTGATTGACGTACATACCTATGAAAGTTAGGTATTTACAGCTCTCACTTCAGTTGCTGGACATATTCACATCACTACATAGTTTAAAACAAAGTCGCTTACCGCTGTCCGTCCCTATGTATGCTTAGATCTTTAAAACTTAGCAACGGATTTTGATGCGGTTTTTTAATAGATAGTGATTAAAGAGGAAGGTCTGTATGTATAAAAATTCCCAAAATTCCCACGGGAACAGGCACAAGGTGGATAAAACTGTGAGGCGCTGTTAGTTTCAATATAATCTCTCGTTAAGATTAAGCTAGTTTGCAAGTTGCAAGCTGGTATGGTCATACGGAGCTCGCTTGCTTGACATGTGAGTAGGTGCGTTTCCATTAAAGCCAAAAGCGGAGGTGGAATCCGTAAAATTTTCATCCAAATCCGTCCAATAGTTTTTTGGTGAAAGAGTAACAAACATACATACATCCATTCTCACAAACTTGCGCATTTATATTAGTAGGACAGGATTAAATATCCAAATGAAAAGGTCTCCTCAACATTATATTTCAATTCAATTTCATCTAGACTCCCTTTATGATCTACTTAGCCATACTTTGAAATAACCTAGACATTATCTTTTATAACCTAAGACTTACATAGATTATACGGCAGAGTGTGTAATGATACTTACGAACACAGTGCCATTATTAAAATGATATTATAGACCTGAAAATTACCCGTCTTTTGTTTTGTACTGAATATCTTCTTAGAATATTACGCCAATTTTCTGTTACGATATTATGCATAACCAGTGAATGCCTTGAAATCCATTTCCTAGGGCTTAGTTTTTAATGAAATGGTGCTGTTATTGACCGAGAGATTTTTCACATTTCTTAGACGTAGACCAACTTATTTTCTTCTAAGTCTTTGCCCTTGACTGGAACATTACTGGCTACTACTTTACTTATTTTCACTGTAAAAATAACTTATATTACATAAAAAAATAACTTATAATGCAAAAATAACTTATATTACACTAGCAGCGCCCCGCGGTTTTACCCGCGTTGTGCCCGTTCCCGTGGGAACATCGGGAATTTTTATACATAAAAACCTTTCTCTTGAATCACTCTACCTATTACAAAAAACCGCATCAAAATCCGTTGCGTAATTTTAAAGATTTAAGCATACAGACAAACAGACAAAAATAGCGACTTTGTTTTATACTATGTAGTGATACAGTCAACCTTTACAATGACATTTCAAAACCATTTACAACAAATGACCCACGTAAGTTGATCCTAATAAGCTTCGAACAAAGGACTCCAGGCTGGAGAATGTAATAAGTGTCTGATTACTGAGTTAGTAGTCGCTAGTGTAATAATGCAGGGAAAATTACTCGTTTCTCTATTTAATTATCGCTTAATTAAGCGGTTTTTTGGTAATTAACTACCTATATGAATATTACGAGTAGTTATATGGTAGAGCGAAGGATAATAGCTATGAACTTAATTATGAATTGATAACTTGTTAACATACTTTTTAAACTCACACGATTTGCACTCATTATACTAAATGAAACGGGTCTGTGTCGCGTTAGATAATTTAACGTATTCTACTAAAAAACGCACCCTACACCGCTTGTGGTGGGTCATCCCTTAGATAATTTAACCTATTCTACTAAAATACGTTCATTTAGTATAATGATAACTTGTTTTGTTAAAAACGCTTTTAACAAAAGATATGTGTCTTGCGCTATATATATGTTACTGTATAAGCTCGAACTACGGTAGATCTTGAGATTTGAGAGTAAGTCTTAAGATTTACCGACATGAATTGGTAAATGTAAGTATTTCTGAAAAATAGACAATTTTTTCGTGCTTTTACCATTCGAATTCAGATGCTAGGTTAGGTTAGGTTAGGTTAGAACTTTTACCATCATTCACATGGTAAATTTTAGGATTTACTTTGAAGGCAAACCTAACTAGCATAATAATATACTGAATTCGAATGGTAAAAGCACGAAAAAATTGTCTATTTTTCAGAAATACTTACATTTACCAATTCATGTCGGTAAATCTTAAGACTTACTCTTAAATCTTAGGATTTACCGTACTTCGAGCTTTCACAGTAACATATACACGTCCAAAAATGATCTTAATTAAATGCGCTTATTAAACTATTCGAAAACCGCCTTAACCACTTAATAAGCAATTTATATCTATATTTTTTTAACAAGTTCCTAAATACTATCCTAGTACATTATGTTGGTCGGCAAATGCTTATTCAACCCTCAATTCGAGGTCTAGTAAGCCTTCGGGCTTATTAAACCCACACCTAATAGTAAACCTGTTGATTTATAAACAACATCATTTGCGAGGTTCGTTACGTTTTTTTCCGTGATATTTTCCTGTTCAACCGACACTTTTTTATATATTGGTCAGGTTTGGAGGTTTTTATTTGACCAATTTGCTCTTTTATGGTTTCGCTTTTTACTAGAAAAGATGAGCCCTTGAATCTTCATTTTGGGGCTTTTGTTGCGGCAAAATATGATATTATACGGAGCTGAAATTTTACTTGGAATATTATAAATGTGAATGTTTGTACTTTGCTTTTATTTTTGACGGTGTTTTAACACGCGAAAAACTAGCTATACCTGAGGTTTGCTTAACACTAAGAAACCACTAAACTTTGTATAGTGGGCACTTAGTTTAAAGTCGTTATGTCAAGCTTTTCAAATCTGAATGAAGTCAAATTAAACTTTATACTCGATACAAGTATTCTGCGTCTTGCTATCTCGCTTGTTAACTGAATGTAAGAGGGAGCAAGCAATATGCTCAAACACTAAGCGAAAACATGTACAATTACTGCACACATGTAGTACATATAATATTTATGCCCAAAGTTTTGTTTGATCGATCGTTTGCGCTAATTTCCTAACGAAGCTTACTTTCTAACTTATTGATACACAAAGGGCACAATATGGCAGCCTTTCAAATGACTTATTGTTTTAGGTAGGCATTCGTTCAGGTTTAGCCATTAGACGAGTTTACTCGCTATAGCGCAAGCGAGCGAGTTACTTTGCTTGTGTGAAGCTGGTGCAAGGTGACCTATCTCGCCAACCATCTCCATGTCAAAAACGTCTTATTAAATACTAGCCATTCCCCACGGTTATATCCGCGTTTTGCCCGTTCGCATCGAAATTTCAGGATGAAAAATAGTCTACAACCTTCCCGTTGAATGTGGCTATCTATTACAAAAAGAATTATTGAAATCGGATTGGTAGTTTCTGAGATTAGCGCGTTCAAACAAACTCTTCAGCTTTATTATATTAGCTATTCTCATTCCGAAATTCTTACAGAAATGGGCATAAGGGGTAAAACCGCGGGGCGGGGTTAGTCAAATGATAAAGTTGATGAAAGAATTTTCCTTGCTATGAATGATATTAAATATCCACATTTGAAGATACGTAAGAGTCTAAGCAATACTTTTATCTGTAAAAGCAATTATCTTAATCGGATCTAAAGGTTTCTGGTCATTCTTTGTAATGTGTTTTTCCTCAAAGATCTTTTTCTTTCATATTTCAACAGTTTTTTAATATTAAGAAGATACCTTTTTCCGTATGAGCTTACAAATTTTTATTGCTTACTGTGCCCCGCGGCTTTACCCGCAGTTCCTGTGGGATTCCTGTCATATAAGCACTATGAAAAGCACATAACTCTTTTAAAAGTAGGTGTAAAACTTTGATGATTTATTAAATACTGCTACGACAAATGATTGTCCACAAAAACAATGTTTTTATATAGCATCGTGGATTCAACCCTGTCCCCGGGCAGTTCATTCAATTTGATTAATTTTCCTTGTAAAATAACTTTTATTTAACGAGGTCACAAAGCTTAAAGTAATATTTTTATGTCTGAACAGACATAAAAATATTACTTTTTTGTGATACTTCATTCTATATACAAAAATGAAGCTGAGGTTTTTATTTATTTGTACGCGTTAATCTCAGAAACTACCAATTCGATTTGAATAATCTTTTTGCAACAGATAGATACTTTCAACGGAAAGGTTACATGCCCTTTGCATGGCCCAATGGCGGTCGTGATATAAAACTACTATACTTACAAGACAAGCCCGTTGGCACAGTGGCAGTGAGAGCGCTTACTGTGTCGGGGGTTGCGGGTTCGATTCCCGCCCGGAGTCAACAATATGTGCAGACATAGTTGTTAGACGACGTCTGGGTGTCAATGATATATTCTTATAAAGTATTTGTGTATGTATAAGTAGTAGTATCAGTTAATTAGATTCCATAACACAAGCTTTGAGCTTACTTTGGGTCTAATTAAGGGCCTATGAGTTCCTAAAACGGGCTACTTTAAACAATTTTTTAGCCAAAAGTCTTAACGTTACAACAACAATTTTTGTTTGTTTTTAATCTTGATCATATGTTTAATGAGACTACTGTTTCCAAAACACGTTGACTATTAATTTCCTCGATAGAAAATAATCACAAAGTTGGGTCTTTTATACCTTACTCTGTGAATTTTAAACACTTAGTTTGTTAAACAATTTCAAACGCATATTTCTAAAATTAATTTGAGTGATGTAAAATAAACTATGACTCAGGACTGTTGGAGTAAAATTTTTGTTTCAATATTATATTTGTAATTAAAATAAATTTCCAACGAAAAGTGGTAGATTCTTGCGAATGAGTCGCCATTACCATTTTCGCGTCGTAGTGTTTCTCGCTCTTTTCTACCCAGAGTGACAGTATGCGCTGAGGCGCCGTGCTAGTCGGACGTGTGTCGCTTTTTCATTCCAGTGCTACGAAACTTCATAGTGTTTTCTCATTGAGATCTTATTGTTTTATTCTATATTTTAAGCTATTGCATAGCTTCTATCGCGGGCCTTGAGCGCGGGGACCGAATCCAGAAATTCCGTAACGAAAAAACCTCGCGCAAAAAACCCACGGTCCCCACTAACGCCATCTAGTGATAGAAAAAAAACCTAACGCTCCCCACTAACACCATCTAGTGATAGAAAAAATAACTATGCAATAGCTTTACCGCGGCAGTCCCCGAGTGCCATACGTCTTTTTTTTCTATATTTTATTGCTAAGGCGGCCCCTAGACCTACAATAACATTATACAATATATTTAATTGTGCAATAAGATTGAATTGCGTTTGGATCCAAACGGTCGATTATATTGCACTATAAGAAAATTGTGCAATGTTTTCTTGTTCAGTCGGAGGATAGTTTGATCCCGAGCAACATGTCAAATATTGCGCAATACTGACCCTACACGAAGCAATATTGTTCAATATTAAATATTGTACAATAAAAATTAAACTCGCTCAAACTTTCGTTCAATCATTGCGCAGTCTTCAATATTAGCCCTAGACGGTCAATTATATTGCACAACATTCAATATTGCGCAATATAATTGATCGTTTAAGAGCCGCCTTAAATGTGATTATTGTGACATTATAATAAAAATAAACTTTTTTCAAAATAGGTTATTATAAAACACTAGCTTTTGCCCGCGGCTTCGCTCGCATGGAATTTAGTCTGCCACATTAAGTTTGGTGATATGTATATGGTTTAAAACATTTTTTTATTAAACCGAAGCAAAAAGAGGCGCCTTTTGCTTTCAAATGACATGGGTCATGTCACTGTTGAGCAACACGGTTATGGTCCATAACATAGCCCAACTCTATTCTTCGGTAGCCATAACACCGAGTTGGCCGTCGATTTCGATATGACCGTCAAAGAGTGGCTTGTAAATAAGTCATGCCACTGTTGTGCATTGGGCCAGGCTCCATAGTATCCCAAGTTCCTTTAATTTACTATTCTATTTTAGTTACTACTTGCTCGCCCGCACGTACACGTCACTTGTGGCCGTCACTTGTGGCAATATAAAAATATCTTAAAGAAGTAAACATAGTAGGTAGAACCACCATTAGCAACAAACTATCATTTGGTCAACGACATTATGTGTCTAATATTCTTCACACTTCCGCCTCCACATCGTAGCGCACTCCTACCTCCGCATCGTCGCTCACTCCCACCTTCACACATCATAGCACACTCCCACCTCCGCATCGTAGCCACCTCCGCATCATAGCCACCTCCGCATCTTAGCTACCTCCGCATAGTAGCCACCTCCGCATCGTTGCCACCTCCGCATCGTTACACACTCCCACCTCCGCATCGTAACACACTCCTACCTCCGCATCATAGCCACCTCCGCGTCGTAGCACACTCCCACCTGCGTATTGTAGCACTCTCTTGGTTCCGCATATACCCCTATGTCACAAAAGCGGCCCGCCTTACTTTATTTGGCTACCTGTCAAAAGGTTGCCGACCACTGACTTAATGCGAAAGACAAACTAGTACATCATCTTTGTGTAACTCCAATAGTTTAGGCAGCGCACGCCAAGATAGCTCTTAGAGGGCAGATTTTTTTCCATCCATACATCCATCCTCACAAACATTCGCATTTATAATATTAGTAGGAAGTAGGAAACTCCGACAACAGGGTTGACGATTAATCCTACTCGAACGTCATTTATACTCGTAAAACCGCTTGTTAAAATTGCAATAAACCGTATATCTTATCGAATAATATCAAAATCTACATTTTATATCTGAATGTGTTCTAACGACGCGTCAAGATGAGTCAGATAAGGACAATAAACCGTAGACGACGCATTTACGTGAGACTACGAGAACAGATGTTTTATGTGTATCTTTTAGCTGACTTCAAAAGAAACGGTACGGCTCGTTTGACTACGGCTTTCGGAAATTGTGAATGTATGTACTATACTTTAAAAAATATTCACATCTATTTATTTTTAGGATGAGTGAATTGGTGGTGTAAATATTTAATGATTTAATTCCATAATATTTTATCTTTAGCAGGAATTGCGTTTTTTATCTAACCAGCAGTTTTACCCGCATTGTATGTACCTGTAATTTCGAAAAGTAGTCTTCTTGAATCAAGCTGTATGATGATGGAGAAATAGAAATAATAGAAATACAAATAGTTTATTAGTAAACAACAAACCAGGAGAAAACACGGAAAAAGAACATAATCTTATATATAAAATTCTCGTGTCACAATGTTCGTTCGCGTACTCCTCCGAAACGGCTTGACCGATTCTCATGAAATTTTGTGAGCATATTGAGTACGTCTGAGAATCGGCCAACATCTATTTTTCATCCCGAAATTCCCGCGGGAACGGGTACAACGCGGGTGAAACCTCGGGGCGCAGCTAGTTATAATATAAAATCACGTTGTGAAATGGTCCCCAGTTCAGCATATGCTAGCTAACGCTGGCGATGATCTTCCATTGGGGTGTAGGTGTATTAATGATGTAGTTTTTGAAACAATAATTTTATACACACAGCTAGATTTTGGGAACTATGTTTTATAAGGCCTGTTACTCTGTGTAATCTACTAAGACTAAGATATAGATTACACTTTGTCCCAAAATGTGTACAATTACTAAGTGAATAAAACCGCAAAACGGTTCTGGACAAATAACCATATTTTACCACCACACGGAACGATGTGTCAGCACAAAGTGTCATCAGATTTCCACCAATAAATCACAGATAGAGATCACTAACGTCACCGCAGACAAATTGGGAATCATCTTTTTATTAAATCGGGTAGTTTACAAATTACATGGAGAGAACAAATACCTCTTCCGTTCAAATTTAGAATATCCTCCATTTTGAAAATGGTTTGTAATGTTTGAAATACTTAAAAATAAGAGTTTGCAAATAACGCAAAGCAGATGAAAGAAATATTTTCTGATGACATACATTCGGATATACGCATCACTTTATTACTAACCCTTTGATTGCAAACGTTTATCGGCGATAACTTTAACATCCCTAGGACAAGAGGACTTTAAGAGATCTTTTCAATGCTCTCTTTATGGCTCGACAGTCCTAATGTGGCACATTAATCTGTATTTGGCCTGACAACGAAGCAGTGATTTAAATGCTTCTCGAAAAGAACTCTTAGTAACTTTTAACTTCTATTTTATGGCGCAGTAAAGTATTGGTTAAGAGTTCGTCTAGAAATATAGCCTATTCAATTATTTATTAGATTATCAGTAGCAAACCTTCTCTGAACTTAGATTACCTAAGAGTACGTTTCTTTTTAACGCCTCGGTGGTCGAGTTGTATGTGCACTCGCCTGCCAAGACTGAGGTCCTGGGTTCATTTCCCGAGTCGAGCGAAAAGTTTGTTTCTATGTTCGAGCTAATCTCGGGAATTGCCTGTCCGATTTGTATAATTCTTTTTGTAATAGATAGCTACATTCAACGGGAAGGTCATAGGCTATTTTTCATCCCGATATTCTCACGGGCACGGGCACAACGCGGGTATAACCGCGGGACGCTCTTAGTATTCTATAAAAAGGCTTGATTCTACAGAAATATACTAACAAACAATCATTATCATTTTTTAACTAAGTATACAGTAAAATTTTAATCTTTTTAATTGCAAGACATAATTTTCTATATTTAAGCGATGCAAACTTTTCTATATTTAAGCGATGCAAACTTCCAAAATTTTACTGTGACTACATAAGTTTATTACCTTCAAAAACATAAATAACATTTTTAGTACATTCGTCGTATTTTTAGTTTTACGGCGCCTCGGAGTCTGTCGCAGCGGCCTTGTGCCGAAACGAACGGTAAAATTCATTTTAAGAGAGTCACGTAAATGCATTAAGTGCAATTCGTTGAAATTATATCAGGAAATCATAAACTTTATTAAAATCTTTGTTATTTTTAGACATTTTTATAAGACTTTACCGTTACTACTTTTTAAAGATTTTATTTATCTGGGGTATTCGCAAAAGGTTTTTTGTATCTGAATCTGGCGCCATTGCAATTTTCGCTTTTTAATTGTTAAAAGTTATAAAAGGCGATTGTTCATAAATTGAGTGATTGCTTCGATCGACTTATTTAAAAAGATAACGTTTCTTTTTAACCAAACTTTCTTTTTAACTTCGGAAAAGGCGGAGATTTCTCAATACGACCGTATACATGCTTTTTAATTTTATTATTATTATTTTAACTAGCAGCACCCCGCGGTTTTACCCGCGTTGTGCCATTTCCTGTAAGAATTTCGGGATGAAAAATAGCCTATAGCCTTCTTCAATAAGTGGACTATCCAACACTGAAAGAATTTTCCAAATCGGACCAGCAGTTCTTGAGACTAGCGCGTTCAAACAAACTGCAGCTTTATAATATAAGTATAGATTAATTAGCTTAGTAAACGTACTAACACTTACGAAACATGTAAAGTCCAAATGAAATCGTTACATTAGTTATTTATCCAAATTATTATCCAAAGTTCATAATGAACAGAAAGACTATTATTAGAAACCTAAAACAATGCATACTTAATGCGCTTCAAACACAGCCTAGGTATACCAGTCTTATTAATATAAGCCAGCTATGACACTAGACACCCAAGCGGTATAATACTCGTCGTTATTTTAATCGGATCACAGTGCCATTGTCTGCGCGTCTGTATGTCTGTATTGTTGCAGACAATTATATGACGGTATTGGGAATGGATTTGATAGGCAACAATAGGAACAAGCTGTTACGTTCAATGATATTGAATATGCACACTTCTGGGTGAACAATGGATGACTTAGAATGGGGTGGGGTGTTTCAGGTTATGTTCACACACTGGTAAACGTTACTATGAAATGTCAGTGTCAAGAGATTTAAGATAATGAAAATTCGTGGGTTTTGTTGTCTTTTGTAGGCTGTTTTAAACAGTTATGGTAACATATATTCGTAAATTTCATGATTACTTTATTCCGAAACATCTTTTCTCTTATTTTTTTCATATTTTTTTATTTTTTTCATATATGGTGCAAGAGCAGTTTTTTAATTTTTTTGCATAGAATTATAAATAAAGCAATGATTTAAAAAACATAAAGAAATGCGAAACCTTTAAAAATACGATAAAAATGGAGTTACATTTGGAATTGGGATAACAAAGTTCACAGTGAGTGAAAAATATAACTTCAAAGCACTCTGTGGCGGTGAATACATCATACAGCGAAGATAAAAGTTGGATCATTTGTTAAAGGTTAACCTATTTGTTTGTTCGAAGTACTAATAGTACTAAATGCAGTAAATTACGTTGACAATATGTATGAAAAGAGTATTATTAGTCCTAAAAATTATTAACATATTTTTATATAATTGATTAGTTTAAGAAATTTACGTGTGGGAAGCTCGCTTTTTATTGAAGTCATAGCGCAGTCAAACAACGCCCTTATTTTATCACATGGCACAAGGTGTAATTTCTATACGCTTCTCTGTATTGCTTCACATGCTTTATTGTTCGCAGTGACCTTAAATTTTTATTTGGTTTGATGGCATACGTAAATCCTTGAAGACATAAATCTGTATGACATTTCAAAGCGTAACATTTCGGTAACATTCGCCTGTTTTATTTGAGGATCTTGATGCTAAAATATGTCTGACAAACACAATTAGGCGTTTACAATTTTAGAGGGATTGGATTAGTCTTATAAATATGATTTGTGCCTGGGTAAGAAAAGGGAATATCGCCTACGACCTACTACATCCTTAAAAATAAAAATTTAAGCGTTGGATCTTTTTATAATATTGAAATCGCCATTCGTAATCCTTTACGAAAAAGCGTGTATTCAATGTTTACATACAGATTTTTACTGATTTTTGTTTATCTCTGTCATTATTTGTATGAAATTCATTGGATGGACCGATTTTGATGGGATCATGGCTAACGAATTCTTACTTAAGAGGCAAAAGGTTTAGAGATTTCAGTTCATCCTTACATCACTATATCTTTTTTCTCTTTACAAGGAATCGTCTTTTATTACAAAATCTGCCATATTATTTGCCATTTTAGAACCCATAAGTTAAAATAGATTGAAGGTTGTATAGGATTATGATACTTAGTATACATACATAACTATACAGAGTATTACCTACAGTTTTATTAGCAATGCTACTTGGATGGGTCATCGGTCGTGGTATTTCTATCTGAGCGCTACCGTGCTTGGGAGGGCACGTTGTTAGACCATGTCGGAGTCCTTGAGGCGGTCTAAAAACTCCGACACCAGGGTTGATCATTAAACTGACTTACAAGAACTTACTGCTGTATGGAAACAATATATGAAATTAAGCCTATTTGCTCGTTCTAAATGAGGGAACTATGATTAATCATTTGTCCTTGATATGTTTGTCTACGGAATCCGTACAAGTGGCACGAGCGATGTGTGAGCCGTTCAGGTGTTTATGCGAAATCGATTGGCATTTATTTGGGTTAAGTTTTCAAAGAATTCTTTGATATTGTTTCTGAGAATCCTACTTCCTACTAATATTATAAATGCGAAAGTTTGTGAGGATGGATGTATGGATGTGTGTTTGTTGCTCTTTCACGCAAAAACTATTTAACGGATTTGGAGGAAACTTAACAGTACATCAGAATAACATATTATGGAATACATTTTGTCCACCGCCGCCGGCACCGGACCGTCACCGGAAACGAGATTATTTCGGCCCGAGTTTATTATGACGTGACGGATGTGCGGTGGACACGCGGCTAAAGCAAAACGCTCTAAATGTATCTACCGCTACTTCGGCGCCGTCATCTCTTTCCCGGTGACGGTCCGGTGCCGGCGGCGGTGGACAAACGCTCTCAATCTCAAAATTCTTGCGGCAACGGGTACAACGCGGGTAACACCGATTTAAATCATTATTTTTGTAATGAATAGCCATATTCAAAGGAAATGTTATAGGTTATTTTTCATCACAAAATTCCCACGGGAACAGGAAAAAAGCTGGTAAAACCGTGGGGCTCTGCTAGTCGTATTATAATCCAAACAAGACACCGATTTGTTTTTGATATTAGCTCTATTGACCTACTCCCGAGGGTTTGAGTGAGGTGAATGTCTCTGACCTTAGGACCCTTCACAGATGAGGCCAAAAAGTGTCAGGTAACCTATACCTTGGAAAGACTTAATTTATGTTGGCATAGTGACTTAGTTAAGTAACTTGGTTTAGGTTTAAGCTATCTAATGCAGTGCCCGTTGTTAGAACTTAAGCCCGTACTCAGAGACGTCCAATCCGTTCTTAGTGGGGATTCAATGAGTTTTTGTTAGTAATGTATAAAAAATTACGTATCTTTCAATCCAAATACTCCAAAACCAAGTTTAACTCTATTATAACTCTAGAACTCCAACACAATTTACTCCACCCTACACCAATATCCATCTCATAACAATCCCTTTGTCTTCAGATGATGATGAGCTACACTCGAAGCGTGGTGCTGGTGGCTGCGGTGTGGTTGATGGTGGGCGCCCTGGCGACTCCAGTGAGGCGCTCTCCGGACCTGGAGGCCCGGCGGCGGAGCGCTATCGACAGGAGCTTTGTTAGGTAAGGTTTTAACCGTAATGCCCAAAAATATTAGCGTGCGCCCGCGGCGGTTCACTTTTGTATGACTCCGCACGCGGCGGGCGCACGCGACGGTTCACTTTTGTATGGAACCGCGGCGTGCGCACGCTTAACGCAGTGTCAGCCCTTACTAAGTTCGCCTGTATATAATTAGAGCTTCATTGAATAAACTAATAAAATTTAAAATCTCCTACATAACAACGTCTGGACCGATTTTTACCGAACAAAGTCAAGGACCAGCGTAAAGAAATAGGATCTTTTGCGTCGACGCTTAACTAATTGACGTAATTTCTCATGCATTACATGTCGAAATCACTCATTAAGTCTACAAAGGAAGCATTTGACGTCTCTTAGTACGAGCGTAAATATCTAAAGAGGGAAAAAAATGAATGACTATTTTCTACTAATTTACATGCCATTTTTAATTAATTAAAAATCCTCATTGTCCCCAGGTTGGGAAGATCTTACCCTCCAGAGCCTTCCATAGCCGATCTCCGAGAAGCATTCCAAGCTCCAACGCGACGAGGAAACAGCTTCCTCCGCTTCGGCCGCACCCGTACATCACCTCTTACCGAAGAGGACCTCGTCGCACTCCTCAAAGAATACTTCAAAAGAACCATTGAGGATGAAAAGATTGAAGAGCAATCCCCAGAACTGTTCTCCCGAGGGTTCCCCAACAACAACTACACGCGCCCTCAGAGGAACCACTTCATCCGACTGGGAAGAGACAGCGAGGAACTCAATGACGTCACAGATTTTGAAGAAGAGAGAAGGAAGAGGTCATCCAACTTTATGTCGTAATCCTTCTCTGTCTTTCCCTAATAAGTGTGAATGAAACAGTGTTAACGAACTCTCTCATGTACGGCTAAGTGGTTTTGATGTTTAAATATTGAATTCGTATTTATGATGTTGGTTCATTGTTTGTATATTAGAAATTAAAGCAAGATGCGCTTATTTTAGTTAATTTTTACTATTATTATGTTTTAATTAAACAGATAATTTGAAAAGTATACCTAATGCATCTCCATTACATATTTTTACTCAAAAATACTAAGCTTCAAAAAATAAATTATTTCTATACATATTATAGTCATACTAATTTTAATCTGACAAACATCTTAACCGTTAGGCTGGGACTAATCGTTAAAAGATGTCTAAAAATTATTTATAGAGTTTAAATATTTGTGTAATTAAAAGTGTTATAGCAAGGTACTAAATTACTCTGCGGTCTTGCAAGACTTTCTTAACCCTTTCACAGCGCAACGGCTTTTTTGAAACTAAAGTTTGAAGGCGGTCTCGCAAGACCAGTAACTCCTAGTCAAAATCTAAATGTTGTTAATTAATATATTTTCATAGTTGCAAATACAATAAAGGAACTATGTGAAAGCATTATATTTCTTATTTTTTGTGGAAATAATAAACGGTACTGTAAGTATGTATCATTCTTTTATATTCACAATTCCTATTTCGTAAATTCTCCTGAGTCAAATAAAAATTGACTCTATTTCCAAAATCCAGACAAAATTCTATTTACAAATTCAGAAAAGCCTCAAACCAGCTCTTATTTTCATACAATTGTGACAATTAATAAATGTCAAAAATATATATATACAGATACATATTATAAAGTAGTTATAGAAAAAAAGTTTAAGCCTATATGTAATATCCCACTACTAGTCAAAGGCCTCTCATCACACCGAAGATACCAGTACAGTGAGGAGGATTAGGCGTAATTATATAATGAATATAAAAATATTATGTTTCTTGCAAAGAGTTTTTGCTACATTATTCCTAATAATAACAAAGCATTTTTCTACGCTATTCATCAGATTACATCCAATTAAAACACAAAGAACCTCAAAACATCAATAATTTTCAAAATTCAAATACAAAATACTTTTAGGAGTAAAACATTAAAATGATTACAAACCCGGTAATATTTAAACCTGTTTTCATCAAAGACATGAACATCAAACGACAATTTAAGAGCTCGGGGCAAATACCAAAATAACCATACATATATATGACAATACATATCTTTAAACGTATCCGGAAAACATATACTTTAAACTGAAAAACATATTCCATTAACACGTTTGTGATACAAATATGTGGACTTGAGAGTTCCTTTCAGCGGATGTTTTCAGGAAATACAGCGGAAGGCGTAAAATATAAGTATTCTTTGTAAGTATTGTGTTGGCGTAAGCTGAAACGTTTGTTGTTTTGTACTTTATAGGAGTGAACTACATGTACGGATACACTTCGCTTTTATTTTACATTTTTATCTGACGTTTTACGTCACAGAAGAAGACCCAGGCTCAGAAGAATGTAAATATATGTAGTTTCAATTTAAAATTAGTAGTACTTATTAGCTTAAACTTAAGGCTTATAGTAGTGTTTACGACCTCGCTCGTGACGTCGGTCTCCATGGGCTCGTATTGGAAGAACTTCTTCTTCTTCGTGTCGATGGCACAAAAATTAACTTTTTTTTTTTTTTAATTTATTAAATGAGACCGCTCCAGTTCTTCGCTGCCCCTATGCCCTTGTCATTGGCGCACATGAGGTCATTCAATGTGCAGCTTTCAGGGTATTGGAAGACGAAGATTATCTGTAGGTGAAGAGGTTTTGTAGAATATTGAGCATCGTCAGTACTAATGTATAGGTTAGGTTATTTTTGGTAAGTAAGTAAGTTCGAGTAGGTGTAGGCTAACCCTGGTGTTTAGAGTTTAGACCACCTCAAGGCCTCCGACATGGTCTTTTTGTACGTTTGATTCGTACAACAATAGTAGTGAGATCTTTAGAAGGGCACCATAGTGGTGGCAAGCCATAGCAGCTGGTGATTTTGTCTAAAACAGAAAAGTATGATAGCAGTAATGTCTCATTGCTGGGCAAACGCCTCTCGTCTCACTGAAGATATCAGTACAGTAAGAAAGACCGGTATCAAAAGTTAACCAGAGTTCAATGTTCCTTAAAAACACTAATCGTCGTCGCTGCACCGTGGAACCACGTTATCTCGAACAAACTCAAAAAAAACTTTAAGAACTATATACATATATATTTATTTTAGATATTTGTCAACTTAACACTCCTTTTATTTTATCATATAAGTCGTTTATAACCTCCTTTTAACATTCAAGTCATTTATAACGAAAGGTAAAATGTGTATGCAAAAAGCACTTCCAAAAGAAAAGTACACCATAAAACTTAACCCCTTCTAACTCAGTCGGAAAAAACGACAACACATCACATCGTTGACACCATAACCTTAACATGATATCATTCATTTGTTTATGTCACCCAGATTTCTGATAAATCGAACAAAAAGTTGACACACAATTTGAGAACCACTCTGTAGGTTACAATTTATAGCCGCCATCTTTGTGTGGGTATGAGGCATCCGCGTTGGCGGGAAAAGGGTTTATTACAATATCTTTATTTAACTAGCGATTTTATGCTGTTATACTCGCTTTGTTATGTGGATAAATTGAGATGATTTATATAGCTTAGCCCGTTTTTCTAGTATAAAGGATTACATATATACATACACTACATATGTAAGTACCTAATTTAGCAAGCATGCTGAGCTGAGAGCTATACCGTGCTTAGAATACGTTAATATGTCGGCCCTGGTTGTTTCAATCGTATAATAATATCTAAGTGTTTATGGCAGTCTAAAAAATCCAAATCGTGCCTAATCACCACGCTTTAAAATAAAATCAATGTTTAATATAGATTTACAAAGTCCTTCTTAGTACTGTAGTCTAACAGACAAAAAAGTCTGTGACAGACACAGACTAAAAGGTTTTTTTGAAGTCTGCTTTTTAGTATGCGGAGGAAAAGAGAGTCTGTTACGATTAGATTGTCTTGTCTCTAGAGTGCACTGGTTCATGTCTTCATAGACTAACATACTGTCTTGACTATGTGTTCAGGCTCTAAGTCGGTGAAAATTGCCTTCTCAAAGCCATAGATTTGAATAACCTTAACGATTGTAAATGGCAACATTGAAACTGACACGTTATTATAGTTGCGGATAAACTTAAAGATAAAACATTGTAATATGTGCTCTCATTCTTATAACTAGTAACATATTAATATAAATAGCCGCGCCCCACGGTCTTACCCACGTTGCACCCGTTCCCGCTGGAGTTTTGGGATAAAATGTATCCCATGTGTTATTATGATGTATAACCTATATTACTGTAAAGTTTCATCTAAATCCGTCCAGTGGTTTTTTCGTGAAAGAGTAACAAACATACATACATACATATATTCTCACAAACTTTCGCATTTATAATATTAGTAGGATAAGAGTTCTAATGCTTTCTTAACAGTTTTCAATAGATTATAACTTATTTAAGTAAAATATCTATACAAAGGCGCATCTTTTATTATCATTTCCTTTCTTTTTTTACCTTTATCGTCCCACTGTTATTTCTTTACATGAGTCCATAATAAAAACGAATACGTATAATAAATTGTTCAATTTTTTAGGCCAAAACAATTCATAGAGAAGAAAAGGTGATAATGAAAAATAAGTGATGGGGTTTAGTAACAAAAGAGGTCATAATAAACTTCTAAAATAAAGCTTGAAAATCGATGAGAATATTCGAGTTTATAATAAGAGTATAAAAGTGCGAAGTGCATTGATATTTGCGGACTGTTCTGCCCACAACTCATTATGATAATCAACCGGGAATCATCATGAAAGCTCTGTTAATCAGTCCGATGTGTGTTCCATCTAAAGTTCGATCATTGAAGCTTTAGTCGGAATGCAAAGCGTTAAAAAGCGAACTTTTTGCACGATGTGGTGTGTAGTGAGTTTGTGGTGGTCTTATTTGAACCTTATTAACATAGGAATAATGTCAAAACTATGTATGTTACAAGCAACCGTTTAAAACTTGTTTGAAAAGACCTAACCTAAGTAGTTTCGTAACCAAAAAATATATCAGTAACATCCTGAAATTCTTATTCCCCATATATTGGTATACCAACAATCGGGATGAATGCAAGCAATTTGTCATGCCAGCTGATTGGTCCCAAGGGTTTGACAATTGCTTTTGTGCACTGAGTTTTGCCGCGAAAATTGTGACGGGATTTTGAGCATACAATAACCTGCTCCCCGCTCTGTTGAACAGATTTATATGGTAAATAGTGCGAGTTGGTTAAGGTTTTCTATTATATTGAAATCGGTGACTTCGTCGAACATGTAGAATGTGCTAAATCGCGGCTTGTAAACTCGCTCCATCTAAATAACGCGATCAAGCTATTAACTACTCAAAACAAAACATAAGGCGGATAGCACAAGAACTTTGAATATATTTAGCGCCGAAATATGTTAGAATTCTTGTGCAAATCTAAATATGTATAAGAAACAAAAGTTGTGCATTAAATAGTATTTTATTTTGTACCAAATAGAACACAATTTAAAGCGTAATTTGTGTTTTAAACATAATTTCTATATTCAAACTAGCTGCGCCCCGCGGTTTCACCCGCGTTGTACCCTTTCCCGCGGGAATTTTGGGATGAAAAATAGATGTTGTCCGATTCTCAGACCTACCCGATATGTACACAAAATTTCATGAGAAACGGTCGAGCCGTTTCAGAGGAGTTCAATTACGCACCCACGAGAATTTTATATGTTAGATTCAAATTCAAATTATTCTTCAAAATTAAACTTTATAGTGCATCAAATAGAACACCATTTCAAACGAACGTCATTTGTTTTTTAAATAAGTTGAGACGCTAAATCAAATTAAGAATCTTTGTGCAATTCACCAATTCACCCTTAATAATTATGTTTAAATCGGCCTCCGATATAGACTAACGATTGAAAGAACCGGGACCGACAATTTTACGTGCCCTCCGAAGCCATAAGATAGAAATAGTTACACTATAGTTTGTTCATAAAAAGATGAATGAAGTTTTACTAAAGTATTAGCCTGTAATGTCCCACTGTTGGGCAAAGGCCTCTCGTCTCACTGAAGATATCAGTACAGTGAGGAGGTTTCAGGCGTAATCACCACGCTTGCCTAATGCGGGTTGGTGATCTCAAACCCGAGCCATGTTTGAAAAGTAGGAAACATGTTTTGCTCGACCTGGGAATTGAACCCGGGACCTCAGTCTTGGCAGGCGAGTGCACATACCACTAGACTACCGAGGTGTCGAGGAAGTTTTACTAAAGCTATGCTAATAAAATGGCGTCGTTGAGTCACACACGCCTATATATAACGTGTTTAGACAATGTTTGAAGTTCAAACGCAATTTTTCCATGAATCTGTGAGTCGGAACAGATATTCTTCACGTTTTACAAATGCTTTGCCTCTCGGGTTAATACGCATTCTTGCGAAAATGTTCGGTAATGTTGGTAGAACTCCCAAAATACGTAAAAGTATTAGTGAAAAAGGAAAGCTTGTAATGTCCAACTGCTAGGCCTCTCATCTCACTGAATGTATCACTGAATTATCACTGAATTATCAGTACAGTGAGGAGGAAAATAAGTAAATAATATAATTTCAGGGATATTGGGACTCTGTTCGTTGACACTTTTATATCATACTAGTCGTGCCCTGCGGTTTTCCGGATGAAAAATAGCCTATAACCTTCCCGTTGAATGTGGCTATCCATTACAAAAAAAAATAGTCGAATCGGACTGGTAGTTTATGACAAAAGTTTATAGCGTTTTTTTTATAAGACCAAAAGTAAGCTCTAAGCTTATAGGTATTATGGAAATCTCACTGATACTACCAAATAAACATACACAAATCTATACTAATATTATAAAGAGGTAATTTTTTAAAGTTTGTTTGTTTTATTGTACGAGTATCTTCGGGGTAATCTCAGGAATTATCAGTCCGATTTGAATAATTCCTTTTGTAATAGATAGCCACATTCAACGGGAAGGTTATAAGCTATTTTTCATCCCGAAATTCCCACCGGAACAGGTACAACGCGGGTAAAACCGTGGGCGCTGCTAGTACTTTATGACAACATTTTATTGTCTTGACATTTCACTCCGTTAAGCGTACATTACTTGAATGACTACGAATCTTTTCGGTGTATTTGTTTTATTTAATTTTATAACGGAATGAACACAATCCGCCCACTTTCGGAATGTGTGTATGTAATGACATACTCGTATTCTTTCTTGTGTTATTCGTCCTACTAATATTATAAATGCGAAAGTTTGTGAGGATGTATGTATGTATGGATATATGTTTGTTGCTCTTTCACGAACGAACTACTGAACGGATTTGGATGAAACTTTAGGGTAATATAGGTTATACATCAGAATAACACATGGGATACATTTTATCCCGAAATTCCCGCGAAACGGGTACAACGCGGGTAACACCGCGGGGCGCGGCTAGTGCCAAATAACTCTTTCTCTAGCATATAGCTGTTTTCAAAATCTTAATAATAAAATGATTAAAAATAAATAAGAGTTTATTTTTGAAAAAAATGTCTAATGGCAAGGCTATCTAAAATATCAAATCGAGCTTTGACATGTAAATTACTTTGACACAGTTTTTATGTAAATAAATGTCAAATTTTAATCAGCTTGCATTTATAACTATTACTATTACCCTTACATACACCTGTTCTAACTCATGTATAGTAGTTACATTTGATCATCTCTACCCAAATATTTCAATTGGTATTTTATTACGGGACGTTGTTAGGCAACTTGAAGGGAACTTCATTACATCTGTCCCAAAAGTTAACGTGCCTATTAAAATACGGTGGAATCATATTCAACGTAATATTATTAGCCAACTACTTAAACCTACTATGTTGTCGCTACTTCATTAACCTGTAATGTCCCACTGCTGGGCAAAGGCCTCTCATCTCACTGAAGATATCAGTACAGCGAGGAGGATAGTTGGATAGTTAGTTCTCAAACCCGAGTCATGTATAAAAAAGTAGGAAACAAGTTTTCGCTCGACCTGGATATTGAACCTAGAACCTCAGTCTTGGCAGGCGAGTCCACATACCAATAGAACACTGAGGCGTTATGTGTACAATGCACTAAGTTGTACTGTTCATAGATAGGGATTGCATGCCGGCGCGACGAGCATTGATATCGACTTGCACATAAGTTAATTAAAATAACCATAACACTATGGTTCTCAACGTTTGTCTCTAGTTTACGCGAACTGTTAAGATTTTGAATGAAGACTTTCATTAAAGTATATTTGCCTGTAATATTCTACAACTGAGTGATAGACCAACTCGTTAAAAGTAAATTAAAGTGTTAGCCTGTAATGTCCCACTGCTGGGCAAAGACCTCTCATCTCACTGAAGATATCAGTATCGAACATTCGAACTTACATAACTACTTATTGATGAGAAAAGTTCAAGTAAAATAAATTTAGGTCGTTTCTTTTTGTTTAAAAAATTACTAAATCAAGATGCAATTTATTGTACAAGAAAATCAAATATTAACTGACAAAGCAAATTTTGTTTTTGCTATCAAATGGTTTGTCACTTTCTGACATACGCAATTTTCCGAAGAGCAAAAGAGACAAAACACAGTGTAACAGTGTTTTCGGCTCGAAAACCAATAAAAAATATGGAAAAGGTTTTAGAAATGTGAATTCGGAATCAAATATACTTGCTCTTAATTACATAAAAAGGATCATTGATGAAAACCTGAGAATACAAATTGCTTCATTCGTTCATTAGTTGAGTACCTTCATTAACGTACAGATTCAATGGCATTTGGTTTACGTATTTGAACATATAAGTAATGAAATACCTGAAACTACCTTTTCAATCTGCCTTTAGGGTAAATACTGCGTGAAGCGTGCGCCCGTCGCGTGCGCCCGTGTTGTTTCACTTCTTTATGACACCGCACGCGACGGGCGCACGCTACGGTTCACTTTTGTATGAAGCCACACGCAGCGGGCGGCACGCCGCAGGCGCCCACGACGGTTCACCTATGTATGGAACCGCGGCGTGCGCACGCTTAACGCAGTGTCGGCCCTTAATGTATTTCTAAATTCAAGCTAGATTTTGTAAACAAGGTAGAAGGATTAGGCATAATCACCACACTTGCGACACACTTTTCAAGCAAGGTTTGAGATCACTAACCCGCATGTTAGTGATCTCAAACCTTGCTTGAAAAGTAGGAAAAATATTTTCGCTCGACCCAGGAATCGAACCCAAGACTCAGTCTTGGCAGGCGAGTGCACATACCACTTGACCACCGAGGCGATGTTTTATCTAAGTATCTAATGTTAGTAAATTAAACCCTAACTTAATTCCCCAGGCATCATGTATTACAAAACAGTTGAGCACCTCTGTCTCATGTCAGTGAACCAAACGGTCTCTCTGACACAGTCCAGCCCCGTCCGCAAGTTGATTGGATTATCCGGTATTTCCCGGCGTAAACGGCTTACAAACAAACAGACTCGGCCTTACGGTTTCCGTTGAGTACTCGATAAACTCAGTAAACCATATTCAGTGCCAAGAGGTATATATATACAACTAGCAGCGCCCGCGGTTTTACCCGCGTTGTACCCGTTCCCGTGGGAATTTTAGGATGAAAAGTAACCTATAAGCTTCCCGTTGAATGTGGCTATCCAATACAAACATATTTTTTCAAATCGGGCCATTAGTTCCTGAGGTTAGTGCGTTCAAATAAACAAACTCTGCAGATTTATAATATTATACGAGTATATTATAGTATAGACTAGCTGCGCCCCGCGGTTTCACCCGCGTTGTACCCGTTCCCGCGGGAATTTCGGGATGGAAAATAGATGTTGGCCGATTCTCAGACCTACTCAATATGCTCACAAAATTTCATGAGAATCGGTCAAGCCGTTTCGGAGGAGTACGCGAACGAACACTGTGACACGAGAATTTTATATATAAGATAAGATAATTAATATATTCCCGGACAAATTCACACACAGTTAATTAGACCTAAACTAACCTCTAAGCCTGTATATACATACACAACTACTTTATTCTTCTTCTAAACTTAAGAGCTGGGCTCTTGTCGATGGAGTTCTTTCCACTTTCCTCTACTTTATAAGAATATTTAATTGACACCCAGAATAAAATCGATAATAAAATCTGCTAAATCAAAAAAATATCTCAAAGAACAAGCTCTTAAGCTTAGAAAGCATTAAGTTACCTTAATAAAGCTCATTTACTTTTACAAGTAATGCCTCCAATTAACTTGGCCTACTTATTGGTAACTTAAGAAGTAAAGACAATGGTCACGTGACATCTTGTTATATGGACGAATGATTCTTATAAAAAATGAGAGCTAATGATGTACGAGTATAATGTCGTTGTTAATTTACCTGTAAAATAATCAAAGGACACATAACATTTCTTTAATTAAAAGATGAAGCGTCTTTTGTAGAATCTAACAACATGGCCTCGATTTCCTTTGCCCATAACAAAACAAAAGATTATTCGTTTTATTCATAAACGTTATTTAGCTAAAATTCTGTCAATTCTGTTTCGTCTCTATAATCTACCCTAATATTATAAAGAGGAAAACTTTGTTTGGTTGTAATGAATAGACTCAAAAACTACTGGACCGTTTTTAAAAATTCTTTCACCATTCGAAAGCTACATTATCACACATTTTTCATCGTTTAGTATAAAAATTCCCGAAATTCCCACGGGAACGTGCAGAATGCTGGTAAAGCCGCGGGGGGCTGGTAGTTAGATATAACTCGATTTCAATAAAAACAAATCGAACAGTGAAGGTCAATACTAGGATATCGATAAACTGTGCTATGTAGTGATTCGTTAGTTTAAACATATCGACATATCGGCGAGTGACGGACTTACATTAATGGCATTAACTTAGTTCGTGTACTTATAGTGAAGGGGCACTGTAAGTTATCGATTAATGTAAAATTGAAAATTAAAAATAGATTATCTTGTTTTTTAAGATATATTGGAAGAGTGTAGGAGAGTCTCTATGTATTGAGTAATGAGTGAGATGAAAATGTTTAAACAATTATTTTTATTATGTAAATCTATACTAAAATCGTATATAATAAAACTAAACTTTGCTTGAACGCGCTAATCTCAAAAACTACCAATCCGATTTTAATAATTATTTTTGTAATTGATAGGCATAAACAGCAGGCAGGTTATTTTTAATCCCGAAATTCCCACGGGAACGGGTACCATGTGGGTAAAACGGCGGGAAGACGTTACATAAAACTTTTAATTTTAAAAAATGTAGCTGTTCCCGTTATGGACTATAACATAACCGTTCCCGTGGGAATTAAGAGATTGAAAAATTTGTCTATCAAAATCCTTAGAATGATTTTAGCCAGGACAGACAGACAGAGTTACTTTTGCATTTGAAATAGGTACTTAAAGATGTTGAAACATATTTTTATTTCTCCGGTAAATGTAAACAGATTTTTATTACGATATCAGTCATAACAGAGTGTTAAAGTCTTGAAGACGAATAAAATATTCCGTAAATAAACCTTCTATTTTAACAACGTGTGGTTTAAATTAATAACATACTAATACCTTAAACACACTACTTCGTTCGAACGACTAGCTGTAATCACACCTTTACAAATTTAGAGTTTTTATCGGATTTATACTATCTGCATCTATGTATCTGACATTTTTATATACTACTAGCTGTGCCCCGCGGTTTCACCCGCAGCGCCCCCGTTCCCGTGGGAATTTTGAGATTTTTATTCCTTATTTTTCTTATATAAAAACTTTGTCCAGACAATAAGGAACACATTAAAAAAAGAATCATCCAATTTAGTGCAGTCGTTCTGAAGTTATGCGCTTACCAACACATTTTGCGATTCATTTTTATATTATAGACTAGCAGTACCCCGCTTTACCCGCGTTGTACCCGTTCCTTAAGAATTTAGGCATGAAAAGTAGTCACAAACTTTTGCCTTGAATCACTGTATTTGTTGGTGGAAACCGAATGAAAATCCGTTAAGTAGTTTTTGAGAAAATCACATACATACAGACAGCTATTAAGGACTCTATAACATTATGTTTGAAGTAACGTAATTTCATCATTAACCAGTCATTCTGTACATAAAATTCGAGTACTTATATTATTCTTTATTTCAACCACATTCTACAAAGCACTCACTCACAAACACCCCAAAAATTATCGACAATCGCCATTCTCGTCGCCAATCCCAACTCTACCGCGACATACCCTCTTTGAAAATTCGATTAACATGATGTACTTACAATACCGTGTGTAGTGTCCCGCAGGGCTCGCCGCCCGACACACTGGACTGGAACTGAAACTGTTTCATGGCATTCAGTACCGGATATGAACACGTCGAGTTAACTGGTAAGTTTTCCTTGTTAATAAGTTAAGTTTCCTTTTTATTATTTAATAGCAGCTCCCCGCAGTTTTACCCGCGTTATGCCCGTTCCTGTAAGAATTTCGGGAATTTTTAGACATATAAACCACTAGCAGCGCCCCGCGGTTTTACCCGCGTTGTGCCCGTTCCCGTGGGAATTTCGGGATAAAATGTAGCCTATAGCCTTCCTCGATAAATAGACTATCTAACAGTGAAAGAATTATTCAAATCGGTTCAGTAGTTTCTGAGATTAGCGCGTTTAAACAAACAAACAAACAAACAAACAAAACAAACTCTTCAGCTTTATAATATTAGTATAGACTAGCAGCTCCCCGCAGTTTTACCCTTATTGTGCCCGTTCCCGTAGGAATTTCGGGAATTTTTATACATATAAACCTTTGTCTTGAATCACTCTATCTATTTAAAAAAACCGCATCAAAATCCGTGCAGTAAAAAGTAAGTTCGAGTAGGTAGTGGCCAAGCCTGATGTCGGGGTTTTTAGACCGCCTAAAGTAGTATTTGAGTTTATCGCGAACAGACAGACAGACGCAGTCGGGGACTTTGTCTTATGTAGTGATGGTTCATAATCATATTCGTTTATCTTGCGAATAATGGTACAATAAAGGTGTAACAAGGTGCTCTCTTTATCCTACCTCACATGAGAGGCGTGCAAATATTAAGGTAGGTATTAAAAAAAAAAACTTGGACAAATTCACACACGGTTAATTAGACCCAAAGTAAGCTCACTGATACTACTACATATACATACACAAATACTTTATAAGTATGTATAATTGACACCCAGACGTCGTCGCAAACAACTATGTCTTCACATATTGTATTAAAATCTAATTTCTGCTTAGATACTTACGGCTTTATTCAAAAACGCTTACTAGCATCATTTTAGCTATCAAATGGTTTGTCCCTTTCTGACATACGCTATTTTCCAAAGAACAAAAGAGACAAAACACTCACTAATAGTGTTTTAGTTAGAGAGCGTTTATGAATAAGGCAGTTACTACGCAGAGACGTCAAAAGCTTCCTTAGTAGAGATTTAATGAGTTTGATAGGTACATATCAATATATTACATTGTATGAAATATAACGTCAATTAGTTAAGTAACAGCCTCCGTGGTCTTGTGGTTTGAGTGCCCGGCTCACGACCCGGAGGTTCCGGGTTCGATTCCCGGTGGGGATGTGCAACAAAAATCTCTTTGTGAGACTTTCCTCAGTTTGGTTAGAGCATTGCGGGCTGAATCCACCTGATTGCACGAAAAGTAAGATGATCCCGTGCTTCGGAGGGCACGTTAAGCCGTCGGTCCCGGTTACTCTCTACGGATAGTAGTCGTTACATGAGCCATGTCAAAGGCCTATGGCGGCTCAATAACTCTGACACCAGGATTGGTCAGGTTGACCATCCACTCGATGAAGAAGAATTAGTAAGGTATCGATTTAAAAGAGAGCGGAGTTAATTACTTAATTAAACTACGTTTATGGGTACACTTCGCGTTTATTTTTACACCCTTAGCTTCGGGTGAAAGGGCCACCCCTTTAAGGGGTTGAATTTGGAAAATCCTTTCTGAGTGCCTTTCTGACCCCTGTACTAAATTTCAAATTTCTAGTCCCATCCGGAGTCAATATGTGAAGACATAGTTGATGGCGACGACGTCTGGGTGTCAATTATATATTCTTATAAAGTATTTGTGTATGTATATGTAGTAGTATCAGTTAGTTATATTCCACTAACCGCGCCCCGCGGTTTTACCCACTTTCCCGCGGGAATTTCGGGATAACATGTATTCCATGTGTTATTCTGATGTATATCCTATATTACTGTAAAATTTTATCCAAATCCGTTCATTAGTTTTTGCGTGAAAGAGAAACAAACATACATCCATCCTCACAAACTTTCGCATTTATAATAATACTAGCAGCGCCCCGCGGTTTTACCCGCGTTGTACCCGTTCCCGTAGGAATTTCGGGATGAAAAATAGCCTATAACCTTCCCGTTGAATGTGGCTATCTATTACAAAAAGAATTATTCAAATCGGTTCAGTAGTTTCTGAGATTAGCGCGTTTAAACAAACAAACAAACAAACAAACAAACAAACAAAACAAACTCTTCAGCTTTATAATATTAATATAGATTAGTAGGAAGGAAGTAGGATATTACAAGCTTAGAGCTTAGTTTGGGTCTAATTAACCGTGTGTAAATTTTTCCGGGTGTATTTAGTTATTTCCAAAAAAGGTACCTCTTTGGTTAAGTAAACTTTTTAGTTAAGACAGTAGTTACCTTATTGTATTAGCCTACTATAAGCCTGCCATCAATTCCCAGAGGTATTTACTTCGATAAAGTACGTTGTTCAAACAATTACTTATCATAATTCCCCATAAATGTATAATGGTGCATTGGACGTTCGGGGTTATAGCTTGTAGTTCACTTATTTATGGTTTAACTGAACAAATATTCTATAATAGCAGCGCTCGTGGTTAAACCCGCGTTGTACCCGTTCCCGCGGGAATTTCGGGATAAAATATATCCCATGTGGTATTTAGGTGTATAGCCTATATTACTGTAAAGTTTCATCCGAATCCGTCAAGTAGTTTTTTCGTGAAAGTGTAACAATCATGCATACATCCATCCTCACAAAATTTCGCATTTATAATATTAGTAGGACTAGCTGCGCACTGTGGGTCCATCCGTATTGTACTTGTTCCCGTGGGAATCGCGGGATGAAAAATACAGTATAACCTTCCCGTTGAATATGACTTTCCATTACAAAAATAATTATTCAAATCGGACCTGTAGTTCCTGAGTTTAGCCTTTACAAACAAACATACTTTACCTCTTTATAAAATTAGTGTAGAAGTATAGATTGGGTACTTACTTTAGCCTTAAAAGTGCTACTTAATTTGATTTGGGCACAACGCGGTAAAAACCACGGGCACTGCTAGTACGGTTATATATTATTAGGTGCCTAATTATCGTAATTGAGTTTTTATTAACAACAAGCACACGACCATATGACGTAAGATCCAATAATACCTCATTAATAATCGTCATAGTTTTAGGCGCGTCTTGTAATATTGGGTTCAAATATATTGGTACTTTAATCTATACATATATATAAAATTTAAAGTCCTGACTGACTGACTGATAATCAACGCACATCCTCAACCGCTACACCTAGAAACATGAAATTTGGCAGGAAGGTTCTTCAAGTGACGTAAATGCACACTAAGAAAGGATTTTCGACAATTCCTAAGGGAACGGGCTCAACGCGGGCAAAGCCGCGGGGCGCTGCTAGTTTCTACATAAAATTTTATAATTATAGCTTCGGTCGTTGAGTGATATGTGCACTGGCTTTCCAAGACTGAGGTCCCGGGTTCAATTCCCGGGTGGAACAAAAACATATTTCCTACTTCTCAGACATGGCTCGAATTTGAGATCACCAACCCGTATTTGGCAAGCGTGGTGATTACGCCTAATCCTCCTTCCTCACTGTACTGATATCTTCAGTGAGATGAGAGACCTTTGCCCAGTAATGGGACATTACGGGCCAATACTTTACATTCACTTTTATTATAGCGTGGGATAGTAAGTACTGATACACAGCAACAGGCGACATATCTGACTCATTGGTGTCTGAAGAGCGATAATGTACGGTCCTAATATTATGTCTCTTTCACTAATGTACCTTCTTTGACGAAGAACTTATAAAACACTGGCAGCGCCCCGCGATTTTACCCGCGTTGTGTCCATTCCTGTGGGAATTTCGGGATGAGAAATAGTCTATGTTACTCGTGGATAATGTAGCTTTCGAATGGTGAAAGAATTTTTAAAAACGGTCCAGTAGTTTTTGAGCCTATTCATTACAAACAAACAAAGTTTTCCTCTTTATAATATTAGTGTAGACGTAGGGCCACATTAATAACATAAACACGTATTATGAACATTTTAGCTATGAAATGGTGTGGCACTTTCTGTCATACGCAATTTTCCGAAGAGCAAAAGAGACAAAATACAGTGTTAGACAGAGCGTTTAAGGCGGATAATTCTTTCGTCAATCGAAAAGTATCTAGTTGGTACAGTTCAAAACATAATCTGCCAACTGAAACATCAATTACTGGACTAAATCCACAGCTGTTACTAACTGTACTTAGTTTATTTCCGTACTAAGTACTGGTTATTTAGTGCACTTTAGATACCAGGTCTGAAACCGCTGAATCAATAAAAGTATATAAACAAACGGACTCAAATCGAGTAGGTCTCGGATAAATATGGGTATTGCGTTTACAGTTTTATATTCATTTATATCAACGACTTAACACGATCTCTAAGAGTCTACACTACGTTAAGCGTGCGCCCGTCGCGTGTCGGTTCACTTTTGTATGACACCACACGCGACGATTCACTTTTGTATGACACCGCACGCGACAGGCAGGCGCAAGCGACGGTTCACTTTTGTATGACACCGCACGCGACAGGCGCCCGCGACGGTTTACTTATGTATGAAACCACACGCCGCGGGCGCCCGCGCCGTTTTACTTTTGTATGGAACCGCGGCGTGCGCACGCTTAAGGCAGTGTCGGTCCTTACACGTACCCCCTTGGTAAAAATAGGAGTGTTTGATCGATATGTATGTTACAAATAAATATAAAAGTCAAAATAAATCTGCATAAAGGTGCGTTCCTATTAAAGCGGTACGGAGCCGTGCGGAGCTCAACTTACCAATCACAACGCATTACGATAAGATTTTGACAGTCAATGCGTTGTTTGACAATGTTAATGCGTTGTTTGACAATGTCAATGCGTTGTTTGACAATGTCAATGCGTTGTTTGACAATGTCAATGCGTTGTTTGACAATGTCAATGAGTTGTTTGACAATGTCAATGCGTTGTTTGACAATGTCAATGCATTGTTTGACAACGTCAATGCGTTGTTTGACAATGTCAATGCGTTGTTTGACAATGTCAATGCGTTGTTTGACAACGTCAATGCGTTGTTTGACAATGTCAATGTCAGCGTCAACGTTGCGCACAGCTCTGCTCCGCTTCAATAGAAACGCACTCTAATAAGTCTAGACTAGATAGATTTAAAAATACCTAACCTTTATTTTAAAAGACGTCTGTCGGAAACAAGATCACCTTCCGCAATCTCGAAAACACAACAATGTTAACGATAAATTAAGAATATTCGAAATATTTATGTAAAATCAAAACATTAAAATGTATTTTGCTAATCCATTATCGATAAATCTTGAACACTCAATCACTGCTCATTTTGAGCGACTCACGCGCATAAAAATAAATCTTTCTTTGATCCAATCTGTGCGCTTGTTTATGTAACAATATAAAACTAGAGCTCGAAGAAATTTATTAATATCATGATCCTCGATAATTATTTATGAGGCGAAAGTTCCAGAAGAGTTTTTTTCAGCAGTTATTCGTAGTGAGTTATGTCAAATGCACTTATACAATGATCTTGACAACGGTATCTATAGTTACACACACAAAGACAAGAGTTCTATATTTTGTGTTACAACTACAAGTATGGCCCAGCGGCATTCGGGAAAAAAATCTACTTTAACTTTCCTATTAAAAACTAGCAGCGCCCCGTAGTTTTACTCGCGTTGAGCCCGCACCCTTTGGCATTCCGGAACAAAAAATAACCTATAACCTTCCCTTCGAATGTGGCTATCTTTTACAAAAATAATTATTCAAATCGGATTACTAGTTTCTGAGATTAGCGCGTTCAAAAAATTTTTTTAGCTTTATTATATTAGTACTAGCAGCCCCCCGCGGTTTTACCCGCGTTGTACCCGTTCACGTGGGAATTTCGGGATGAAAAATAGCCTATAACCTTCCTCGATAAATAGACTATCTAACAGTGAAAGAATTATTCAAATCGGTTCAGTAGTTTCTGAGATTAGCGCGTTTAAACAAACAAACAAACAAACAAACAAACAAACAAACAAACAAACAAACAAACAAAACAAAACAAACTCTTCAGCTTTATAATATTAGTATAGATAAATATGATAGTAACTGTACTATTGATGCGTAGTAAGTACTTTGTTTTTCCGCGTATACATACGAGTAAGTATAAGGAGATTATAATGAATTTCTTTGGACATTTAAGCATCATCTGATGAGGGGCACCTGTATTGAGTTGGATACCTATGTTGCCACCTATTTTTAGCTCAGTGTAACATAGTACCAACTCACCATACGTCGCATAATTTCATTGACGACAATTATAATGAACGTTTACATAATATAGCGATCAAACTTTGTGTAAAGGGCTGACGTTTCGACATTATGTATTATTGAAGTACTTACTTAAAAATTAAAAATGCATTTCATTTTGTAGTACGGGTCCAAATCCGAAAATACGGTACATTCGTGAAGAAAGCATGAAACTTGGCATGAATGTAGCTCTCATGTATGTGCTTCAATCTCGATATGGGAAGCACGTCAGCAAATGAATGCTTCCCCCCTTTCCCCCCCATTTTATCTCCCTCATTCTGGTTTTTCGAATTTTCTACAAAAGCTATACGACTGAGGAGTTTACTCTTCAGAGACCAAATCATCGTCGATAAATTGCCTACAAAACGATACTACATTTATAGTGGTAAGGTTAATATATTTTTTAACCGACTTCAAAAACCGAAGGAGGAGGTTATCAATTCGGTGGGTATATATATATTTTTTGTTTTATGTATGTACACCGATTACTCTGGGGTTTCACATCCGATTTACGTGATTCTTTTTTTGTTCTATGCTGTACAAATTCCCATTGGTCCCGTTGAAAGTTTTATCCTAAAATTCCTTCGGGAACCAGACTTAAATTGAAGTAATGTAACGCAGATTATAGAAAAAACCTTCATCGACCTGCTTCTATGGCGTGCGCTGCGAAAACTATAGATGATACATAAAAACAATGTTCTACACATTTAAAGTACTCATTATTTTGCACATTTAAACCCGCGACGGCATATGCCTATCTATTATAGTTTACGTACAATTACCACTTCTAGTTAAATTTTTTCAATTTTAAAACAACTTCAATAATTAGCTTGTGATATTCGCGTGATGATATCAATATATATAAACATAAATACATCTACAATCAAGTTCAGGAAAGTGACTTTCAATACCTTTTTAAATTATTAAAATTGGACCGTCCGTTTAAATTTAACGACGAATTAAAAAAAGTACGAAATATGCAGCGGGGCGGGTTAAACAAACCGCTGCACGCGCTGTTCGAATCAATGGGAAAAAATAAGTAATTCACTGTTAAAACATAAATTTTTAATTTTATTTTTTACTTTTTAGTGTATACTTTCTTTGTTTGTTAGTTAATTAGCTTCGTAATTCAATAACTCTTGGTAATGTTTTAACAGTGAATTACTTATTATTTCCAATTGATTCGAACAGCGCGTGCAGCGGTTTGTTTAACCCGCCCGCTGCATATTTCGTACTTTTTTTAATTCGTCGTTAAATTTAAACGGACGGTCCAATTTTAATAATTTAAAAAGGTATTGAAAGTCACTTTCCTGAACTTGATTGTAGATGTATTTATGTTGATATATATTGATATCATCACGCGAATATCACAAGCTAACTATTGAAGTTGTTTTAAAATTGAAAAAATTTAACTAGAAGTGGTAATTGTACGTAAACTATAATAGATAGGCATATGCCGTCGCGGGTTTAAATGTGCAAAATAATGAGTACTTTAAATGTGTAGAACATTGTTTTTATGTATCATCTATAGTTTTCGCAGCGCACGCCATAGAAGCAGGTCGATGAAGGTTTTTTCTATAATCTGCGTTACATTACTTCAATTTAAGTCTGGTTCCCGAAGGAATTTTAGGATAAAACTTTCAACGGGACCAATGGGAATTTGTACAGCATAGAACAAAAAAAGAATCACGTAAATCGGATGTGAAACCCCAGAGTAATCGGTGTACATACATAAAACAAAAAATATATATATACCCACCGAATTGATAACCTCCTCCTTCGGTTTTTGAAGTCGGTTAAAAAATATATTAATCTTACCACTATAAATGTAGTATCGTTTTGTAGGCAATTTATCGACGATGATTTGGTCTCTGAAGAGTAAACTCCTCAGTCGTATAGTTTTTGTAGAAAATTCGAAAAACCAGAATGAGGGAGATAAAATGGGGGGGAAAGGGGGGAAGCATTCATTTGCTGACGTGCTTCCCATATCGAGATTGAAGCACATACATGAGAGCTACATTCATGCCAAGTTTCATGCTTTCTTCACGAATGTACCGTAAAATTGATTTTTGTTAGGACCTGGAACCGGACTATTGGGAAATATTAGCTTGTAATATTAGCTTGCAAAGTAAGATGTCAGTGGGACAGTGAGAAGGCGTATGATATTAATATATTTTATCCAAAAACATATGATTTTAGCATTTCCAACGATCTTTTATCAACAGAACCATATTGTATCCGTCCATTTGTTACTATTTACGACACACAATCACATTTGACTGCTGTATTTACGAGACATTGCTTTTAAAATATAATAATTTACACCAAACAACATGAATTTTTATAAATAACAAATTCAAAAAGTGTAGGTGTGCGAAGAATTTTACGAAAATAAGCGTTTTAAATCGAAAATACGTTAACGGATACACTGTATGCTTCACTTTTATTTCACATTTGCCCCTTTACAGGAACCGTGGAAATCCTAACTAATACTTATTATAAATGCGAAAGTAACTCTGTCTGTCTGTCACGCTTTCACGCCAAAACTACTGAACCCATTTAAATGAAATTTGGGACTCAGTTAGTTCAGAGCCTGAGAAAGGACAAAGGCTACTTAATATCGCGAAAACAGGGTGGAAAGGGGTTGAAAGAGGGGTTGAAAGTTTGTAGGGCAGTGTAGTATTTTTAAAACTACTGGACGGATTTGGATGAAACTTTACAGTAGTATAGGTTATACATCAGAATAACATATGAGATACATTTCATCCCAAAATTCCCGCGGGAACGGGTACAACGCGGGGCGCGGCTTGTTCAAAATAAAAAGCGTCTAATGAATAAGGCCCTTCATGATTTCATTTAATCTCTTTTTAACTCACTATTTAACCTTTCTCTGGCAGGAATTTGTCTGTGATTGAATACCTGCAGCATAAGTTTACATTGTTTTTGGACTTGAAAAATAAATATATTGGAATCGTAAATTAAAAAAAGAATCCCGTCCCGCGAAGCAGTAGTAATTAAATCGGTTTACGAGTACATTAGAATTAACGGGTTCAATGCTTTATCTAATAAAAAATAGATTAAAAAAAGCATAACTATAATGTTTGTATGAGTTTGTATGACCTCTACCGAAAGGTTGGGGTTGAAATAAATACACCTTTGGTATAAATATGATATATTATGATCATCCCCTTAAACAAACTGCAAACACTACCGTATCGACTGTAGATATCACTTGAGAGTTAGACACTCATTCGGTCGCTTTATCAATCGAGTTTGTCATTTTGTTTGTTTGCGCTAATCTCGGATACTACCCAATCCGATATGAATAATTATTTTTGTAATAGATACATTTAACGGGATGGTTATTGGCTATGTTTTGTCCCGAAATTCTTACGGGAACGGGCATAACGCGAGAAAAACCGCGGTGCGTTGCTAGTATACTCTAAAGACAATTATTGTAATAAGGCATTTGGGACACTCGCTTCCTATTGAACTCGCCGGCACGTAGCTAGTAAACTAGCCAACACGCTCCATCTAAATGACACATGGAAATTGCTCACATCACGATTGTAAAAAAGAGGAAGAAGATATACCCCCAGACATTCCAGATTAACCCAAAGAATATTAAGTTGTGTTTAAAAATAGCTAGTATCACGAAACCGGGCGCGAGAGACGGTTACGTTTACGTTTACAAAGAGACCTAACGACGATTAATGTGTTTAGACAAACAGATTTAAGATCCTAGTAGTTTTTATATAGCGATGAGAGACACTCGCGCCGAAAGATAAGATGTAACGTGTGTAATACTTGTTTTTATTCGAAAAGTTATGTGAATCGATTAGTTTTTTTCGATGAAAATACATGCGAAACGTTAAGTTATGTGAAATGAATAATATATGAAAATTTGAGTGTCATTCGATAATAGTTTTACGAAGAATTTTTTAAAATGTTGGAAAAGAAAATGGTGGTTAGTGGTTTGTTAAAGTGGAACATTATGAGGAAATGCAGTGATTTGTGATAGAATGGGTTAAATAGAGATTCAAAATGAAGAGACGAAAGAAAGACAGCAAAGTGAGGGTCAGGTTCAACGTTACAAATGTGGTATGTATCTATTTTCCTTAGAGATCACCAACCTGCAGTAGATAAGCGTGGTGATTACGCTTGATGCTCATCACTGTACTGATATCTTCAGTGAGACATGAGGCCTAAGGCCTTTGCCTAATCAACTAATTTCCTGGACTAAATTTTGTTCATAAGTTTTGCCTGGGCTAAATAGGTTTACACCACAACTAACACTCTCTCTTTACTGTACTAATCGTATTTCGTAGCAGAAAGTTTTACCGAGGGAATTTAGGGATAATAAAGTTTGAAAACGGTTTTAAACTGTGCCCTTTTTATTACAATCCGTTTGATTTGAAAAATCCACATTCAACATGTTTTTAAGGCTTATATTACTTCTACAAGTAGTCCATTTTCCTTCTAATAAGATCCGTAAAGAAAAAACCTCCAAAAACTGAAACATTCCTCAAATTAAAATTTAACTTCTTCAATCATATCGAAATCGTATAGATAGCGTAAACGTAAGTAGAGTCAGTCAGCTCATTAACATGATTACCATACTTAAAACTTTATATTATAATATAAATAACTAAAATACTGTTTGTGAAGAGTTTTGTCTCTTTTTCTATTCGGAAAATAGCGTATGTCGGAAAAGGACGAACCATTTGATAGCTAAAATGCTCTTAATTATCGTTCATGCATAGGGCACTATACATACTCGTATAGTTAAAGTTTCAACTATACCTTCTACGTCACAAATGTCAAATTTAAAACTTGCTCCTTGTTAACATACGTAATTAAAACAATGCTACCAAAGAAACAGTCAATCAAAATATTAAATTAAAATTTTAAAAATTATAACAAGAAAATACTATATAATACCATATCCAAAAATTCAGACAATCTAACAATTAAACCACACTTCATACAAGTCTACCTGCATAGGAACTACAATGCCACACACACACACAAGACATACGTACCACACTTCACACTAACCTATAGGTACACTCTCTTTTTCCGTCCAAGAAAAGTGTGTCACCCCCCAAAAACTGTAGTCCTTAATCAGGGCACGGGGAAACCAACCCAGCCATTACTACACCACTATTTGATTATCATTTGTTTCGTCTGTTTGTCTATGTGACGACCTTCAGTCTTCAGTTTGGACTGAGTTCCCGATCTGATCGTGTCGTTTCTAACTTATTTTTGCTAATAACATCACTTGCTTGAGATTTTGAGTTCAATGTGCAGGATTAGTTATTTTTTTTCACAATGCCTGAAGATCAGAGTGGGAAGGATTTTGAAAATGGACTTGTATTAGTGCAGGTAACCTGTTGCGTGCCTATAATGTTTATTTATGTTGAATTTGCAAACTGAATCTTGTGTATGTTACGCCCGTACTTAGAGAAGTCAAATGCTTCTTTAGTAGAGATTTAATGAGTGATTTGGACATGTGATGTATGAAAAATTACGTGTTAGTTAAGTGTCGAATTAATGGACGTTAATGAGAGCGGCAGTTAGAGGAAAACATTGTATGTATCGGAGTCTAGATAATATGTTAGTTAACACAAAATGTCATTAAATAATAGGTATTAGATTATCGCTTTTTAATAATTAAGACTTTTTCAAAGTTTAATTGTGGTACGTATATATGATAATTGAAACATACTTGCTTAGTCAAACAGTGAGCTAGTCAACCAATACCGCATAAAGGTATGTTTTCGGTAGCGACCGCGGCAACAGGCAGCAACTGCCGACAACAAGCAACAGTGTCGCCGCACTCGATTTAATTGAGATTCATAGAAGCCAGGTGGTGCTTGCGGTCTTGAAATTATGCTGTTTACTACAAATAACTACATTTATTTTCTTCATAGCGATGATAAATTAATGGCGATATTCCAACCACAGCAAAAGCAACAGAAAAACCGGCCAAGTGCGAGTAATCGCACACGGGTTCTGTACCATTTTCATTAAAACGGCAAAAGTATCATGTTTGTTGTATGCAGACTCAGTAATAGGGTAATGTTTTACCTTTGGAAACCCTTTGGATATGGAACCCTTATAACCCTGCTATATCCCACAGCTGGGAAAAAGTCTCTTATCTCACCGCATAATTCTGTCGTTTAAGAGGATTCGGTATAATCTCCACGCTTGCATGCGGGTTGGTGATCTCACCTGAGCCATGTTTGACCACGAAACATGTTTCCGCTCGACCCGGGAATTGAACCCAAGAAAACAAAAAAGAAGACCAAACTTATATGAACACTAAGCTTGTTAAAGAAGACAAACCTTATAACCACACTTTGTCTTTTTTCAAGCGTGGTGATTACGCTTAATCCTCCTCACTGTACTGATATCTTCAGTGAGACGAGAGGCCTTTGCCCAGCAATGGAACATCACAGCCTTATACTTTATACTTGTCTTTTTTTGTTCCAGACGGCAATGAACCGAGGGTCCAGGGAGGAGCTCCTGGGTAGCTCCCAGGAGGCCCTCCGGAACAGCCACCACGACATCCGACACGTGTTCGAGAGACCGCTCACGAGGGAAGAGAAGACCTACCTCCTCAATGCTGATAGAGGAGACTATGTCACTGTTAAAAGGTGATTGATATTGTCATCCAAGAGTTTCATAGTTTTATTCCTCTTAATCGAGTGGTTAACCTGACCAATCCTGGTGTCAGAGTTATTGAACCGCCAAAGGCCTCTGACATGGCTCATGTAACGACTACTATCCGTAGAAAGTAACCGGGACCGACGGCTTAACGTGCCCTCCGAAGCACGGAATCGTCTTACTTTTCGGCAATCAGGTGATTTAGCCTGCAATGCCCTAATCAAACTGAGGATAGTCTCACTAAGAGATTTTTGTGAGATATTGTCCCCACCGGGAATCGAACCCGGAACCTCCGGATCGTGAGACCACGGAGGCTGTTAATTACGCTTTTATAGTTTAATTGAATAGTACTTACTACTTTACAATAAAACTATGAACAAAATGATTAGTACAGTCCATAAGGGAACTAAAGAGACTAAATTCTCTTTCAAACTTTTCTGGTCTAAACATTCCTACATGCGGGTACAATCGGGTTTATCTACTCGCATTGTTCTCTTAAAACTTACGAAAGTACAACCGGAATAGCAAGAAATACTCGGCACAGTTTGCGGTGGACCACTTTTTACGAATTAAGACCACTTGTCATGTAAGCTTCAATTAAAAAACGAAGATTTTAAAGTAAGGGTGCTCACAGAAATATACACACAGACACACAGACATTTGACAGACTTATAACATCCTTCTTCTTGTCGTTGGTTAAGAAAAGTCAGATGAAAAATCCAACTTATTTCGATGCTCTCTCAACCCACTCTATTTTAAACATGATGTACATTATTTTCCGATCTGAGACGGCATATCTGAGACGACTCTCTCTCCTATATGTCCCTCATGGTATGGGCTCAGCATGCCTATGTCTGAACGGATTCTATAAGTCTATTGTATGACGTTCATGGTACGTTCAAAAGAGTCTCTTTGGGGCCAAAACTGGATAAAAATATTTGACTTTGACTTTGTGTTATTATCATCTGAAAGTAAGTGGTCAACCGTTGGTTGTGCTGATTGTAACAGAACTAAGGTTAAGTGAGACGTTAAAGTAATAGCTCTGCACCATGTTTTCGTACTCCGTTTTGTCGAATAGCTTGTAATAAGTACTTTGGAAACAAAAGATACGAAGGTACCTAGAAAAGTAAGTCAGTTCGAGTAGATTAGTGGACAGAGTTTTTAGACTGCCTTAAGGCCTTCGACATGGTGTAACGTCTACCGCGGTATCCTGTAACGATAACCAGCTGGTATCGCTATCAACTGGTAACGACAACCAACTGATATCGTCAGAACGTACCCCTCGGTTTGAAAACTGTTGTGTTTATTCCGTTAAGAATTTTGTGTGCTTGAATAAAACTTTTGCTTGCGTGAATTTTTAGTACCAAAAATACTAAATACCCAACTTGAACATGCTACAATTGAAATTAATTATAGTACCTTTAATCTACTCGTAAGTATCTATGGCTTCTTACTGTCATAGCTAACACAGTAGTCCTCAAATCTGAACTAAAATGGCCGATTTACCATAGACAATTCGTTTTATAATAGAAAAAGGTTAGTGAAAGCCACTAAACTTTTTGCCTTAGCTTGTAACCAGGCACAATTTTGTTTACATTTTAGGCCTCTTTAGACGAAATAGACTTTAGATTATGACAGTAAACATACCTACTACAGTTGTATACATCTTGTTTGTATACAGTATACCTACTCGTAATAGTTTTATCTCACGAGCTTGAGAATCGTCCACGTCAAAATCCTGTCAAAAATGTCTTTGAAGTACCGACAGCGCGGTAGGTTTGTGTAAACAGAGAAAATTCATTCGATGGTTATTTGCAGGTACTTATAACAAATGAATATAAAGTTTTAGACAACTAGCCGCGCCCCGCGGTTTCACCCGCGTTGTGCCCATTCCCGTAAAAATTCCAGGATGAAAAATAGCGTCCATTGAATAGCGCCCATTGAATGTGGCTATCTATTACAGAAAAAAAATTCAAATCGGACCAGTCAATCTTGAGATCAGCCCGTTCAAACAAAGAAACAAATTCTGCAGCTTAATAATATTATAGTACTAGCAGCACCCCGCGGTTTTACCCGCGTTGTGCCCGTTCCCGTGGGAATTTCGGGAATTTTTTTACATAAAAACCTTCCTCTTGAATCACTCTACCTATTACAAAAAACCGCATCAAAATCCGTTGCGTAATTTTAAATATTTAAGCATACAGACAAACAAACAGACAAAAATAGCGACTTTGTTTTATACTATGTAGTGATTAGTACGTATAGATGATCTTGCCATCGGTACTGATAGTTACGCACACAAAGACACGTGTCTATTAGATACTCATTACTACTACAAGTATGACTCAGGGGCGGGAGGTAAAACAACTATAGCTACACTTAATTGCTGTCCATCGGTCACTACGATACACACAAATAAACCGGATTTAGGTTAATAAATAGGATTATTGGCCAGAACTGTTCTTGTAGGGATTCCGACAATTGTCGCGACGTCCACAAAATAATGTAGCTAAATACTTAGATCGGTTCAGTATTTAACCGACTTCAAAAAAGGAGGTTATTATATACGTAATTTTTATACGTTATTATACGTTCATAAATTGGGTAGATTATACGTAGGTAATTATGCTCCAAATAAACTGATTAAATTGTCAAAAATGTAGTATAACAACGACCTAAAGACCTATATGCTTTGACAAGCGCGGTGGCACAGTGGCAGTGAGAGCACTTACTGTGTCTGGGGTTCCGGGTTCGATTCCCGCCCGGACTCAACAATATATAAAGACATAGTTGTTGGCGACAACGTCTAGGTGTAAATTATAATATATTCTTGTCAGTGAGTTAGATTCCATAATACAAGCTTAGAGCTAACTTTGGATCTAATTAACCGTGCGTGAATTTGTTAGGATATATTATTATATAATTCAAAATGAGTATAGTGTAGATTGTTCTGTAATTTCTAATTCCAAAAGGCGTTAAAGATTTTAATGTTATTTGCAAACCACAGAAGGGGAGCCCTGATAAAAGCAACACTAAAAATAAAGTATAATTTCATAACGGAACGCCAAAACAAACAGATTTCCCAACATACTGAAGTGGGTTACGATAACTTTTAAGAAATATTTCATACCCAATTATAAATTCGATTTCGTAACTTCCGAATAATATCTTCCTGTATCCAGAATAGAATTAGTAACACGTGTACTGATTTGCATTAAGCATTTACCTACCAAAATATGTCTGTATATGAGCAATCCTACTGATACGATTATAAATGAGAAAATGTTTGTGATGTATAGTGATAAAATTAAATATGTATTTATGCTTGTTACTTTTTCAAAAAAAAACTACTTATCGGATTTGGATGAAACTTTACAGTAATACATGTTATATATCAGAATAACATATGGGATATATTTTGCCCCGGAATTCCCGCGGGAACGGGTACAACGCGGGTAACACTTTAGAGCCAAAACACATAAGTGTAGGGCCACATCTGCGCAACGTAGCGCGCCGAACCTTCGGCACGTACGGCGCCGCACGTTCGGCTTTAGTTTCGCGACACATCTGCGTAACGTACGGCGCCGCACGTTCGGCTAAATGCGGCGTCTTGTTCAGTGCGCTACGCGACGGAAAGTTACGTGGCGTCGTCGTAGTCTGTATCGACACTTTGCGGTGTGCGCACGTGCCCAGAAACATGGATTTAATTAGATTAAAATAAAAATAGTTTTGTTATAAAACTAATATATGTATAATCTTTCGATTTATCACAATTTTTTATTATTTTCAAAAGCCCAATTGCGCGATGCACAACACAAGCCGCACGTTCAGCTACGCCCGGCGCCCGCCGAACTTTCGGTCGCGCAACGCGTCGCGTGATGTGTCGCTTGCTATGCAAAATACATTAAATGCGTTTTAGCTGAACAAACCGCCCGACGGAAGGTTACGCACTACGCAGAACGCGGCGTAATTTCGACTGATGTGTCATAGATAACTTGAAATACACTACGAGCGTATTTAGCGGAAGGTTCGGCGCGCTACGTTCCGCAGATGTGGCCCTACACTAACCGCGTTGCGGCGCCGCGACGCGAGAATCGGCAGTAGCGGCACTGCCGATTGTAGCGGCGCGGCACCGCAGCGTGGCGCTAGTTTCAGCGTTATGATGTCATACTTGTTGACAATGATTTAGTTTGTTTGTTCTTGAACATTGTATTTTTGAAAGAAAGTATTCTTCAAGTAAGTAATTAATCAATAAAAACTATCAATAAAAACGTATTTGTTTTACTTTACCTTACAGTCAAGCCCAACATTTCTAAAGCTGTAAGAGGTTTCCTTCCTTTAATATTTTTTTTATTTATATATTTTGATAACCTGCGTAGTAGCTCTTCAAATGATGATATACTCATTCTAAAGTAGGCGAAAAATTTATTTTCGTCTATTTTTAATGCTTTGTATTTTCGAGAAAAGTACTCGCCATCGGGATTCATAGCCTTATTAAATGGATGTATCCAGTATCTTCTTTGTCGTTTATTTAAAACAGAGTAATGTCTTTTTAATAACAAATAAGCAATAAGTTTCTTACGATTGTCCATGGCAAAGACACGTCTATCCACAATAAAAAATCACGAGGAACTGGTTAGTGGTTACCCTACCGTAATGCTCTTTTTCGCGGCGCCGCAACGCCGCAACGCAAACCGCCGATTTTAGCGGCGCGGCGCCGCAACGCGGTTATGTGTTTCGGCCCTTAGAACGCGGCTAGTAAACTCAAACCACCTTACACTGTTACACTGTGTTTTGTCTCTTTTGCTCTTCGGAAAATTGCGTATGTCAGAAAGTGACAAACCATTTGATAGCTAAAATATTCTTATTACGCGTTTATTAATAAACGTGAATATTAATAAGACTGAATTGCTGTCTTCCTACCAAGCACCATTGCCAAGGTGACCCTAATAGAACATAATATTGCAGGCTCATAGAACAGTACTCCAAAACCCCTGAAGTCCTCGACATCAACTGCGTGGATCCTCTGAACCGGTCAGCCCTCATAGCAGCTATAGAGAATGAAAATATAGAACTGATCAAACTACTGCTCGCTTCAGGTATTAAAGTTAAGGTAAGTTATCTATACTAATATTATAAAGCTGAAGAGTTTGTTTTGTTTGTTTGTTTGTTTGTTTGTTTGTTTAAACGCGCTAATCTCAGAAACTACTGAACCGATTTGAATAATTCTTTTTGTAATAGATAGCCACATTCAACGGGAAGGTTATAGGCTATTTTTCATCCCGAAATTCCTACGGGAACGGGTACAACGCGGGTAAAACCGCGGGGCGCTGCTAGTTTATATATGTAAGTAAGGTCTGCCTGTAATTAAGGTTAGCCTGTAATGTCCCACTATTGGGCAAAGGCCTCTCATCTCACTGAAGATGTCAGTACAGTGAGGAGGTGTAATAACCACGCTTGCCTAATGCGGGTTCAAACCCTTTCAATAGTTGGGAACATGTTTTCAGTCGAGAATCGAACCCCAGACCTCAGTCGTGGCAGGCGAGCGCACATACCACTAGACCTCCGACGTGCTATATGTATCACCGGGAAATTGTAAACGCCGTTGATTTTTCATCCAACTACGATTATAAGTTGTCGCGAGATTGTAAACTGTACTAACAATTTCACGCATTTAAGTTCATAATTTGTCTAACGGTTAGACAAATTATGAACTATCTAGTATTTATATTTTACGGGTTAGACTCTAACCCGTAAAATATAAATACTAGACCAATAAGAGATCTAACCTAACTCACTAGAAATAGAGTTTATTTTTAATTAAATGTATTTTTTGACAGTTGACAATCTCGAGGTCATTGTTATTGATTAGATGCTGTGACAACTTTCTCCTAAAGTATAACTTCACTGTGAAATAGTAGCAACGAAATCACCCAAGTTCAAAAGAAAACCAACATAGTATTTCACAGTAAAGTAAAACTTACCGTATTGTTTGGTGGAAAAAAGATGTATGTCTCGTGGGAAATAACAGATAGGAGTAATATGCACGTTTTATTGTACGTTCTGTAAATATCTGCCGCGTATTTTCATTACGTAGGTAGCTGGGAAAGATATATAATGTAGTGTACCAGTGTGCAATTACCTAGGCAAAGACTTCACGCTTCTTCATCGAGTGGATGGCCATCCACTCGATGAAGAAGAAGAACAGGTAGACCACTACCTGACCAATCCTGGTGTCAAAGTTATTGAGCCGCCAAAGGCATCTGACATGGCTCATGTAACAACTACTATCCGTAGAAAGTAACCGGGACCGACGGCTTAAAGTGTCCTTTAGGTGATTCAGCCTGCAATGCCCTAACCAAACTGAGGGCAGTCTCACAAAGAGATTTTTGTGAGATATTGTCCTCACCGGGTATCAAACCCGAACCTCTGGATCGTGAGCCGAGCGCTCAAACCACAAGACCACGGAGGCTCTTAATGTGTCCCTGTCAGTTAATATGTTCTCAAGTTACTTGCCTTAGGAAAGTAACTGGTACGATGTAAACGGTACTCACCTGAAGAAGACTCCATAGTTAAACTTCTAATTGGTAACGGTAGTCGCCGGCGCGCAATAATTTAATTTCCCCGGCTTTCTGCGACCATCCCACTAGTTTTATCATGTTTCTCGGTACTTTAACTTGGTGTTTACTTTACTAGAACATCCTTTATATGTAGACTAATTGCTTCAGTTTACACATGTGTCGTTATTACTTACAATGAACTTAAACCTTAAAGAATGTGAAAACGTGTTTTACGACATTTCATTAATCTATTCTTCATAATCACTACTTCGTATAAAACAAAGTCGCTTTCCGCTGTCTGTCTGTCTGTCCTATGTATGCTTAGATCTTAAAAACTACGCAACGGATTTTGATGCAGTTTTTTAAATAGATAGAGTGATTCAGGAGCAAGTTTTATATGTAAAAAAAAATCCACGAGATACAGCGTGGGTTAAACCGCAGGGCTTTGCTAGTGAAAAATTAAATGCTTATTTTCATTGACGTCATTGATTTCAGGTCATCATTGTTATGATATCTTTCAAATAATGTAGGTTACCTGACCGACATAAATACAGGAAATTAATAAAATGTTCAAACGTTACGTTTTGACTTGTGAGTGATATAGTTTACCAATATCTCGTTTACTTCCACCGTAAACCTGTCGAGAGGACGTCGTAAATTAGACTCGTACATTAGATTTCATAGGAAGAAAGTTTTATGCGTAAAACTTTCAAACTTTTAGAACTATTTTATTATATCTGTTACTCGCCAATTGGACGACGCTTGTATTTTTGTAACCCTGACAATAAGATTAACGTTGATATCTCTGAGTGTGTTTGTGTGTGTGTGTGTATGTGTGTGTGGCACCTTAGCTCTAAGTGTAGCGCCACATCTGCGGAACGTACGGCGCCGAACCTTCCGCTCTATGACACATCAGTCGAAATTACGCCGCGTACTGATGTGTCATAGATAACTTGAAATACACTACGAGCGTATTTAGCGGAAGGTTCGGTGCCGTACGTTCCGCAGATGTGGCCCTACACTAAAACGAATGGTCCGATTTCGATGCGGTACTTATTTTGAAAGTCACTTTTCTTTTGTAAAATGTTAGGTTAGGTAAGTAATTAAAATATTTAATTTACTAAGCCCTTGTCGTCAGGATGCGCTTCTCCATGCCATCAAAGAGGAGTACGTGGAAGCAGTGGAACTCCTGCTGCAATGGGAGGAAGAACACCACGTCTCTGGAGAACCTTACGTGAGTACAAAGCAAAGATATATACGTCTTCATTACTGAAACCACCCAGGGTTTCACAGGTTCAGCCCACAGCATTTTGTACTTAGTTATTATGTTTATAGAAGTGTGTGTAAGTTCTAACATTCGCAATTTGCAACACAAAATGCGTAAAAGCAAGATCACTTTTTCATATATACTCTTTATAAGCTTAACTTTCTTAAGTCGTGATCAACGACTTTTGCTACACACATAGTGCTAATGCGGGCCGGTTACGAACGTATATTAAACTACTAGCAGCGCCCCGCGGTTTTACCCGCGTTGTGCCCGTTCCCGTGGGAATTTCGGGATAAAATGTAGCCTATAGCCTTCCTCGATAAATAGACTATCTAACAGTGAAAGAATTATTCAAATCGGTTCAGTAGTTTCTGAGATTAGCGCGTTTAAACAAACAAACAAACAAACAAACAAACAAACTCTTCAGCTTTATAATATTAGTATAGATTAAACTATGTGTGTCTTGCGTTTAAGCACCACGACATATAGCAATGACGGAAATTTCAAGGAGTCAATAATTCATTTCGAGCATGTTAAGGCCAACCCTGATGTCGGATTTTTTAGACCGCCTAAAGGCTTCCCACATGGTCTGATGATTGAAACAACCTGGACAAACTGCTTAACCTGCCCTCTGAAGCACAATAGCGCTCAGATAAAAGGGAGTCATGAAGACGATACCTATACTAAAAAGCTGTACAATTTTCTTTCATACCCATTCTTCCCCAGAGCTGGGAGTCCGTAGACGCTGCAGCGGCGACCTTCACCCCGGACATCACGCCGCTGATCCTAGCCGCCCACAGGAACCACTATGAGATCCTGAAGATCCTGCTGGATCGCGGCGCCACGCTGCCCGTGCCCCACGACGTCAAGTAGGTACAGGTCACCTTCATCGATCATTTTATAGGTCATTCGGTCTTTCTATAGACGTTCATTTATGTTTTTCTCGTGCCTACTTGAATGTATAACAGTTACACGCTTTAACGTGTTAACTTAAAATTTCGATGTTTTTTTGCATTATATAGCCTCGAGTTTGAGATCACTACCCGCATTAGTCAAATTCTTACTGTACTGGTTTCTACGGTGAGATGAGAGGCCCCTGTCCAACAGTGGGTAAGGCAATTTTTTTTGTACTTTTTTGGCATTGATCTTTAATATTAATAAGCTCTTTTTACCGAAATTGCCAAAGGAACTGGAATGTTTATTCCGATAGACTCAATTATGTATGTTAAAGACAATCATTATTTCCGAGTACCTAACACCACAATTCTTCCAGATGCGGCTGCGACGAATGCGTCCAGTCTTCCAACGAGGACTCTCTCCGACATTCCCAGGCCAGGATCAACGCGTACCGCGCGCTCTCCTCTCCTTCCCTCATCGCCTTGTCTTCAGCAGACCCGCTCCTGACCGCCTTCCAGCTCTCCTGGGAGCTAGGGAGGCTTAGCAGAATGGAAACAGAGTTCAGAGTGGAATACAAGGTACTTGTGGTGACACTCTAGAGATGAGACGGCTTGGATACTTTCTCGTCTGTTACAAACTTTTATAACTGCTAGACTAAGGGCTGAAACTGCGTTAGACGGGTGCACGCGACGGGCGCACGCGACGGGCGCACGCGACGGACGCACGCGACGGTTCACTTTTGTATGAAACCGCGCGGGCACGTTACTAGCTTAACGCAGTTGTATGATTTTTCAACATTTGGGTCAGACAAATGTATACTATTAGTTTATTTATATATTTATCTGCACGTTTCTAAAGAACCCCAGCTCTCTAGGCTTCAAACCAATAGGATAATAAAACGCTACGCACCTGACTTGCCTTCTGCGGTCTCGTAGAATGTCCAGTTTTGGTCCTCACAGTATGCGCACTAGGTTTTACACACACACCACAGTTAAGGTCCTTCGGCGGCGCCGCTTTGATAATGAATAGAATGTAGAAACTCGAATTTACATTGGGAAACGAATATATTAGATTTTAAGATGAACCACCATTCGCCATGTTTTTTCACGTGTGTCCGCGTCGCGGTCTTGTTCCCGCCAGGCTGTCTGTTTTAACCAATGCGAGCGCTGCACGTCATAGAAAAAGGCGTGCTCCTATTGGTTCAAATTCCAGGTCGGTGGAGCAGTTTAGAAACGTGCATTACGAAATGCCGCGAAGACGGTACATTCCGCCCACCAAAATACATAGGAATTTGTATTTTCGATTATGATAACATAGAAAATGATTACTTAAAGATTGATGCTGTCGTTGAATTTGAAAACTTAAAGGAACTTGAATTTGATAACTTGACTTGAATATAAGAACTTGACTTGAATATGATAACTTGAATTGAATATGATAACTTGAATTGAATATGATAACTTGAATTGAATATGATAACTCTACCTAACATCTATCCTACATCTAGTTCAAAGTTACTTGATACGTTAATCTGATTGAATAGGTAGAGGACACAATTTGACCAATGGTCTCGTGTACATACTACCATTAGCAGTGCGAACTGTAGCTATGCGAACCACACCATCGGGGCTAACGTGCAATTGTGAAACGCGAGCCAAAGGCCAATGCAACGGTATGGTATTCTCATGCTTTATCAGTACGAGAGACCCTACGGATAACGTCAAATCGTGTTTGTTCCACTTTGCCCTTTGTGTTAGAGAACTGAGATATTCCATCTTCCAACGATTCCAGAAATCGTGTTGGAAGCGTTGAATTAATTGCCAACGGCTAAGACGACTTATGTTTACATCTAAATAGTTAGAGTCTGGAACGGCAGTAAGTGGTTCCAAAACCAAAAAATGTCCGGGCGTTAAAACGTTCATGTCGTTAGGATCGGAACTCAAAGGGTAAAGTGGCCGTGAGTTTAACATAGCTTCGATTTGAACGAAGAGTGTCGTTAGCTCTTCGAACGTAAGAGTTTGATTACCGACGATACGGTGTAAGTGAGTTTTCGCGGCTCGAATTTGAATCTCCCATACGCCTCCGAAATGACTTGCTGCGGGGGGATTAAATTTAAATTCGATGTTCTGAGACTGGGAAGCAGCACTAACATAAGAATCTAGGATTTTCCTAGCTCCAACGAAGTTTGTACCGCAATCGGAATGTATAACGCTAACTCTACCTCGTCTACCTACGAATCGGCGAAGAGTAGCGATAAACGCGTCCGCAGATAGCTCACTCACTACTTCGAGATGGACTGCTTTGGTGCTAAAGCAAATGAATAAACATAGATATGCTTTACCGATTTTAGCACCGCGATGTTTACCTAATTTGATTTGGAATGGACCCCCGTAGTCCACACCAACAACTGAAAATGGTTTTACCTGATTCACGCGAGTAGCGGGCAAATCGCTCATAAACGGTTCAAGATTACTTGGTTTAGTCTTATAGCATTGTATACATTTTGACAAACAATGACGAATAGCACGTTTAGATGAAAATACCCAAAATTGTTGTGTCAAAAGATACTGCGTTGTGTTTAACCCAGGATGGCAATGTTCCCTATGAATTGCTTCGATGACCATGTACGTAAACGTAGAATCTCTCGGAATAAGAGCAGGATGCTTATGATTGTACTCAAGGCCGGATCGAGAGAGTCGACCGCCCACCCTGAGGACCCCATGGCTATCGATAAACGGATTCAGTTTCCTCCACGATTTGGGTAACAGTTTACCATCTTGGAGCTTTCGAATCTCTTCAGGAAAGTGAATGGATTGGATGCGTTTAGCAATTGTCATCAACGATGCGTGAAGCTCTGCACGATTGAGGAAAAGATCAGAGGTACGATTTTGCTTAGATTTCGCGTTACGAATAAAACGAAGACAAAAGCCAACGACACGTTGAACTTTACGAATTGAAGAGAACCTTTCTAGCAATGAATCGATAAAATGAATATCTTCATTTACGATAAAAGATACGATACGTTCCTCGGCACGTACTTCGGTTTCGTCGGCAACGATAGAAGGAATGAGAGGCCACGCAGACGAAGACTGCCGAAGCCAATGTGGTCCCGCCCACCATAGCTCGGACTGGATGAGATCGATAGGGGACATACCTCGCGACGCTATGTCAGCAGGGTTGTCACCAGAACGCACGTGGTTCCACCGAGCGTCGGGGACAGCTTCATGAATGTGGCTAACACGGTTGGCCACAAACGTTTTCCACCGTGAAGAGTGGCTACGAATCCACGCAAGTGTGATTGTTGAATCTGACCATGCATACATGTCAGAGAACGACAGAAAAGGGGAATAAGTTTGTTTTACGAATTGGAGCAAATCAGCTAAAAGGACAGCACCACAAAGCTCGAGTCGAGGTAAAGATGTTTTCTTTATAGGTGCTACACGAGATTTCGCGCACAGGAATGATACGTGAATACGTTCTTGAGAATCACGCATACGTAAGTAGACTACCGCACCGTACCCAACTTCAGAACTGTCCGAAAAGCCGTGAAGCTCGCACGATTCCATAGAATCTATGGACACATAACGAGGAATACGTATTTGTTTGATTGAAGGAAGTTCAGCTACGTATTGATTCCATTGACGAATAACTTCGATCGGAGGAACATCGTCCCATCCAATACCTGATATCCACAAGCGTTGCACCAACAACTTGGGGATGAATGTCAAAGGACACAAGAAACCCAAAGGGTCGTAAATACGAGCTACTTCGCTAAGAATTGTACGTTTAGTACACGTTCTATCGATTGGGGAGACGTCGAAGGAGAAGATGTCCTCACCCGGTTCCCATTTTAGCCCTAATATTTTAAGAGTTGGAGAATTTTCTACATCCATAGATACACATCCAGTTACGCAATGTTCAGTAGGTAAATCCGCGAGTAATTCCTTCCTATTACTTGCCCACTTTCTCAACTCAAAACAACCACGTTTAAGTAGGTTAATGACGTCAGATTTTATTAACATAGCTGACTCTAGGGAGAAACTGCCATGAGCTACGTCATCGACGTAAATTGAGGAGGTAAGCGCCTCAATAGCATGGGGAAAATCGGAACCCTCGTCGTCGACGAGCTGTTTGATAGTACGACATGCTAAGTAAGGAGAAGACGCGATTCCATAAGTGACTGTATTCAATTCGTATTCTTGAATGGGCTCAGCTTTATTAAAGCGCCAAAAGATTCTTTGAAATACACGATCGTCTTCGTTTTGGGATATATTTCTGAACATCTGTTTTATGTCGGCTGTAAACACAATGGGATGAATGCGGAACCGTAGCAGTAACTCTGCAATATTAGTCTGTAATTTGGGGCCAATATGAACCGTGTCATTTAGAGAACGACCACGGGCGTCTTTAGCACTAGCATCAAAAACTACTCTCAATCGAGTACTCAAACTGCTAGGACGTATCACACAATGATGTGGGATATAATATTTCCCACTACTAAGATCCTTTGCTGAAACCTGAGTCATGTGACCACTGTTCAAGTAGTCCAACATGAACTCTGAATATTGTTCGTGGAGCTCTGGATTGGAATAAAGCTTGCGCTCCAACGAATGAAATCTACGTAATGCGTTTTCACGCGAACCGGGAAAATAAAGAATTTTGTTATCTTCTTTAAATGGCAATGACACGATATATCTTCCCGACACATCTCGAGTATAGTTTTCAACAAATAAATCTTCACACTGTTGTTCTGATGGAGCTAGCGACGATGACTGAGGAAAAGAATCTAGCTCCCACATCTTCTTCACTTCCTCATGAAGAGGATCAGTTTCGTTAACGAGAAAGGAACGCGAGCTGGATGATGATTCGCTACACTGCACATTACCTAAAATGACATAACCAAACACAGTGTTCAGCGCCGAGGGGTAGTCTGGACCACCAGGGATACTTCCAGACATCAGGATAGAAGGGAAAATCTCCGCACCTATCAAAATGTCAACATGACCCGGCTTGTCACAATCGGGATCCGCGAGAACCAAGTTGCGTAAATGTTCACATGTAGAAAGGTTAACGCGAGTTGTGGGCATCTTTCCACAGATAGCTGGCAGTGTGAGTGCATTGACCTTAAATAAAACCCTACCTTTAACCCCTAACTCTAGGTCAACCATCCCTGACACGGCAGTTGACGATTGACCTAGGCCATGTATGTTACGCGAAGTAGGTTGAGGTTTCATACGTAAACGTTCCAAAGCTCGTTCGGTGATGAAGTGGGATTGGCTACCTGAGTCGATGAGCGCACGAAAAGAAAGAAATCGACCCGATGATGAATCACGCACTTCCACGATTGCTGTAGCCAGTAACACTACTGAACTACTACTCATGTTTGTTAAAACTTGTGTGAGCGGCTCCGGTTCCGTTGAACTCGGTTCCGAACGATCCGTCGATACATAAGAATTTTGTTGAATGACGGCCTTTGAAGATTCTCTATGAAGAAGAGTGTGATGTTTCTGTCGACAAACCTGACACGAAAAGATAGACTTGCAGTCTTTCAATTGATGAGACGGTCTCAAACAATTGAAACACCAATGATTAAGTTTTGCTATGTTGTATCTATCTTCTATCGACTTCTGAATGAATGCGTCACATGATTTTATTGAATGATTTTGTTGACAGAATGAACATTTACTAATAGGGGTAGAAGTAGGCAAATTACTATGGAAAACCTTAACATTATTTTTACTAATCGATTGTGATCGTTTACTCAATTGCTCGGATCTAATTGCGCCAGATAAGAACGTAGAAATAGGTTTCCTAGGTGTGTATGACTGACGGGTGATAGTGCGAGATGTATCACTCTTATCAGTAGAAACACGATCGTGCTGCGTGAAGTGACTGTCACGCACAATGGATTCACACTTCGAATATAAAAAACTGAAAAGTTGCTCATAAACAGGTAACTCCGAGTCAGAATACTCTTGTTCAAACGCGCGTCGGGTAACTGAATCTAGTTTGGAAAGTATTAAATAGCATAACACAAAACCCCAATGTTGTACCGGTAGGTCTAAACGTTGTAAAATATTTAAATTTTCTTTAAATAAATCGAGCGCACGGCGAAATTCTATAGGAGAATTAATTTTAAAGTTAATATTCAATATTTCTTTCCAACAAGTAAAAGCTAAATCGCGCTTGTTTTTATACCTATTTACTAATGACTGATAAGCTTCTGCATAATAGGTTCCTTCACACGGGTATGCACGAACGAGTGTTAAAGCTTCACCTGATAAACATGACATTAAATAATGCATACGTTCCGAGGCGGTGAGTGAATAGTTTTGATGAACGAGTGAATTAAAAACATCATAAAAATGCGACCATGTCTTAATGTTGCCGTCGAACGTAGGTATGTTTACTTTAGGTAGTTTAATGTTCCTCGACTTCACATTAGATGACTCTGACGATGTGTTCAATTCACTACACGTTGTAGTAGTCAATTGCCTATATATAGATAGAACCTCTAAGTGAATTTCGTCAAACTCTGACCTAAGTAAGTCTTCGGCGTCACTGTCTAATAAAGATACGATGTCATCATGAGCTGATTCGAAACAAGAAACAATTCTTTTGACCTCGGGAAAATAAGCCAAAAAAGTGTTTGCCTGGTTGGGGTCGGTTTTCGATAGTTGACCTATACCTAACGCCCTTTTCAATCGATTTAACGCAAGTGTACGTTTACGACGTAAAACTGGTAGGTCTTCCAATGTTAGTGCTACCTCCTCAGATTTTGTTTTCTTAAGAGAATGCTTTCGTTTACTTATAGAATAAGCCATGGTGGTTACTTAGTTTGAATAAAGAACGAACGAACGATTGTTTTGATTACGATAACTATGTAAACAAGTTGTTATTTCGATTGGAATAGCCACGAAGAGTGTAGATATACACGTAATGTATGAATGATTATACCTACACGAGATGCTAGCCCGTTTGCACCTAATTAGGTACACACTTAGGTCCGTATTACACCTGCTAACTTTAACAAAAGATTAGGTATAAACGGCCGACTGAATAACAACTACGAACGGTTGTTTTGATAACGATGTAAACAAGTTGTTATTTCGATTGGAATAGCCACGAAAAGTGTAGATATACACGTAATGTATGAATGATTATACCTACACGAGATGCTAGACCGATTGCACCTAATTAGGTACACACTGAGATCCGTATTACCTGCTAACGTTAACAAAAGAATAGGTAAACGGCCGAATGAATAACAACTGTCAATGAATACTTCGATAATGAATTACGATTAAATCCTATGCTTTCGAGTTTCACTACGATTTAATACTTCGAGAATGCACCGAAAATAATGAATTACGTAAGTACATACACACGTATAGAATTAGATAACTTTAGGTGAGAATGCATGTACCTACCCTCCACTTTACATTGTTAAACCAACAACGCACATTCTAGAAGTATTAACCAAACGATTTAAGAATGACTCACGATAGTGTGGTTCGCAAAGGTACGTAGTGCCTACTTTAAATGGTCGGGTTATCACACGCAAAATGAAATTGTGAACTTTGAACTAGAAGATTCCAGATTGATTTTCGGTAGGAAATCGATGAGACTAATTACACAATGAAAGAATATGATGCTAATGTTTGATTAATCAGTCTCAGACTTGTCTGGGACTTGAAGTCCCTGGTTTCGGCACCAGAAAAATGTATGATTTTTCAACATTTGGGTCAGACAAATGTATACTATTAGTTTATTTATATATTTATCTGCACGTTTCTAAAGAACCCCAGCTCTCTAGGCTTCAAACCAATAGGATAATAAAACGCTACGCACCTGACTTGCCTTCTGCGGTCTCGTAGAATGTCCAGTTTTGGTCCTCACAGTATGCGCACTAGGTTTTACACACACACCACAGTTAAGGTCCTTCGGCGGCGCCGCTTTGATAATGAATAGAATGTAGAAACTCGAATTTACATTGGGAAACGAATATATTAGATTTTAAGATGAACCACCATTCGCCATGTTTTTTCACGTGTGTCCGCGTCGCGGTCTTGTTCCCGCCAGGCTGTCTGTTTTAACCAATGCGAGCGCTGCACGTCATAGAAAAAGGCGTGCTCCTATTGGTTCAAATTCCAGGTCGGTGGAGCAGTTTAGAAACGTGCATTACGAAATGCCGCGAAGACGGTACAGCAGTTTTAGGGCTTAAAGTATTGAACTGACAACTGTTGTTACTTAGTTAAAGTATTAGGCAGTAACCATAAAGATCAAAATTTTCTTTTGGTAAATGACCAAACATTTGCCAATCACACAAGCTCCTAAAATGTTTAAATGCTTAATTCCCTCACCAGAACCAGCCTTTGACCGATATTACAGACGTACTTAAAACCATACGTCCCACTTCGCAGGCGCTCCGCCAACAATGCCAGGAGTTCGCCACCTGTCTCCTGGACCACACGCGCACTTCCAAGGAGTTGGAGATCATGCTCAACTACAACCCCTGGGACGTGGACTGCTGGGAGCCGGGGGAACGGCAGACCCTGGGGCGGTTGAAGCTGGCTATCAAGTATAAACAGAAAATGGTAAGTGGATGAAATATTTGGAGCTTTAAAGCTTTTTGGATTTATTTATTTAGTAGCTGGGCCAGCGGTTTCACCCGTGTTGTACCCCCATGGGATTCGGGATAAACTTTATCCCATGTCTTATTATTATTATAGTAAAGTTTTATCCAAATCTGTTAAGTATTTTTTGCATGAAAGAGTAAGGTATATAGGTTATCATCACATCAGAATAACACATGGAATATCTTTTATTCCGAAATTCCTGCGGGAACGGGTACAACGCAGGTGAAACCGCGGGGCGCTGCTAGTTACTAGTATAAAAAATATACAGGAGGAGGGTAGATGGCGCTGCCATGTAAACATTGAACTCTAATGTAAATAATAGTTTAAAAATAGATATCGATCGTAAATAGTGAAAAAGTTTATGAAAACAGTTAGTGAACCTAGTGATAAAGACGTGAGAGTGTTGGTGTGTAAAACGATTCATAATCAGTGTTGAAAACTGCAAAACTAAAATGTGCATATTTGAATAGACTTAACAAAGAAACAATCATTAAGTTTTAGAAAATAACTCAACCCAGTGATTATTATTAACTTAATTTACATAGTGGAACATAAGTGTTATGTGAATACTCGATATATTTTAAATATATATAACGGTGGTTAAGAAAACTGAGAAATTAATCTTGTAATAACCGCCATTTGAATGTGTTGAATCTTTAGTACTGCTACTCGCTACTAGATGGAGCGGAAATTAGTTCCCAAAAAATAGAGGTCGCTAGGACTATTGATTTGCAATCCCAGACATCCGGTAGATGGCGCTAGCAGTATTTTAATTACCGTAAAATATTGATTTCAACCATGAGTACTTCTTCTCACAAGTGTGCTGGTTGCCGAAACCAATTACAAAAAAAAGACTTCCTACAATGTGTGAGCTGTAAAGGAAAGTATGACCTGGACTGCGCCAACGTGTCGTATAAACTTTTCTCTGTTATGCAAAGGAAAGACCAATGGAAGTGTCCGGAGTGCCACAGTAAACAACCGAAAACGGGTAATTTAAACACCCCTTTACGTGGCGGAAACGTACAATTGGGATTACCAGAACAAATGTCTTCGACAAACTCACGACGCAGCCCAGAGTCGGATCCTAATGTCACACAAAGAGTGAAAAGACATACACAGTTCGACTCCGGAGACGCTGATAGCCAGGCAGGCGAATATTTCCGTGACGTCATGCTGGTAGAACTCAAAGCACATATGACAGAACTGTTTAACAGTAACTTAGGGGATTTACGCGAGGCTATTACGAGCTTGACTAACACCATTTCAGCACAAAATTCAAAAATTGAACACTTGGAGGCTCGTCTACTTGAGTTAGAAAATACCAAGGGTACAGAGAAAAAAGAAATATCAACGCTCAATGAGACGATTACTCAACTCCAACAAGAACTCTTAGACCGGGACCAAACTGATCTCGCGAATGACCTAGAAATATCAGGATGCCCAGAGGTAGCAAATGAGAATGGTACCCACCTCATACTATCTGTTGCACAAAAAATAGGGGTAAAACTGGAGGAACGTGATATTGTCAGTGCCGAGCGCGTAGGGCGTAAACCTTTGGAGACTGAGGATGGTGGGAACAGACCGCGGCCGCTCGTCGTGCGGCTGACGCGACGAGGCCCCCGCGACGCGCTGCTCCGGGCCGCGCGCGTGCGCCGCGACCTCAACACCGCCGGGCTGCAGCTGCCCAGTCCCGACACACGGCTCTACATCAACGAAAGGCTCACAAAGTTCAACCGACACCTTTTCCAAAGAGCCAGGGGGTTAGCAAGAGAACTAAATTACAAGTATACCTGGACACGTAATGGTGGGATTTTTGTTCGTCGAGCACCAGGAAAGGAATGTCATAGACTCCGAACTGAAAGTGATTTACTGAAGGTTTTTGGAAAGTCCTAACTTTTGATCTCATGTCATTGCGCCTGATTAATAAGATATTATTATTACTTATTTTATTGTTTAAGTTTAATGCCAATATTGTCTATTGTAAATGTATATTTGTAACTTTTTATATTACAAAAGTTCTATTTAATATTCACATTACGTTACATGTTTTTAGAGTATATCACGTTGAACCAGTTTACAGTTTGAAGAATTCTGAGTATTATTTAATGTATAAGTTACTAATGTTTACGTCAATTAGATACTATTGTGCTTTTGGATCTTTTCTCTTTTTATTTTTGTATCTGGGTTTGGCATGTTTTGTACATCGTTTAGTGTTTGTGATTTATGTACTTATGCCTAAGGTATTGTGTAAACTTTTGCTCTCAGTATATATAAGCATTATCAGACTCCGCTGGCTACTTTCATTGTGTTCATTATATATTTTTCTAATATACTATAAATGACTCGCGCGAAAAGTAACAATTTAAAAATGGGACTTCTCAACGTAAGATCATTAAACACTGGACAGGATGACCTTATTGCATCAGTTAATAATTATAACATTGACATTCTAGCATTAAATGAGACATGGCTTAGGGAAGGTGAAGAAGGTTGTGCCCCAAAGATACCAGGATATCAGTTCAAGCATCAGAGCCGACAAAATGGAGCCCGAGGCGGAGGTGTAGGATTCTACGTCAGAAAAGAACTGCGGGCACGAGTGAAACAACACCCGGTTTCAATATTGGAGCAGCTGTGGCTGGAAATCACGGTTGCAGGTAGGGGACGGATCGCTGTGGGCACAGCGTACAGACCAGAGAGTGTGTCAGTTGCGACGGCCATAGCGGCTCTGGATGAATCGGTAAGTCATTTCAGCACCTTTGATTACATTTACATACTGACTGATCTGAATATTAATATGTTAGACTCCTCCCAGACAAAGTCAATGGAAATGTTAACTTTTTTAAGGCAACGTGGACTTGACCAACTCGTATGCGAACCCACTCGTGTAACAGACACCTCTGCCACGTTGCTGGATCTTATTATCACGGATAAGCCAGAGACTTGCTCTGAAGTTGTCGTGTACCATAACCCGGGATTGAGCGATCATGCACTAGTAACGTGTATACTTAGTTTTAAAAAAACTAAACGTGACACTAAATACATCTACAAGCGATTCCTGAACAATATAAATATAACAGAATTTGATAATGATCTGAGAAATCTACCCTGGAACACAATAGCTTTAGAAACGGATATAAACCAGAAAGTCAAAATTTTCAATACATTATTCTTATTACTTTTTGATAAACATGCACCACTTCAACGCGTGAGAATCAAAGAACAATCTAAGCCTTGGTTAACTGACACCGTACAATTAATGATGCGTTTACGTGACTCTGCATTAGCTAGAGTGCACAAAACTGGAAAAGAAGAACACAAGGAATACTATAAACAGTTAAGAAATCTAGTCTCAAGTGCGTTGGAAAGGGAGCGTGTAGCTTATTTCTCTCACTATGTAAATAGTAATAAAAACAACCCAACATTATTGTGGAAACACTTTAAACAGGTTTCGCCTGTAGGTAAAACATCATGTCAAAAGTCGGCGATCCCTAAACACTTGCAAAGTCCGACATGTATTAATAAACATTTTATAGAGACAGCAGGAACTAACAACGTGGATGAAGGCACAATGGAGTTTTTCGCAAAGAATAGATTATCTAATGCGGAGTTTACGATACGTCCGACTACAGAAACTGAGGTAACAAAAATCATAAAGAACATAAAGACGAACGCGGCTGGACATGACTCGATATCTATATCAATGTTGCGAATGACACTTCCAATAACATTACCTGTAATAACACATTTAGTAAATGAATCTATTAAGGCTAGTCAGTTTCCAGACTCGTGGAAAATTGCGAAAGTTAGACCACTACCAAAAGGTACCAAGGTAGAGTCGTATAAGGATCTAAGGCCAATCAGTATTTTGCCAGTACTGTCTAAAATAATAGAACGATCAGTATGCTCGCAACTCATAGGTTTCCTTGAAACATCAGGGATTCTACCCGCTAACCAGTCCGGCTTTCGAAGTGGATTCAGCACTGAAACTGCTCTAGCACATGTTACAGACGACATTTTGGAATATGCTGACAAAGGTATGGCCACTATTCTGGCACTGCTAGATTTTTCCCGGGCTTTTGATTTTATAAACATAGAACTCTTGTTGGCAAAAATGCACTATTATGGAATATCAAGATTAAGTTGTGAATGGTTCAGTTCTTTTTTGAAAAATCGCCAACAATTCGTGGAAATGGAAAACGAACAAGGAGATATGGTCAGGTCCTCCACGCTCACGTTAAATAAAGGCACTCCGCAGGGATCTGTATTAAGTCCAATCCTGTTTATTTTGTTCACAGCAGACCTGCCAGGTATATTGAAATATTGTACATGTCACCTGTATGCAGATGACACACAAGTTTATAAGTCTTTTAAATCCGTGGAGTTGAAAACAGCGATACAGGAAATAAACTACGATCTGAATAGGATATACGACTGGGCGAAGAGAAATGGGTTATCTTTAAATGCAAGCAAATCCAAATTTATGGTTATGGGCACTAAAGGACAGTGTGACAAAATAGTGGAACAAAAACGTAAGAACACTTAGGACTGAAGAGAAACTTGTAGAGTTAGAGAACGCACTAACAGGCATGAAGTGGGATATATTAGGGTTAACAGAAATTAGAAGAAATGGAGAAGATATTATAGAAAGGGACAATAACATATTTTACTATTCAGGAGAGGGAAGCCAATATGGTGTAGGATTCCTTGTTGCTAAAAAATGGAAAAATAATATAAAAGAGTTCATATCATATTCTAACAGAGTTGCATTACTTAAGTTCCGTGTAACAGAGAAGAAAGTTATTACTATAATTCAAGTCCTTGCTCCAACGTCTTCACACCCAGACGAAGAAATCGAAGACTTTTATACTCTCCTTAATAAAGCGTGCGACGAACACAGAGGTACTTGGAACCTTATTGTGGGTGATTTCAATGCAAAAGTAGGTACAAGAGAAGATTCAGATATCTGCAAAATAATGGGGCCACATGGAATAGGAATAAGAAATAGACAAGGTTCACGATTACTTAACTTTGCATTTGGTCAGAATCTTCAAATCAGTAACAGTTTCTTTTATAAAAAACCCCATCGTCGTTGGACTTGGTATTCGCCAGATGGTAGAACCAAAAATGAGATTGACTATTGTCTTTCCTCAAATCCCAATATCATAAATAATGTAGAAACAGTCCCCAACATCAGATTTGTATCTGATCACAGACCACTTAGAATAAAAGTAAAACTCGACCTAAAAATACAACGACATATAATGATTAAAAGCAGTATTAAAAGATTGGATAAAGCGACCCTAATGGCACATCATGACGTTTACACTACAGAATTAAAAAATAGTTTTAGTATCCTCACTACTGCAGAGTCTCAAGATGTAGATTGCCAATACCACAACATCAATTAAACCTTTGTATACCATGTTTTGAAGCAAATAAATATTTGAATTTGAATTTGAATTTGAAAACCCAAAAATTGTTATTGGAAATGAAGCAATTGAAAGAGTAACCAACGCAAGAAACCTTGGACTTTTAATGGATAGCCATCTTAGATTCGAAGAACACGTCAATAATAAAATAAGAAGTGCATTTTATCGACTCAAAGTGTTATACGGCGTTAGGAAGTATCTATCGGAACACATCAGAAAGATCTTAGTAGACTCATTAGTGTTGTCGCTGTTTAATTACTGCGACACCGTGTATGGCCCAAGAATGTACGAAAAATCAGCGAAGGCTATTCAACGAGTGCAAAATGCATGTATTCGATTCTGCTTTAAAGTTCCAAACAGAGCCCACGTAACACCTTTCATGAATGAACATAACATTTTAAAGATGGGATATCGAAGGCAGGTCCATCTGACTTGTTTGGTTCATAAAACTATAATGAAGAAAAGACCGAAATACCTTTATGAGAAACTTGTTTGGATAAGAGATACACATAATATAAATTCACGTCGAAGCCAGGCAAACCTTCTAGCCATTCCTAATCATAGAACAGCAGGATATAGAGGTAGCTTTAAATACTCCGCGACTAAAATTTGGAACAACCTCCCACCACCCTTACGTAGAGATGTGTCCCACCACTATGTCAAATCCAAAAGTAAATTATTATTATTCCAAATCCAAAAAGCTAGTGGAGTATGATCTCTTGTTTAATATGATCTCTTGTTTAATGTATTGAATGGTAAATAGTACATATTTTTATATATTTTGTTATCATTAATTTTTATTTCCTCATTTTCTTACAATAATTTAAATTTCTAGATTTTTATTTTTTAATACTAACATAACACTTGTTTAGATTTGTTTACATGTGATCTCATTTGTTAATTAAAATATAACCCTCCATGTAAAATTATTTGTGTAAAACCTTGTTGAAAATGGGGCAGACTGAAAACCAGTGCTGTGGGGTGTAACAACCCCATAGCGTACACTGAGTCTGTCCTCTACATCACCGCCACTGTACTTAGTTTTAATTACATATATTTTAGTATTTAGTTCATAGTATATAAGTATTGCTTCTTTTTATGTTGTATTTTATGTGGTGTAGAAATAAATGGTTTAAATGGTTTAAATGGTAAATAAATGCAATAAAAGGAACCCTGCACTAAACCCAGTTCACAACCCGAGACTGCTTTGTATCAGACGTATCTAAACACAGTCGAATGATAATACACACATCAAAAGTGTCTAGGGATCAGGTATGTTTTAGAGCATTGCTGCAAATGAGGTTTGTTATAATAACTTTTTGGGTCGCTATCGGTTCTATTGAGTGAATTTCATTATTTTGATTAAAAAAAAAGTTTAAATTTCGAATATAAAAAGAAAATCAGCCGTCAGTAAGGATTTCTATAAAAGTGTGAAATCTCGTTTAGACCAAATCATTACAATTTCTGCATCGTAACTGAAAAAAACTGCATTGATATGGAGCGACGACGTCACTTGACTCGAGAAGAGATGATAAGAGCCATCGGAATGTTAGAAGCTGGTTCCAGGCAACGTACTGTGGCTATCGCTCTTGACACTAAACAGAGCGTTATAAGCCGCCTCTGGACACGCTATCGTATCACGGGCAGCGTGGCCGAGCGGCATGCAGGACGATCTCGCATCACCACTCGCAGACAGGACCGGTACATCCAAAATACGGCTCGAAGGAATCGTACCATGACCGCCATGATGTTGGTTACAAGGTTCCACGCCACTTCAGGCTTGTTGCTAAGCGACCAAACCATCCGAAATCGTTTACGTGAAGTGAATCTGCGTTCCCGAAGGCCGCTGAGAGTTCCACCTATAGCACCCCGCAATCGTCGGGTCCGTTTACAATGGGCTCGCGAACACAGATATTGGGAGGAAGAAGACTGGCATTGTGTGTGCTTTTCCGATGAATCTCGTTTCGGTATGAGACCAGATACAAGACGTACTCGAGTTTGGAGGACCTCTGGACGTCAAGAACGTTTGAGATTTTGTCAGGAAGTTCATCCATATGGTGGGGGAACAATAATGATATGGGCCGGTATTTGGATTGGTGGGAGAACCGATCTCATTTGGATCAGGGGCAACCTCAATGCTCAGATTTACGCGGAGAGAATTGTTACAGACGTAATCATCCCTTTACGAGACCAGTTGGGTGATTCGTTTCAATTAATGCACGACAATGCACGTCCACACACAGCTAGAGTCGTAACTCGCACACTTGACGAAGCTCATATCAACATTTTGCCGTGGCCTGCTCAGTCGCCAGACCTTAATCCAATTGAACACGCATGGGATATGCTCCAAAGAAGGGCTCTGCCGAGTACGGATGCTGTGAACACTCAACAACAACTTTTTGACTTGTTAGAAAGGAAGTGGGCGGAAATTCCTCAAAGCGATTTTGATGAACTCATTTTAAGCATGTCAAATCGCTGCGATAGTGTGATTCGAGTTCGTGGTGGTAACACAGATTATTAATTGTTTTATCTGTACAATAAAAATGCAGGCCTGTCTTCATTTCGACTTTTTTTGCCATTTAATCGACGCCGTTAACTCAGGTAAATTTTCCACAATTTGCAAAAGCTGCAATTTTTCATTATTTTTCCAGGACAATAGGGGTATGTTGCTAACTTAAACATAAGAATAAAAATAAAAAGCCAGTCTAGAAGACTAGATTTGGTAAATATGGACTAGATAATTTTTTATTGCCAAAAATGTACTTGATCCCTAGACACTTTTGATGTGTGTATTTCATTATTTTAACCACTAACAGTGGAGTTAATCCTTTACGAGTATTTACGAGCTTGCTCCCTTTAATCCAAGAGTGAATGACCTTATAAGATATTTTGGTTTTCTGTGTCAAAATATATACCAACTAGCTGTGCCCTGCGGTTTCACCAGCATTTATTCAGTCAATGCTTACGGTAAACCTTCTCTGGACTACAAACATTTCAAAACCAGAATCAACTAAATCGGTCCAGCCGTTCTCGATTTTTAGCTAGCCCAACGAACCACGATTGATATTTATATATATAATGTTACTCGACAGACGAGCAGTGAACTATTTTATGTCATACATAAAAAATATCTTTGTTTCCGACAGTTTGTCGCACATCCAAACGTCCAACAGTTGCTAGGAGCCATTTGGTACGAAGGTCTCCCAGGGTTCAAGAGGAAAAACATCATGGGACAGTGCATACAGGTGGAGTATATATTTTACGAGCTTTTTTAGTTCTACCACCTCCTATATCAATCTGTCTTTAGGGTCAACACTCCGTTAAGCGTGCGCCTGTTGCGTGCGCACGCGGCGTGCTCACGCGGCACTTTTCACTTTTGTATGGACCCGCGGCGTGCGCACGCTTAACGCAGTGTCGGTCCTAAATCTTTACATTTTACGAGCTTTTAAGTTTCACTTGTCCTGATGATATTGTGTAATCAAATCTTTCAAGTGAAAGACTCACTTCCTTTACTTCAAAAATCAGCTCTTTGGGATATCAATCCCAAGGAGCTGGGATATCAATCCCAAGGAGCTGATTTTTTAGCACTCACCTGCCAAGACTGAAAGGTTGATCCCGGGTCGATCGAAAACATGTTTCCTACTTTCAAATATATGTACTCGTAGCTCGAGTTTGAGATCACCAACCCGCATTTGGTAAGCGTGGTGTTTACGCCTAATCCTCCTCAGTGTACTGATATCTTTAGTGAGATGAGAGGCCTTTGCTGGGACATTACAGGCTAACACTTTACATTTGTTTGAAAAAATATTTTTAGTAAAATCTTTTTTAATGATATACTTCTCAGGTTGCAAAGCTAGGCGTTATGTTTCCTCTGTACTGCACGATCTACATGTTGGCGCCCAACTCCGAATATGGACGGTTTATGAAGAAGCCTTTCGTCAAATTTATCTGCCACAGTTCTTCCTACATGCTGTTTCTAAGTGAGTATTATAATTATAGAACTTAGGTTCGTTTTAATCAAAGCTAAGCTAATTTACATTTGATTATTCGTACTTTATAGGTTCGGATTGGTATTCTTCAATCGCATAGCTCTGGAGGAAAAGCTAAACACTACAAACTACAAAAAAAGTCCCACCCGCGTCTGTCTGTCCGCGATAAACTCAAATACTACTGCACGGATTTTCACTCGGTTTTCACCAATCGATAGAATAATTTTTCCGGAAGGTTTTATATGTATAAAAATTCCCTAATCTCATATTTACGTAAAATTTACTTTACCTCATATTACTTAAGCTCTCCTGTCGCTCGCGTCCCAACGAGCTGAACTCCTGGTCCTGGAGTGGTTCGGGCTGCACGTCCTGGTGGAGCACTGGAAGGAGCACGAGCGAGGGTCACTGCCAGGACTCATAGAGTTCACCGTCATTATTTACATAGCAAGTAATGTGGGGTTTATACCGATAAGTATAAAAAACTCGAATCGACAGGAAGAAGTATACAGGGTTTTTTTTTAATCAACATAGCTGAGCACTTATACGCACTAGCGGTCAGCCGCTTAGGCGATTCAACAGCTGCTATTCTAGCCAAGCGAACGTGGTTATGGACCGATCAACACGACTAGCATATCCACCGCTTGACGCGATTCATTGCGGTTAGCCACGCCCCGCGGTGTTACCGGCGATGTACGCGTTCCCGTGGAAATGTCGGGATAAAATGTATCCCATGTGTTATTCTGATCTGTAACCTATATTAGTGTAAAGTTTCATCCAAATCCATCCAGTAGTTTTTCCGTGAAAGAGTAACAAACGTACGTTCCTCCTCACAAACTTCCGCATTTATAATTTTAGTAGGAAGTAGGATAGGGTGAAATTCTTAATTCACGTTAGTTTATTAAACTAACATTAAAAATGTGAACTGAAAATAAACAAAGTACAAAGAAAATTGCTCGCTCGTTTTCTATAGTATTCATATCAATCATATCATTCAAATAGTAATACAATATGACATAGAAATAGAATCACAAACTTTCTGTAATAGAATATCATTACTTACATTTAAGTAATCTCCTATAAATAAAAATAAAGCTTTCAAACAAAAGATGCTTGAGCTTACGTTGTTGAAGTTATAAGGGTGACGTCATACTACCTACGGACCACAGCTACGGACGTAGCAGAGTTTGATTGATAAATCATTTCTTTTCAATTTGACGCAAAAAGGAGTGTTATAATTTAGAAGTGTCTGTGTGTATGTCTGTAGTATCAAAACTCCTTAACAAATGTACTGATGTTAAACTAACTTTATTGTTTACTAGTTACTCATTATTACATCAGCTATTTGCCAGTAAAAGTTCCGTCAAAATCGGCCCAGTCATTTTAGAAATTAGCCGGACCAGACAGAAAGACAAAATTTAAAAATATATATTTTTGGTATAAGTACCGTACATATGTATATTCATATGCAAAATATAGCAAAAAGCGGTTAATTTAATATTTCAAACAGACACTTCTAATTTTATTAATATGTTTTGATGTTTAAATAAATCACAAATTATCATTTTATAACTCACCGCCTCCACATCTTTAAAGCCCAATTTACACTAACACCGAAGCCACGTCCTCGTAGCTTCACCACACTACACCAAAACCCTAATACTAAATTATTTACAGGTCTCATTTGGGCTGAAATCAGGGCTCTCTGGACGGGCGGCCTGACAGAATACATAAGCGACTTGTGGAATATCGTCGACTTTATAACAAATATGTTTTATATCGCCTGGATCAGTTTGAGGATTGCTTCTTGGTACATCGTCCAGGTATGATTTAATGGATTTTTGATTAGTAATGAATATTGAAAAGGTTGATGCTTTGAGTTGGGATGGAAGAATGGAGATTGAAATGCCTTGTCTTTGTAATATCATACCGCCTTTAATAAACACGGTGTAACTAAAACACTGTTATAAAATGTTTTGTCTCTTTTGCTCTTCGGAAAATTGCGTATGTCAGAAAGTGACAAACCATTAGATAGGTAAACTGGTCTTAAGCTTTTATTAATATGGCTCCTAATGTATAACTAATGATGTTTAATTTATGTTTGTTTAGGCTGAGCGAGTTTACAAGCTGCGGGTATAGGATGCGAACGTTACTCGCTCGCTCGCGTTCTATAAAACATGACATAGCAAATCATTAAAAAAAAAACATTTAAAAAACAATCACTTTACATAATTATTTTTTAATATTCATGACAAGAATATATCCTTTTCTACATACCAACTTATTCCACTCTCATTTAATTTCAGCGAGACTCCCATAGGGGTTTAAACCCCTGGTACCCTCGCGAGAAATGGGACTCCTACGACCCCATGCTCCTCTCCGAAGGCGCTTTCGCAGCTGGCATGATCTTCTCATTCCTCAAGCTGGTGCACATCTTCTCCATCAACCCGTACCTTGGACCACTGCAGGTTTCCTTAGGAAGAATGATACTGGATATATTGAAGTTTTTCTTCGTTTACATGTTGGTGCTTTTCGCTTTTGGGTGTGGTAAGTTTATCAAGGTTTGAATTTGAAAAAGGAAATAGCATGATTAACCTCCTTCTTTTTTTTAAGTCGGTTTATAAATAAAAAATAGTTTAGTAGTCAAGATATTACTAAGTTGATTGGTACGCTTTTTGATGTTTACTACTATTACTTGTATTGGTGGTGCCATAGTGCAGTGACGGCGACAGTGACAATCTCTTTAGAGCATTTGGACAGCAGACTCGTACACAAATCTTATACCATAATTTAAATTTCTTTTCTCCGAAAACTATACAGCTTTAATTCTCAAAATTACTTACCCTCCCCTTAGAGGGTTAGGAGCTTTACGACTACATATCTATTGTGACTAGGCAGCGGATGTGACTAGATCGCTTTGGGACTAAATCGCGATATGACCATATCGCGTTGGGGTTACATTGATTTTGGACTACATCGCCAAAGGACAAGAAAGCGTATTGACTTAATCCTCGTTTGTTATCGAAAGTACAACTATGGCGAAAATCAAAACATTGAAGTTTTTAAGTAGTTAGGTACCTTTATTATGAACAAAATGTTACTTTAACTTATATTTAAGTTGTAAAGCACTGACATTTTTTAAAAATACGATAGGTGTTATATAATGTGTCTCAAGATTGCCTATTTCGTTTTTATATTCGCGGTTAAATAGTATGGTGTTCCTTTTTCGGTTACCTTCAAATAAAGCATTTTGACTTCTTTTAAATTGTTTGATATAAACTCCAAGCACGTCACGTATTATCGTAAATAGAGCCATAGAAGTTGTTTCCCTTTTATTTGGTAAAAGGGCATACAATACGGGAAATATATTTGTCGTCTCTTCTGTACTATCAATATCCACATGGATAGAGAATAATTGATAGTATGGCTTAGGGACACATTTAAATGTTCCATCACCAAAAAAAACCTTATCTTGATCTGAATATGTTTTCATAATATGTTTTTGTTCCGGAACTCCATGGTAAGTTAATTGTTTTCTTTCCAAGAAATACTTATACCTCTATAATAAGCTGAAGTATGAGGTTGAACTGAAGTGCCACTTTTAAACACAACTGTACGTCATATCGATATTACGTCGAACTGATAATAGGACGTAAGCATATATGGTCGAACAGCTATTTAACCCCAACGCGATATGGTCATATCGCGATTTAGTCCCAAAGCGATCTAGTCACATCCGCTGCCTAGTCAAATAGAGATGTAGTCGTAAAGCTCCTAACCCGTTCTGTCTTCTTCTTAGCGAAAGGGGAGTACAAAATATCGTTATGTTCCAGGATTAAACCAGTTGATGTGGTACTACGCGGAGTTAGAGAAAAACAAATGCTACCACACTCCCAACGGGATACCGGACTTCGACAACCAGGAACGAGCTTGCACTATATGGAGACGTTATGCCAAGTAAGAAATCGCGAATGTATTCAATAGACAAGGCGCAGCGTAGGACGTTCACAACAAAGGTGGTCTGATGATTTGATGAAGGAATGAAAACTCCAGGACCGCGGTGGATGCAGGTGGATGCTTCCAACCGAATTATTTGGAGATGAATGAGGGAGGCCTATGTGAAGCTGTGGACTTCCTATGGTATGGCTGACATGATGATGATGACGATGAATTAACAAATTAGAAATTTACTATTTGTATTTAACAGTTTTTCAGTAAATGTCTCATTATAAACAGATCTAAGTAACCTATTTATTTCCTCTTAAGCATTCTTAAATATACACTAACACTCCCGTTCTTTCCACTTAAGGCAATGCCTTCTGTAGAGGAAAAAGGTTACCCCATAACTACACATTGCTTTATAGAAGATATTGTCATTGGTTCGATAAATCGGCCATATAAGATTACATTTTAGAACATAGCAGAGTGCACAAAACTAGTAAAGCCAAGCGAAGAGGTTAAATTACTTGTCTACGGTAGAATGCACAGAACTAGTAAAGCGTATCAAAGAGGTTCCTATATCTATGGTTTTATTTTCTACATCAAACTCTTTTCTCTTCCAGTCTATTCGAGACCTCTCAATCTCTCTTCTGGGCGTCCTTCGGGCTGGTGGACCTGACCACCTTCGAGCTAACAGGCATCAAGAGCTTCACCCGCTTCTGGGCGCTCCTGACCTTCGGCTCGTACTCCGTGATCAACATTATAGTGCTGCTGAACATGCTCATCGCTATGATGTCGAATTCTTATCAGATTATTTCGGTAAGGACTTTACAGCTGTCTTTCTATGACAAGCTACGGTTATCTAACTATCACTATTTATTAAGTACTATATATAGTACAGGAGGCCGCTTACAATAAAATGAGTTCACATCACCTCAAACTACGTCACAAGCTACATATAGTCAAGTTAAGTATTAGCCTGTAATGTCCAATGGTGATCAAAGGCCACTTTTCTCACTGAAAAATCAGTAAAGTGAGGAGTACTATTCGCAACGTTAAAAAAAAAAGGTTCTTCGGGGTCAAAACTGAAAAAAAATATTTAATTACGACAGTCCTACCAATATAACGGTGACACACCGTCCATTAAATCAACAATTAACTAACTGACCTTGTATTTCATACATAACTTAATCACTCATTAAATATTTACCAAGGAATCATTCGACGGCTCCGGGTATCGTCGTAACATTTCATTACTGTGAAAGTATTTTATTGAATGTTCCCCCAGGAAAGATCAGACACCGAGTGGAAGTTCGCCCGCAGTAACCTCTGGATGTCATACTTCGAGGACGGCGACACGGTGCCACCCCCCTTCAACATCATCCCCACCCCCAAGCACATGGTGGGGTGGATGAAGACCTTCTTCGTGCATACAGATAGGGGCTCTATTATTGTAAGTATCCAATGACTGCATACATCAGAGTATTGGGATAGTATTGGGTCCATTTTCAATCATCAATTTATTACGCAAGAAAATTTAGGCTTAAATTATCGATATACTTGTATTATATAAAAAACGTTTGTTCCAATATTAAATCCAATATTTATATCGAATGTCGTTTTAGGACAAAATCATATTAGGACAAAGTTACCCCTCACACTTCTTAAACCATTTACGTTAGTAGGTTAGTGACGAACCCTGGTGCAGGAGTTTTTAGACCGCCTAAAGGCCTCCGACATGGTCTGACGATCGCAACAACCGGGACCGACTGTTTAACGTCAAACTACGTCACGTGTAGTTGTACGCAATACCTTAAACAGTCTTTGGCCAGATCTGCCATCAAAAGTTTTCCCTCCTTCACTAAAAAACTTTACTACCCTATAGAACAAATCCCGCGAAAAAGCCCGACAAGAACACGAAAGTATAATGCGAGTGCTCGTCCGTCGGTACGTGACCGCGGAACAGCGAGCTCGGGACGAGGTGGGGGTCACTGAGGATGACGTCATGGAGATCAGACAAGACATCTCCACGCTCAGATACGAGCTGATTGACATACTCCATAATAACGGGATGAAAACGCCAAGGATTAACATGCAGGAAACTACAGGTGCGTAGAAAGATGGGTTGGTAAGGGCCGATACTGCGTTAAGGGGGTGCCCGCGCGGTTTCATACAAAAGTACGCCCGTCGCGTACGCCCGTCGCGTACGCCCGTCGCGTACGCCCGTCGCGTACGCCCGTCGCGTGCGCCCGTCGCGTGCGCCCGCATAACGCAGTTTAAGTAAGTAAGCTTGTGTGGTTTTGATTGGGGTAGGTTGATTGGAGTAGAGGTCATAACTTCGTTCTCTTATTGTTAAAAGATATTGATAATGATTGCGATAAACATTATTAATAATATTTTCAGTTTCCGGCAAAAAAGGAAAAGTTATGGAAAGGAGAATCCTAAAAGATTTCCAAATAGGAATCGTTGAAGGCATCATCAAGGACGTGATCTCCAAGGAAAACAAGCCGAAGGACGTGTTCAGTCAAATAGCCAAGGCGATAGTGAGGAGGGGTAGCACTGACAGGTACAATAGGTATTTACTTACACACGTTACTTTCTAACTAACATAGTACGATGCAGGAAATACTAACACAACGAGTATTACGTACGAGTATATTTTGTCTACTGCACTAGTTTACGGTCAGCTGAAATCATATTAAATATTATACCCGGACAAATTCACTCACGGTTAATTAGACCCAAAGTAAGCTCTAAGCTTGTATTATGGAATCTAACTTACTGATACTACTACATAATATACATTCACAAATACTTTATAACAATATATAATTGACACCCAGTCGTCGCTAACAACTATTGGTGCAAACTTCATTATGAACACAATTTCTTCTCCATTTTCCCTCCAGTAAGAAACGTGACTGGAACGCCCTGGTCCGCACCAACACCCTCCGCAAGGACCCGATAGGAACCACCGCTGAAGCGGAGACGAGACGCAGCCGGCAGTCACTGCGAGCTCACATCTTGGAGAACGTTCATAACAGGACTATCGATCCGCAGAAGTTACTTGGTAAGTTTAACTTATTATACTTAACTTATACAGACCTTTATAAAATACGCTTTAAAATTAAGGCTAATGTTGCTGTCGGTTTTGTTAACATTGCAGACAAATCTTTGGTACCTAAGTCTAAAATTCATTGGTACGATTTTTCGTAGATTAAAATGTCCTCTGGTGTCAAAGTTCCATGTTGCATTACTAATAGCTGTCATTCCATTACTAATACTACCTAGTTACTATGTAAGAGGAATGATGTTCATGACTAAATCATTCATATAATTCTAAAATATAATCTACTTTCTACGGATAGTAGTCGTTACATGAGCCATGTCAGAGGCCTGTGGCGGCTCAATAACTCTGACACCAGGATTGGTCAGGTTGACCATCCACTCGATGAAGAAGAAGAAAATAAAATCCATGAGCTCGACTCCTAATTCGAGAAAATAAACATAGCAGATTAAACCGCGAGGAACAGCTAGTGTAAAATGAAATAAATGACTCATATGATTAGTTACTGGAATATACCTACGATATAATTTACTTGCAAACTCAAGTATTACGTAGACTTTTCTTACATCGTCTTTTCTCTACAGAATACAATCCGAACCTGTCATCAGTGACGCCCACGACCAGGGTAGCGTACGCCAAGTTCATGAGAAGTAAGATCAAGTCAGACTTCACTGAGCGGCAGAAGATACCCTCGGAGAGCGAGTTCAGTTTGGAGGACGAGGTCTTTGAGGCGCCGAAGAAACAGGATGGGAAATCTGGAGGTGGGTTTGGTCTTTTACGTATCCAGGTATGACGCGAATAACCAAAAATAGAGACCTTTGTCACCCTCCCCTCCCTCCGTCTCACCTCCTAGAGGTCAGCACTTTTAGTATGTTTTCTCCCTAAGCACCTTGATTACGTTTCTAAAGAAATCGCTTAGTAGTCTGACGCACTCTATAACTATTTTATCGATTAGACTAGTATGTCAGTTAAAATTGCGTTAAACTGACTTTGTTGGGTATACATAATACGTAACCAGATATTTGGTTATGTATTATGTATACCCAAGAAAGTGTGGTATACTTTTTAACACCGTACAAAGGACAAAAAAAACAGTAATTTTTTTTATTTACTTGGTTAGCGATTCATTGCTCATCCTATTGAAATACGTATAATACGGACCATGCAATTATGAACCAATTATTGTCTTAAAATTTGTTAATTGTTTATAACCACTCTAATAAATACCTAAGTGATTTATTTATCAACACAAATATCGCATTTCGTTGACAAATCTCGAGTACATAAATTATCCCTCTATTATTCAGTTTCAACGTCAAATTATTACAAACCGCTAATGTATTACTGCGCGCAACAGGATTTAATAACCAGGGGTGGAATTAGGAGTCTTTTAGTAATCAAAGGGGAAAATCCGAAATAAACATTAATAGTACCCAACATGTAGGACAAAAGTTTATGTAAAAAGTATTAACCTGTCCCACCGCTGGGAAAAAATCCACATAGTACGTTAATTTCCATTAGATTTGATAAGAAATAATTTTAAAAACTAAAGACCCGATTGAGATATATCATTTTTTTTAACTAACTAAAAAACAAGCACAGATATTTTACATACATTTTACGTAAGAGGGTAATTTTAAGCATGCGTACAAACATACAAAAACTTTTGGAAAACGTTTAGTTTGGGTTTGGGGAAAAACAAATGCGATACATTTGATACTTTTCTTATAATAATTGATATTTTTCTTGATAAGAATTTGATACTTTTCTTGTAATAAGTCTGACATTTACTACACTTGAACCCTACCTGAATGCCTCCCTGCCCAACCGTTCCAATTCATCATTGAACCACTAATATTATTACCTATTCGAGTTCCATTGGAACTAATCGCATTGCTCATTAAATTTTCAATTATTGTCACACTAAACTGGTTATTTGCTTGTAACATTCCGATATAATGCCTTGCTTCAACAGTATTAAGTTTGCAACTTGCCAAATTGTTGCCAATTAGTAATTTAATTAGTCGAAATGTTTACAAGCAAATCAATTAATTTTTAATAATCTCTTGTAAAACCACCACTATATTTTTTTTTCTCTAACCTATTACTGTCCCTCTGCTGGGCAAAAGTCTCTCCCAAACACTTTTCCGTGATTCGGAGAGCGCGTTAAGTTCCCGGTTACTTTCTACGGATAGTAGTCGTTACATGAGCCATGTCAGAGGCGTTTGGCGGCTCAATAACCCTGACACCAGGATTGGTCAGGTTGACCATCCACTCGATGAAGAAGAAGACCGCCACCCGTCCCTATATATACATAAAGATTTGAGAAATCAAGCTGTCATAATAACTAAATTTGGCTCCAAGACTTTGGTTGGAACATGGAGCTTGATCAACTCTACATAAGTTAAAATGTGTATCTATTGTCACAGGTCGGTCATTCCGCGCCCGGACACCCATCCCAGAGACATCGGATGACGAAGGATTAAAAGACAACGAGATCAAAGTGGAAGCAGATATTGAGGACAAAGGTATAACACAAGTAGAATTTACAATTTTAACTGAGTAGAATCTTCCTGTTATGTATCTAATAAGTACTATAAGAATCAAAGTCGTAACACACTGACTGAGAGATAGTCCTCAAAATGGCTAAGTTTAAGGTTAAGTCAAGTCACTGCTGGCTTAATATCTACTACTATATGAAAATACTAGCTGTCCCGCGCGGTGGTTCCATCTGCGACCCAATAGATGTCGCTAGTGTTAATCCAAACCATTCAGGGTGCCACTCAAACGCATACAAAAAAAATGAAATCGATCGAGCCGTTTAGGAGGAGTTCAGTGACATACACGCGTACAGTAGAATTATATATATAAAGATGAATCGTAATATGACAGTAATGTCAATTCATAGTAGACTACTTTTTACCTTATTTACTAACGTCTTCGATCAACAATACACAACACTAACGTACTTACTTTTTATCGTAGACAATATTTTGAACTTTCAAAATTGCATCTAATGTCAACTAATCTTAAAACTTATTTAACCTTAATCAACCACCAATTTTCATCTTCCTCAACAGGATCTGAAGCGAACTCCGAACAGACCAGACCACTGAAGTCATCATCCCAAGAGCCGTCGGAACCAAGTACCCCCGACATCGACCCCATCACAGAAACCCGTTTCACTCCACCATCAGCTTTCAAAACCACCCTAGAAAGTTCCACTGTCATTCAAATAGAACCGGAAACGCCGACCAAAACCCTTTACATAACCAAGGAAGAAGACTCTCAATTGCAGAAACCTTTAACCCCAACTCCTAGTATCCATTCTTCAGTCAGTCGTACCCCCAGTTGTGCATCAGATAAACCTCCAGAACAGATTCTTTCTGCTGCTACCTTGGAGTCTCAATACAAACAGATGACTACTGAAGAAAAAAGCGGTTCTGGTGCTAAAGGATCTTTGCATGGACGTAGTTCTGCTGTTGGCCCAAGTTCTGCCGCTGGCCCAAGTTCTGCCGCTGGCCCAAGTTCTCCAGTTGGGCCCAGAAGTGCCGTTGGACCCAGTTCTTCCCTCGGCCCTAGTTCTTCCCTTGATCCAAGTTCTCTCAGTACTAAACCTCCTAGTTCCCCCCGTTCTAGCCCAAGACCTAGTCCAATGCCATCACCTTCCTTATCAGCTAGAAGTGATAGAGGAAAGTCTAAAGTCACCGGGAAGATTGTATCGGGTTGGCTTTAATAGATTAGACGGAAAGTGAGATAGATGACAATATAGCAATAATTAGGTTATGTGCACGATTGATTTACTTGTTATTAGTACAAATACTGTTTTGTGATTTCGAAGCCCTTTACGTGTAACCAATAGATTAAATGTTTAGCAAGTGATGTAATTGATCCTTCCTTAGTTTTTAAATGTTTGGAAAAAATCATTTAAAAAGTATTATACATTGATTGCCTGTAATTTACCACTGCTGGGCACAGGCTTCTCATCTCACTAAAGATGCCAGTACAGTGAAGAGGCTTAATCGCTATGCTTGCCTACTTTGGCTTGATGATTTCAAACCTGAGCCATGTTTGATACGATTACGATTAATACAACTGATCATGTCTCAATTTAAGGTCCTTTTGAAAGTCCTTGGGGTTGTTAACAGTTTACAAGCTATGCATCGGCGAGTTCAATAGAAAGCGAGTACACTAGTCAAACGTCTCAATCGCTCGCTCATGTTTTGTATTGAACTAACGCCCGGTTCACACATGTCTCCGTTTTACTGTTCCGTTTTATCGTGTATGTAGTTTTATATTATGTATTTACTGTATACGGAATACTGTGCCATGTGTGAAGTCGCTTATACAACTACATACGCCACCGACGAAAAAAAAACGTACACGATAAAACGGAACAGTAAAACGGAGACATGTGTGAACCGGCCGTAAGGGTGCGTTTGAATAGAAACGGAACGGATATGTACGGAGCGGAGCTGAATCGACCAATCACAACATTGTAATTGTCAAAAATGCATTGTCAAATATTTTCGTAATGCGCTGTGATTGGTCGATTAAGAACCGCTCAGCTCCGCTGCAATCGTTTCCATTGGCCCACTCTTACCGTCCCACAGAGCGCGTAAACTCGCTCATCAATGACGTCACATTTATCTATTTCCAAACTATTTTATACTTAGACCGTTTATTGCAACAATATGAAGTGTACTTAATATTAATATGAATTACTTAGATATAAGGATATTAAATGCATTTGAACGAACTCAAACTCATGCATTTTAACTAGTAACTTAAGTACAATATTTGACAAAATAAAGGTGTGTTTTCGGTAGCGACCACACAGCAGGCAGCAACTGCCGACCGCAAGCGGCAGTGTCGCTGCGCTCGAAATTTCATAGAGATTCATAGAAACCGGATGGTGCTTGCGGTCGGCAGTTACTGCCTGCGGCTGCAGTCGCTACCGATAACAGACCTTAAGTCATGCGACTATTCTAGTCAATATTTAGTTATAACGGTAACTATACTGAGTTAAATACTTTCTACCTCATTCATAAACGCTCTAACTAAAACACTGTTAGTGAGTATTTTGTCTCTTTTGCTCTTTGGAAAATACCGTTTGTCAGAAAGGGACAAACCTCTTGATAGCTTAAATGCTGCTAGTAGGTAAGCGTTCATGAAAAAGGCCTTTTATGACTTAAATTACTATGTTACTGACGTTGGTTGCGAACAGACGTGGCGTCGTCAGCAACAGAGGAATTCACATCTTAGTGTAGGGCCACATCTGCGGAACGTACGGCGCCGAACCTTCTGCTCTATGACACATCAGTAGAAATTACGCCGCGTACTGATGTGTCATAGATAACTTGAAATACACTACGAGCGTATTTAGCGGAAGGTTCGGCGCCGTACGTTCCGCACATGTGGCCCTACACTTACGGATACATCTAACCGACTGAAGGGTCTTTTGATGTGTTTTTTGTCGTCCTACTGCAGAGCCAATGTACGCATTCCTCTTATCACGGCAGCGATAAACGACTATTAACGCTTAAATTAAAAGAGCCATAACAACTGTTTATTGTTAGCACATCTCCAACGTTGTTAATGATAATACTTTTCTTTGAGATTGGTTAAATTTTTAATCGATTACAAAAAAATATTCCGAATTAATTTTACAACAATAAAAGCGTATGAAGCAGTCACGCCAACATGACTATAGCAAATATTATTGTTGTAGTGTGCCTGTCAGTTGTCGGTTGTCGGATCCGGATATTATCGGGTAGTCTACAGAGACCGCCATCGGAGTCCGATAAGTGTAATGCCCTAAAAAATTTGGATCTCACAGCCGATGAGTCGGAACGAGCTATAATATAAATAAATTCATTTTAGTTCATATTTTTAAATAAAATCAATGTGCCTACACCTACTATGTGATAGTACTCTCATAATGTCAGAAAGCCAAATGTATTTTTATTTTAAATAAATATTATTAGTAAAATACTTACTGTATTTACTTTAAGTCCTCAAACATCCTCCTCATCATTCATTTCGAATAGTATATAACTGGCCAACCCTAGTATATCCCCTAAAGGCCTCCGACATGGTCTTTGAAACGACCGGGACGGACTGCTTAAACATCCTGTGAACGATTAAGTATGTAAGTTCCAGTGGGTACGTGGCCAACTATAGTGTCGGGAGTTTTCATACCGCCTGAAGACCGCTTAAAGATTGTCAGTAGGTATAGGCTGTTAGATGTATTCTTCTATATGTTAGACTAGCAGTGCCCCGCGGTTTTACCCGCGTTGTGCCCGTTCCCGTAGGAAATCCGGGATAAAATGTAGCCTATAGCCTTCCTCGATAAATAGACTATCTAACAGTGAAAGAATTATTCAAATCGGTTCAGTAGTTTCTGAGATTAGCGCGTTTAAACAAACAAACAAACAAACAAAACAAACTCTTCAGCTTTATAATATTAGTATAGATGTATATAACAGGCACCTTACCTTCGCTGTACCGCTAGTGCTGGAACCAAACGGATACACATATCTATGCATTATTCAGATTCTATGTGTTGAACTTGTTATTCAATCGACACAAGCACGTTTGTCTGTCAAGCACAAAACAACACAAGTAAAATAAAAATATCCCTACGCCAAAACGGCTTGACCTTTTCTTACCACAAGGAGGCTTTCATATGAAAAAAATCGCATCAAAATTAATCCATCCGTATGAGAGCTACGCTACGATGCCACAGGCAGACACACAAACATGCACACACACACAATCAAATATAACTAGTTAGACTAAAATAATAAAAATCCGTTTCATGCAAAATACAATTTATTTCCGATCAAGTTATAAAAGATATAAATAGTGACAATCTATATTTAATAGATAATTAATTCTTATTATAATGTCATTTGCTTATAAATTTAGATATATTAATAAATATTGCAGCAAAATAAATATAATCTTTCTACTCCAAGCCTGCCATAAAAAAGTATCAACACAAAATTAGCATTAAGATATTGAAAGCGAAGCATTTTCAATTAATTAAAGTTAAAGTGGGGATATCTCACAAAAATCTCTGTGTGAGACTGTCCTCAGTTTGGTTAGGGCATACAGGCTGAATCACCTGATTGCCCGAAAAGTAAGATGATAGTAAATATGGTATTCGGGCATGCGAGATTTCAACAGAAAGAACACAAAACGACATAAGTTATACTCATACTGCCTTATAATTAACGCTCTGACACTTCTTCATCGAGTGGATGGTCATCCTGACCAATCCTGGTGTCAGAGTTATTGAGCCGCCAAAGGCCACTGACATGGCTCTTTTGCTCTTCGGAAAATTGTGTATATCAAAAAGTGACAAACCATTTGATGGCTAAACTGTTCTACGCGTTTATTAATATGACCCAGAGGATTCTAACAGAACTATGCCACGTTCTCTGTTTCCAACAATTAGTTATCGTAACATACGTACATTAAAAATGTCACAATTTTTGACACTGTTCAATGTCTCTTGATGATAAAAAAAGCAATGCGTTGTTACATAGTTTAGATGACGATTAAAGATATTTGTCCGCCAGTAAAGGTCACGATTTTTGCATTTTCTTACGTCCGTTGAGACTGATATTTATGTTAACATTTACTAATACGTGAACGTTAAGCTGAAGCTCGCTTAGTATCGTAAATTTGCATGATACAGTCCTGTTAGAAAAGTTTGAATCATAGATATAATAAGTAAGTAGTAGATTATAAACATGACTATGAATTTAAAAAGAAACTTAAAGAAAGGATCTTAATTTTTTTGAATTCGGCTAATAATACAATCATAGTGAAATAATCATAAAACAGTACAGACGTCATCAGCGGTCTATCAGACATTCATATTAGTCATGAATTTGACGCTCTGACACTACTCGCTCGCACGGCAAAGTTTACAGTTTGCTACAGTAAATTAGACTTTAAATCATAGGACATAAGAAATAACTAAAAATATGAATGTATAACAACTTCTATAAAGAAGTTATAAAACTATGGATAGACCAAGAAAAAGTTTAAATAACTAATTTGTTGTAGCAAATAATTTATTTGACTATTTTTGTATAATTTCCAGCGTTTTTTTTTTCACGTCAACAAAATAAGAAGTACATAATTTGAAAATCATTAAAAATTACCCTATTCTTTGAATTATTCATTCTTTAAATAAAAATAAATAAATAAAATTAATTCATATCATCAAAAACTTAATAATAGCAGTGTTTTACCTGAAAATAAAACACATATTAAATACTTACCTTATTTGAAGCTTACTAGATTGAGAGTGGCACTCCTCATTTTCCGCTTTTTATATCCCTCTCTTTCCGTCCTATGGCTGCCCTACGTATGTCTTTCTCTTTCGCACACCCGAACTCCCACCAGGCTCGTTCGACGGATGGCGCGCTTGGCGCGCGATCGGACGATGTACCTCATTGAGTCGAAAATCTTCACCAGGCAGGATTAAAATGTAAGCTTCAAATAAGGTAAGTATTTAATATGTGTTTTATTTTCAGGTAAAACACTGCTATTAAACACTTGACCGTTATTTGAAGCTTACTAGATTGAGACGTGTTTGTTATCGCCTGGTGGGAAATGACGCCAATGTGATTGAAACCTAATGGTGTGCTTCAATAGTTTACTCATTTATGAGTAGATTGACATAGGTAGGTAAGGTATATATTAAAATTAACTAACAGGTGTTTAGAATAAAAAGATAATAATTATGTTTATAACTGTATTTTATTTCTTTCATCATACCTCATTATGCAGGGCAACCATACATTATCTATTATCATTTATTACATAAATCATACGTAGGTACAATAATATTTTGCAGAATTTAGTTTAAGTTCACAAAAATCATCCTTCGCTTTAATTAATTATTTAATTGAACTAAACATAGAAGTAACATCACAACTATTACTAGACTGCATCACCTCTCTACAGTAGTAACGGGCAAAGGTATTCTGTGATTTCCAGTTACCCCTTGAGAGAATTTCGTCTAACGGGTGATTATTTGACCAGTTTTTGGAGGCTACGGCCGACCGTAGACTACCAGGTGACGCTACTACTCCCGCCTCCGAAAGCAGAGTTTTCACCCACCCCGCAATTACGGTGCGAGAGGCAGCCTTTGGCTTCCCTCTAATATTAAGAAAAAGATTGTTACAGTGAGCCGTCTGACGCTTTTCTTCTAACAATGATGTTGTATGTTTCACCCAAAATACCGGGTCTAAGTTCCTGTTAGTAGGGTTACTGGACAGTTTCCAGCCTGACTGCCGATACGTGGCCGTATCAGTTTTTGATCCAAATAATGGCCATAGGATCAAACAGTCATTATTTTCAGTCATGTGTTTTGAATCTACAGATAGTAAGGTCAAATCGTGAACCCTTCTGCCGGAGCAGAGGAGTAATAGCGTTGCCGTGTGCCTACAGGTAGCGAAAATATTGTTAAGGTCTATGGAATAAGTACTTAAAAATGACGCAAGCTTATCTATATTCCACACCGCGGGTTTATGAGTAACTGGTTTTTTTAAAGCGATAGATTTTAAGATATGAATAACTAAACTATGAGAACTCAATTGATTGCCAATATCAGTATTACATAAAGTAGAAACTACGGACTTGTGAAGTAAAATAGTATTATAGGCTAAGCCCTCAACTATATACAAATCTGCGAGAAACCGAGCTAGTATTGGCCCTGTTGGTTCTAAGCAATTATAATTGTGTTGCTTGGACCATCTCAACCATCTATTCCATGCTACTTTGTAAGTCTTTTTAGTCGATGGTCGCCAGGAGGATTGTAGAAGTTGTAATTGAGGTTCATTCCATTCTTTTAAATTATGCGACCACCCCCACATTTCCACACTTCCATCGTCATCTCTCGAATTTTGGGGGGTGGGAGGCCCGTCACTGTGTCTATCAGGTGTAAATGAAGATCTTTGATCGTGAAAGGTGGAGCCAACGCCCGAGTTTTTAGATCTGGTCTCCAAAATACTCGTTCCCACCTCGGGACAACCACTAGGAACACACCGGAGGCCGAGTTCAGATGTTCTAACACCTTGGGAATCAGATAAGGAGGTGGAAATATCCAGGCGCGGGGGTAATTCCAGGTTCGGGAGAATGCATCGTGGTACATCGCGCAAGTATCGCTCTGGTCCAGCGATACATAATTCATTACTACCTTGGCTGACTCGGACGCAAACAGATCTATCATCGGTACTCCGAACTTCTTGAATATGTTTATCGTACACTGAGGTAAGAGATGCCATTCCGGTGGACGTCGATGACGGGAAAGATGATCCGCGTGACTGTTGTACTTCCCAGGAATATGTTGAATTTTGAGATGGATCTGGTACTTGCCTAATAGATGGTAAATCTTTTTCGTTAGCTGCATCAGGGCCATAGATTTGGTTCCTCCTTCGTTTCGCAGGAATGCTACGACCGTCTTGTTGTCGCACTGGACTAAAACCGTTGACTTGGCTAGGTCGGCGCCCCGTATCTCCATTACTTTCAGTATTGCGAGCATCTCCTTTTGATTGCAATGAAGGTTCTGTTCCTGTCTTGCCCAAGGTTCCGACAGTGTGTAGCCGTCGAGCTGAGCCCCCCACGCCACGTCCGACGCGTCTGTGGTCAAAAAGTGCGACGGTGGTGGGTAGTGAATCAGAGAGGCCTGATGACAATGTACCAACCACCATTTTAACTCTTCCAGCACATTTATTGGAAGGAGGTAGGTACTGACAGGAGTTTCTTTCATTAACTTGTTCAGAAACATGAGCGTATCTCGAAAGTTGAGTCTGCCGTTGGGGACAGCAAAACTGGCAAAGTTTAGTGTGCCTACCAAGCGTTGCAGAGTTTTGAACGTTATTGTTTTCTTGCTCAAAACGTTTGACAACATAAGTTTTAGATTTGACTCTTTTTCGCGTGGCAGGGATCTCTCGTTTGTCCATGGGTTCCAAAGAACACCCAGGAATACTAAGGTTTTGCATGGGATTGTGACCGACTTTTCTATATTTATTCGCCATCCCAAGTAGTGTAGACGATCTAGCACTAATTTTATATGATTTTTTAAGGTCTGATAGTCTTGATGAACCACTAAAAAATCGTCTAGGTATACTAGTATCCGAAGCCCTTCCTTTCTTAGTGTTTGCGCCACCCAGTTGGTCAAGGTCGCGAAAATCTTGGGTGCTGTGCTGAGACCAAATGGAAGGCATGTCATTTGAATTAACTTTCCTTTGTAAATTAGACGTAGGAAACGTCTGTGTGACGAGGCAATTGGCAGATTGAAATAGGCCTGTGATAGGTCCACTTTGCAAAGCCAGTCGCCTGGTTGAAGAAAGTCTGGGACTCGATACATATTTATGAGTTTGAATGGTTCCGTGAGCACAAACTTGTTCAGGGTTTTTAGATTGAAAATAGGTCGGGCGGTGCCGTCGACTTTGGGGACCAAAAACATTGTCGATATGAAACTTGGGGAGAAGGGAACTACCTCCAGCACTTTTTGAGATATCATTTGCGAAATGATAGTTGACATAGCTACGGATTCCTTTGTTTTTAGTAGATTTTGAGTGTTGGGAACAACCAGTGGCGGTTTTTTCCGAAAGGGTATGCGATACCCCTTTATTATTCGAAGCAGAGTACTTGACGCTCCTAGTTTCCTCCAACGATCGACGTAGTGTTTTAACTGGCCCGCCCTGAAGGAGTCAGAACCTCCTTCGTTTACCTCCTGCAATGTAGTCATCGGCTGCAGTGCGTTTTCTGTTCGTCGGCTCCTGTCGGATGGTACCTCCGCGTGGACGAAACGATCCACGGGCATTGTGGCCAGACCCACGTGCTCCACGGAAGTTCCTGGTTCCCTGCGAGGGACGGTTATATTCGCAGCCCTGCGAGGGCCGGTTATGAACACAGCTCTGCGAGAGCTGGACAGTATGTGGCGCAGTGCAACATGTCTGATAAGCACCCTGCGAGGGTGTGGCAAGGTTAGCTGACCCCTGCGAGGGGTAGCGAGTAGCTTTTGGCTGTACTGTTGGCGCAACAGTTTTGTAGCCAGTTCCTTTATTTGGAGGCAAAAAAGCCTTTTTCACGCCTCCGATCTTTTCTAATGTTGTTGTCAATCGCTCGGCATTGAAAATGTGTTGAATTGATGGCGGGATCTTACGTAATGCGGATTTTAAGAAGGGATCACGGACATAATTCGTTATAGCATCCCTACGCATTTGTACTGTCTCAGCACGGTGACCACAGATAAGTTGCAGCATATCCGACGATACCTTCTGATATTCTCCTTCAGAAAATAATTCAGTGATTTTTTCATGCAATTGATCAGATGTCAGATTGCTTTTTTCACGGGCCCAGGCAATGAGATCCGTCAAATGACTCTGTAAAACCTCTCGCTGCTTAATAGCGCAAAAGGTTAAAGCAGCATAGGCTTTATCGGCGTAGGCCAGGTGACGCTGCGTGTCATACGCCTTTATTTCCTCGTTCGCTTCTAATTCCGTAAACCCTGGTGAGTGTGCGTATAATTTTTGCACCTCAAAGTACCTAACCTCACTCCACTCGTTCTTGTCAAAGTGTTGAATGTCACCTAATATCTTAATATATGCTTCCGGGGTCTTAGGAACAGATGGTTCCTTTAGTTTAATTTGAAAATCCAATTTGAACGCTTCGTTAGATTTGTCCTTTTGACCTTCAACCTCAGAATCATATAATACTCTGCATTGCTCATCATCTAATAAGGATATTTCGTCATCATCGCAAACTTGTGCTGAACTGCAAAGTATTGTTGCGGGTTGCGTGCTTATGTGGGCAGAGCCATTATCACAAAAGCGTTCACGGAGTTCGCTTACTTCGCAAGATAATTTGTGAAGCAAATCATCCTTGCGACTGCGTCTGCCCCCCCTTTTTTTGTTATAACGGCGGCGATGACGTTTTTTGTTTCGAGATGACCTATCAGATGATGAAGTTGATGAACTAGAAGTACTACCTTCACTAGATGAAGATGAGCTGCGCTTTGCACGTCGTCCACGGCGCGTAGACTGAAGGCCAGAGGGGCCCGGAACCGGTGGGGGCCCGGGCGGCGGCGGCTGCGCAGCGATGTCACTTGGGTCGTTCATGTCTCTTCCAATAAATTTATGACAATTTAAAGGCAATTAGTGACCTAAAAATAGAATTTTAACTATAAATTCAGCTAAAGAGGGTATTCAAACATAATTTACATCACTAAATAAAATCATTCTATAGAAGATTAAAAGCAATGTTTACGAAAGGTAAAGACGAACGGTAATACCGTTAACATTTATACTTTACCCCTTAATTATTATAGCTAAAACAGGTTTATTAACTTACTGATATCTCCGATCGAATAATCACTATAGATCGAATACACTGTTTATTTGAATTGTGCAACGTAGTCTTGTAGACGACTGCACCCAGCGGAAAATCTGACGCCAATGTGGTACATCGTCCGATCGCGCGCCAAGCGCGCCATCCGTCGAACGAGCCTGGTGGGAGTTCGGGTGTGCGAAAGAGAAAGACATACGTAGGGCAGCCATAGGACGGAAAGAGAGGGATATAAAAAGCGGAAAATGAGGAGTGCCACTCTCAATCTAGTAAGCTTCAAATAACGGTCAAGTGTTTAATAGTTATGTTCCAATAAAATTAATTCTTCGTTCAACATGAATGCATCAGTAATAAATTATTGGTTTCACTTCTCATCAACAAAATTGACGCATCAATAAAAACAATTCTTCATGTCAACAAAATTATTTGACACATGTCAAATTAAAGCCATCCTGTTTTCTGTTGTCTCTTGATCGTCTTCACTTCTTCTATCTTCTTGCCCGCTCGGAGTGGTTCGGGAGACGTCGGGATCAGCTGTTCGGTGCTTGAAGAGGAAGCGAGGCGCTTGGGAGGCGATGGGGGAGTCTGGAGAAGGGATGCCAACGTTAATGTTACTGATTAGTGAATTATTTGATTAATGGAAGATTATACTAGCTGTTCCGCACGGTGGTTCCACCCAGGATCCATAAATGGCGCTAGCACGAACGTTTTGTAGATTGCCATTACGTTATTTTCTCATATTTAGTTGGATATTTAGATGGTCTATTAAATAAGTTATTGAGCAGTAGTTTAGCTATCAAAACACAAAACACAAAACAACAAAGCGAAGTATAAGAATTGGTCAGCCTTTAACATTTCACAGCAGGGCAAAGGAATTGGCATTGTCAAACCCACGATACGTTTGAAAATTACATTAGAAACATGTTTCGCTCAATTCGGGAATCGAACCCAATACCCCAACATGCAAATACATATGCCATAGACCACCAAGATTTCGCCACAAATAATAACATTTCATGAAACCAGTCCCATTAAAAAATCATACAAAAACCATAAATACTCATATACTCACAACGTCATCAGCTGGAATGACAGTGACTGAAGGTTGTGGCGACGCAGTCCTCGACTGAGATGCCCCGGGCTGAGGGGAGGCGGTGCGCGAGGGGGGCTGAGGGGGCGACGGGGAGGAGGGGGGCGAGGGGCGCGTCGGGGTGCTGGGGGTCACCGACATGGACGGGGCGGGGGGCGCCTGCGGGAGACAGGTTTCATATTAGTATGAAAAGTAAGACTTACAGAATGTAACACTCGAAGGGGTAGAAGGGAAGTGTCATATAAAAGTAAGAGTCAAAAATTTACACCAAATTTTAAGTTCGATATTCAGGCTACGATATCTGTTTCTATGAATCTCTTTATATAAAAGTAACCCTTAAATGAGAGTTAAACCCTAGTCGCTTTGCAGTCAAATACTGATCCCATACTGCAAGCTGTCAATACTGATTGCGGTTTGGGGTCAGTCTTTGACTACAGGCTACACTATCAGTTTCTATTAATCGCTATAAAAAAGATTCCAACAGAGACGACGCTTACGGTTTAACCTAACCGTTGTTTGAAACTGAAGTTAAAATACAGGTTTTAAAGTTAAGTTTTTTAGTTAAGTTTTGAAATCACATAAATCCCTTACCTTCGGCTTAACCGGTGGAGGTGGGGGTGGAATCGCTCCTTCTGAAGGTTTAATATCTGGAGCCACTGGTCTGGCTACAGCTATATCTTCAGGGGCCTTCGGTTCTGCTTCGGGGACCTTCGGCGTCGCTTCTGGGACCTTCGGGGTGACTTCGGGGACATTCGGGTCAACTTCAGCTGTTATCAGATCTTTAGGTGTTTCGTCGTCAGGTTGAGTGGGAGAAGATTGAGGCTTACGCTTGATGACTTTGGGTGGAGATTCGCCTGGCACTCGCTTGGCTTTTAGGGGACTTGGTTCTATGAAAATAATAAAAAAATATATAGCTCCAACTGCTTTTTTATTTAAACAAAGCTAAGACCTATTTATGTATGCACCTTTCCAACACAAAAATTGATAAAAATTGGTCCATTCATTAAAAATTTCATTGGCAAATGGAAAAATTTTTCGTGCCGGGTAGGAAAAGGTGCCCTTGAAGAAGCTGATAATGGAAAAGGAAATCATTCCACAAAAGAAATTAGTTTACATTTAAGAACTCACAGAATTTTGTTTAATTATGGGGGTAGTGACGTTACCTGGTGGTGGTGGTGACGACTCCGTTGGCGAAGGTGCTTTGGGGCCGGGGCTGGGGCTGCGCGAGCCGGCAGCGGAGGCCGGGCCTCTCGAGGGCATCTGAGAAGAGGAGGTATACTTTTGTAAAACTGAGATAACTCTGCTTCCTAGAATTTCTTTTTGTTTCTGATAGGAAAGTTATCGGCTCTTTTCACCCCCGGAACTCCTTGAAATGATACAGAGCTGCTAAAACATCTAGTTCATTCAATCATTCATTTCGAGTAGGTTAGCGGCCAACCCTGGTGTCGAAGTTAAAGACCGCCAAAAGACCTCCGACATGGTCTAACGATGAATCAACCGGGACCGACTGCTTTACGTGCCCTCCGAAGCACGGTAGCGCTCAGATAGAAATGCCACTATCGGTCACCCCTCCAAATAGGGGGCGAGCTGCACGTTGCTTAACAATAGCAATGAACTGACATCACTTGGTCAAACTACGCCACGAGGGCTACAACATGAAGTTTCTCACATACAATTCTGAACAAACCTTAACTGGTGCCGGGCTTGGAGTCCTCGGTTTTGGAGTAACTGGTCTACTGCGGGCGTCGGCTGTCAGGAGACCGCCTGATGGAGCTCCCCCTTCCGCACCTAAACAATATAATAGAAACACTTTTATGATTAGTGGTAGATATGATTGGACTGATGTAAAAATTTATTGAAGATAGACTTTATGATCATATTAACAAAAAACCGAGCATTTATGCGATATTCTTCGAATTTTCAAAACTTCGAAGTAATCCTCTAAAGAAGTTACTACATATGTAATTTTCCACTCATCACCTACAACCATTCATCACCATCTACCCCACTTACCCCCCGCTCCAGGTGGTTTCCAAGGTGACTTCGGCACCGGAGTTGGCGGTTCAGGGTCCCCTGTCTCCGTGGAGAAGTCCTTGATCAGCTCCAGCAGTGTGTGTCCTGGAGACACCGGCATCTCTATGGGAGACGCGCAGCGGGACCCTTCTGGTGGCAATGACGCTTAGATGGGACACAACGATTATGTAAAGTGTTTAGTGTTGGAAATGTACTAAGAAATTGGGTATGGACAACGAGATGCTATCATAGAGGACAAAGATAGTGTATATTATGAGATTAGGTACGGATATGCTTACACGAAAATATGAAAAGAAATACTATTGAAACAACATCTATACTAATATTATAAAGCTGAAGAGTTTGTTTTGTTTGTTTGTTTGTTTGTTTGTTTGTTTGTTTGTTTGTTTGTTTGTTTAAACGCGCTAATCTCAGAAACTACTGAACCGATTTGAATAATTCTTTCACTGTTAGATAGTCTATTTATCGAGGAAGGCTATAGGCTACATTTTATCCCGAAATTCCCACGGGAACGGGCACAACGCGGGTAAAACCGCGGGGCGCTGCTAGTTAAGAATAAAATAGCTTAAATTGTAACCGAATTTTTCGTAATCGGTAGAAATTGAGCTGAAAACTATATCAAAAACGGAATCAAATTGTGTGAATAAATAAATATATTTTTTTTTATACAAAGGTTTCCTCTATTACATATTCGTAAGTCTAGAATATACCAGGTGTATAATATGTATGGCTCTATAAGTACTCAGCCGGTTTGTTTCGATAAAGCATGTAAATTGTAGCTAATATTTATAGCTAGGAATAGCTAGGAATAAACATGAGCCTGATCTTGAATTGAACTTGAACCTGAATGAGATATGATTAAATATTCTTTTCAAATATGTTCGTCAACACGTTACCAGGTAGTGGTGACCGGAGCACCAGTTTCCGAGCCTCCGCCATGGCTCGCTGCAGATTCTGTTGGTTCTTGAAGGACTCGCGGCTTCGGCAGCGCCCGATTTGGGACCTAAATGTATGAAAATCATTAAGTAAATTGTATTTTGGAATACAATCTATATAACCCGCTTTCCAAAGTTGGCATCGCCAAAAAATCGTGCATAACAATGACTTAATCATATATAACAAGCGGTAATGTTATGTTGAATCTTCAGGAAAAAGAGTTATCACTAAAAGAAGGCAAAATCCATTTTATCCTCTTACTATACAATATTAAAGTTAAGTAAAGTGTTAGCCTGTAATGTCCTACTGCTGGGCAAAGGCCTCTCATCTCACTGAAGATATCAGTATAGCGAGGATTAGGCATAATCACCAACGCTTGCCAAATGTGGGTTGATTGAACATCATAAAAAATCAAAAGGACAGTTCTGTTACCAACTGTACTGTACCAACAAAATAAAAATCTCAAAAAGAACAGTAGGTACTGTCACCAACAAAATAAAAATAAAAAGTACTAACGAGACCCCAGTCTGCTGTAGCGTCTGGTCCCACTTCGCGTTGGTAGTGGACGCGACCGCCAGCTTGGCGATCCTCCTGAACCGCGACAGACCGTCTTCGTCCTTCTTCTCTTCTTCTTCCAACGCTACCGGCGCCACGTGGAAGTCTTTCATGAGACGACGCTCCCATACCTTCATGCGTTTGCCGAGAACCACTGGGACAAAGATGTTATTCAAAATGTTATAGGAAAGTTTTGGATGATCAAAATAATGGAAACCATAAGTAAATGCCATATATAGTATAAACTAAATTGCATACCAAAAAAAAATACCATATACAAATGATCAGAATCCTTTCCCAATCTTTGATGATTTTCGAATTTGATGAATTTTGAACGTTCTAAAGAGCCAATTTGGAGCAAAAACTAAATAAAAATATATGAGTTTAACTTTACAGTATCTAATTCATATACGAATAATTTTTTGAATGTTTATTTTTTGGTCCCAGATTTAAGGATCTAAAATGGTTTGGATTCCAGTTTGATACATGTCAGCCTATGACCTTTCTCAGGCTTTGGACTAACTATGTACCAAATTTCATTCAAATCAGTTCAGTAGTTTTGGCGTGAAAGCGTAACAAACAAACTTATATTCACATTTATAATATTACTAGCTGCGCCCCGCGGTTCCACCCGCGTTGTACCCGTTCCCGCGGAAATTTCGGGATGAAAAATAGATGTTGTCTGATTCTCAGACCTACCCGATATGCACACAAAATTTCATGAGAATCGGTCGAGCCGTTTCAGAGGAGTTCAACCATGCACCCCGTGACACGAGAATTTTATATATTAGAAGAAGTAGGGATAACTTATATAAATAACTATATTTCTCGCCATAGTTTCAACGTACTCACACGGGTTTTTTCGTGTTAGAAAACTTAATAAAGCAAGTAATAACTTACTTTTTATTTCCCGACGTTTTTATTAAGTTTTCTAACACGAAAAAACCCGTGTGAGTACGTTAAAACTATGTGTTCAAATCGTGTAAGTTTAAAAAAGACTATTTCTCGCCATCTCAAGAAGACTTACTCTTCTCCTTCCTATCAGTGAAGGACACATCCATGCCATTCTTCTCAAACACCTCGAGCAGCTCGTATCTCAACGCCGAGATGTCTCCCTTCATCTCATTGATATCATCTTCAGTGACTGGTTCATCATCCATCTTCCTATGCATCGCTGACACGTAACGCCACACCACTGCTCGCATGACAGCAGTATAGCGGACGTCGTGTTCTTTCTCTTTCTGTTCCTGTAGGAGGAAGGGAGGTGGAAGATATTTTTGAGGAAGATATTTATGGCGGATACGAATGATCGTAATTTCCTGTTTAATTTTATTATTATAACTTAAAGTTATATTGGTCACCCCACGGAATACCGTAATCAAAAAAGTTTTTTAAGAACCAGATATTATTGTCTTTCATTTGGTCAGTGTGCCATTGGCCTATTTTAGGAACCCTAAAACCTAAGCTACTTACTTTAGTCTTAATCTTCCTGATCTTATCTTTCTTCCGGATGCCCATCATCTTGAGGAGTAGCTTCGGGGTGGGCAGGATATTGAAAGGGGGCGGCAGGGTTGCGCTCTCTTCGAAGTAGGACATCCAGAGACGAGTGCGGGCGAACTTCCACTCTGTATCCGAATGTTCCTAGGGGAAGAAGGAAATAGAGTAGAGAATTACGCTCATATACGCTAGATACAAATTTGTCTCGCCTATTGTCCTTTCTGATTTCTTAAGTTTAAGTGAACACTACTCATTTTGAATTGAAACGTTTCTGTTCGAAGAAAAAACGAATTCCTGCCTGTAAAGGGGCCGAAACGTTACATCAAAATGTAAAATAAAAGCGAAGTGTACCCGTAAACGTAGTTTCGAATCAAAATAATAATTAAAGCAACATGATTTTACAGATTAAGGTTTGTCGATAATGATTCAAGTTTTAAAGTGATATTGTATATCTGACGCTGTGTCAAATTTTAAGGGAAACTTAACAGAATACTTGGGTTTCACTAAAATCGATCTAAGAGTTATGTTAGCATTAATATCTGAGTAGATATTCTATTTTTTAAACTAAGATAGTCTTACAATTATAGATGATATGACCTCTTTAATTTCCTAGACCATTTATTATCAATGACGGTTTTCACGAAAATGACAGATTTCTGGACGTCACGTCTCAGTGCTGCCGCCTAGTGGGTGTCATTTCAGAAACCCTCATTAAGCCTATGTTCAGATGGCTGAATTATGACGCGCGTTTTCAAATCGCGCGCTTAGACATCCTAATATATACCTAGCAACCGTTCACATGCGCGCGCGTCGCGTCAGCGAGCGTCAACGTGGCGCTCAGAGAAAAAGTTTCTAGACGCAGACAATCGCGCGTTGACGCGCGTTACATGTGAACACAGCATAATTGGCAAATATGTTACACAAAGGCGTTATTACAATACAACTATCTAAGGGTCTAGACAGACGGACTGCAATTCAACTGCAATTCGACTGCCAAATGGCAGTTCAGATGCAGTTTGAATGCAGTTGGCTCGACTGCAATCAAACTGCACGTCGACGGGCAGTTGGCGTGCAGTTGGATTGCAGTCCGAGTGCAGTTACAACGACTAACTGCACTCAGACTGCAATCCAACTGCACGCCAACTGCCCGTCGACGTGCAGTTTGATTGCAGTCGAGCCAACTGCATTCAAACTGCATCTGAACTGCCATTTGGCAGTCGGATTGCAGTTGAATTGCAGTCCGTCTGTCTAGACCCTAACACAAACAAGTCTAGAAATATAATCAACAGATAATCACATACTATGACCGCGTAACTTACTTTGATAGATTAGGAAAACTTCCAACGTATTGGCCGAAAGAAAATATAATACAATTTTCTCTAGTTATCGAAACATGCCGTTCAATCATAAAGGGTGAAGTAAAGTTATACTTATTCAAATAAGTTAATGTAACTTTTGATTTTGTTAAACAAAGTTTAGTTAAATTATATTTGTAATGGTATTAGGGTGCTAACTCTGTATAGTTTGAATAAGGGGATACTTAGTATATTTTTTTACGCTGTGGCCAGGGGGTAAGAAAAGTTAATTAAGTGTCGATTTAATGAACGTCTCTGAATGAGGCATTTAGGTTTCGTTTTGGAAAAAGAGTGCTTATGTTTCATGTAGAGAAGCACATTAAATTGTTTTTCTAAGCGTATCATTTAACCATCACTACATACTCGTAGTATAAAACAAAGTCGCGTCTGTTTGTCTTCAGTTGTCTGTTTGTCTGTATGCTTAAATCTTTAAAATTACGCAACGGATTTTGATGCGGTTTTTTGTAATAGTTAGAGTGATTCAAGAGGAAGGTTTTTATGTAAAAAAATTCCCGAAATTCCCACGGGAACGGGCACAACGCGGGTAAAACCGCGGGGCGCTGCTTGTTAATAAATAATAAAGATAGATCTCTCGTAGAAAATGTTCCATAACAAAGTTAATCCATTTCAGTTGTTAAGCAACGAGTAGCTCGACCTCTACTTGGCTGGTGACTAATATCGACATTTTAACCTGAGCGCTACCGTGATAATATTAATTGATCCCATGATAATTTGTCAGTCGCGGTTGATTCATTAGATCATGTGGGAGGTGTTGAGGCGGTTGAAAAACTCTGACACCAGGATTAGTCACTAACCTTTTTTTTTTTTTTGAGTAGGAGAAATGCGTTTATGCATCCCCGGCAGTTCGGGGAAACGACCGGGGTATGTGGGGCTCGTCCCGACGCGATCAACGGGCCGGGAAATACCCACTAAAACTCCTACTGTGTTCCGTCGTCAGCGGCTCACTGACAAGAGTCGCGGGGCTACCTTGCGGCATTCCTCCGCTTCTAGGATTGGCCACTAACCTATACAAACTTACCTTTAAACAGACAAACATACTTTACACTAATGAGTAGGTCTTCGGTATTTAGAACGCTAATAGGATTTCTGTGCCAGCTCTATTTAAGTACCTACCTATGTTTATGTATTACTAACCGTACAACGTGGGTGAAACCGCGGGGCACAGCTAGTATTATATACAATCGCATAGATTATATAAACATTGGACAAAAATAAATATCAATTAGGTCTAAAAAATATGCTCGAGTAGCTAAATATCGACAGCTTCATTTAAGTAATAAAAACAGGTAATTTTAAAAGCACATTCAACTTAAATGATCTCAAATTTTTGTAGCAATGACCTAAATAGGAATCCGTTATTCCCGCACAAGTGTACGCCAGGTACGAACTCCATATCATTACGTAACTTTGAATAACTACGAATACAATACGGAAAGGGTTTTGATAAATGTTTGCAGCCGACTGGGTTAACCCCGAGGCACCAACACAGAAACAATAGTGTTAATAGTTTACCGCAAACAGAATTTTTAGTTTTAATAGTTGAACAGATTTTGTGTTATAAAGTGGTCAAATTAGTTTTGTTTACGGTTTTAAGATGTTAAAATATTAAAGTCTCACAGAAATCTCTTTGTGAGACTGCCCTCAGTTTGGTTAGGGCATTACAGGCTGAATCACCTGATTGCCCGAAAAGTAAGATGATTCCGTGCTTCGGAGGGCACGTTAAGCAATCGGTCCCGGTTACTTTCTACGGATAGTAATCGTTACATGAGCCATGTCAGAGGCCTTTGGCGGCTCAATAACTCTGACACCAGGATTGGTCAGGCTGACCATCCACTCGATGAAGAAGAAGATCACGAAACGAACGCAGTAAGTACTTCTTTCTTCCGTAATAATAAAAAAAGAATAGTAAAATATTAAACTTAAACTCACATCAATCATCGCATACGAATTGGACATCATAGCGATGAGCAAGTTCAACAGGACGATTACGTTGATCACTGAGTAGGAGCCAAACATCAGCAAGCCCCAGAATCTCGTGTAACTCTTGATGCCGGCCAACTCGAAGTTCTCAAGACCGACCATGCCGAAGGACGCCCAAAAGAGGGACTGTGATGCTTCGAAGACGCTGTAAATGATTTTAAAGGTAGAATGTTGATGATAGAAGATTAATCTATAATCTTTTTCTTCCTAAAAGACTCACCGCAGTAGTTGTCAAATGATTTCTTGGAAGAGGTTGATAAGTTATTTTTGATATGACGTAACGTATGAATATTTTAGTTAATACGTTACTTGATTGTCGAATTAATTGACTTCTCTATTTAATTAACGGTAGTTGATGTCAAATGTCAGATTTTCTAATTGAAAATTTTATATGAGCTAACTAATATGTAAATGAGCTAACTATTTTTTTCTGACTTGACCGCTAAAATTGTCTTAGGTTGAAAAATGTACCTTGTTTATTAACAGTCTTTTAGGAAGAAATAGATTATAAGATAAATGAAAAATAACGTATACTTACCTGTTTATAATTTAAAACTAAGCACTAGCCTACTAATAGTTAACAATTTTGGCAATTTTGCATTAGCCTTCATCTAGAATGACACACATAACTTTAGCCAAACATAATTTAATTTCAAAACTTATTTAAGAAGCTGTAAATATGTGATGTCTATAACTTATATTAAGCTGTTTTTGTTGAATAAATTACTTATATTTGCATCTATTGAGAAAAAAGTATGTATCTTATTTAATTAATAGTTATGATAGTCCAACGTAGCTCTCAAAGTCATACAATCAACTTCATCAATTTTCAGCGTATTCATTTTGACATTTATATCTTCTTCCAATTGTATTTGCGCTTGAAGCAAGTAGCGAAGCGCTACATTTGCTTCTTGTAGCATCTGGTGTAGTTGTTCAGTGCTATGTCTAAGCATTTCTGATTCGAAATAAAGCGCTTGAGCTGGCTGATCTCTCACAAGCTCAGCGCCAACTCTGTGAGCTCGTCTTCCAAGCCTAGTATTAACTAACCCAACGTTGCCTCCCTTATCATTTATAGCTTTTTTAAGCTGTATAATATTCTCTTGCATATCGTAAATCTTCTTAGTCGTATCTCGATGCATATCCTCCAATTTAGACTTGGCCAGTTTCGTCTCTTTAATACGCTCATCAAACTCATGGTTGCACTTATTATACACTTCCCATAGATCGTTTATCACTTGTTTCAACATTGTGTCGACAAACACTCTTATTGGTCTAGAATTGGCAACTTCTTTGGCTGCCATTTGTATGTTTTTGCCTGAGAATAGGTTGTATTCTTCGGGGGATATATTGGCAGGGTCTAAGTTAGGGTAGTTTTCGTAATTAATGGTCCGAGTTAAGTCTGTTGGTTTCATGGCTAGTGATACTGAATCTATTTCTATAGCTGCTTGTTTATACTGCAGGTCGCGGTCTATTAGATATCTGATCGATCTTAAGCGACGCATCTGTTCTTTGACTTGATCAAGAGCTTTGTTCAGTAAACTTTGACCTCCAAGTATAGTAGTCACTTCAACTTGCAGAGCTTTTTCAACTTCATCTACAACCAGATCGATTCCTACTCTTCCATCCCGCAGCATGAGACATTTGCGACAGATGTTCAAGGCATTTTCTTGTAGGGAAGTTAGACAGTCAATAAGTCTTGCTTTATACATTCCCAGAGCTTCCAATTCAAGGCAGATTTCTTTTCTCTGGAACTGTAGCTCTTTTTTATTAAAGTCCACATCTCCAATACGCTCTTCGATGCGTCTATCGCTAGTCGCCTTTAAGATCTCTGTTCTCTCTTTAGTTTCCTCTCTTACTCTTTCACTCTCGGCTAAGACTCTGTCTGCTAACTGCTGTTGATCTTCCGTGTTTCTGCATCGCTGATCGTTGCTTAATTTCCATTCGGAGATAGTAAATTTGGAGGCACGGGGAGGCAAGCATATTACTGATTGTCCTCTTTTCGTTAAAGGTGCTCCAATTACGTGACGAATACCGTAGTCTATGTCACCCATTTTGAAATTAAGTACTAGATATTTTTAGGAAAAAATATATCCTTGTAATTTCTAGGAGCTTTTATCGTCGATGCTTCACATGTTGAGGTATCGACGTGAATGTTAACTTTACCTACCTTCATTGACGAATCAAAGCAAGTCGTCTCCTTAGCAACTCAAGAAATCGAACAAGGAAGTAATTTAATGATAGTGATAAATTGAATTTTATGCGTTAGTGAATAGAGTACATAATGGTTGCGGTTTTTTTTTGGATTCACGGAAGGGACGGCAAGTGGTTGGCACCGCCTGTTACTGCACAGACCTTGGTGTTATAGAGTTCAGTTGTGTTATAAAAATAAGATATTGAATAAGTTGATTATCTACCAATATATCCATTGACCCTTATTATAAGATCCCAAAAAAAATGCTGTATTCAACATACTAAGAAGTTTATTGAAAATAAAATTAAAAATAATCAAAAAACGGCAATGAAACAAGTAATTTCTCCATTAAAATAATGTTAAAACTAAATTATCAATATAACACGATAAAATAAAAAAATTAAAGAAAGAACATTTTAAAAAAACAATTGCTAATAAAATAATAAAATTACCGATAAATCCTTCCGAAAATGACTTTTGACAGATTTCTGGACCTCTTCACGTCGCAGTGCTTCCGCCTAGTGGGTGTCATTTCAGAAAACCCTCATTAAGTAGGTATGGATGGGCCGTGCCGAACAAGTGTCATATTCCGCGCAAGGAGAGTTCCGGTGAGTGAGCATGCTCCGACTGAGCATGCTTCTGAGCATGTCTTTGCGCCGCCTAACGAGTACACGTTGCGACGCATCTCTTGAAGCTCGGTATTTATCATAGAGATATAGAGAGATGCCAACCTACGCACTGAGTACGAAACCTAGTGTCCCCATTAGACATTTACACACACAAAGTAATCAAAATAAAACAATACTTCGCGTTGAGTGCGTGTCACGCACACACTGCATTCAGTGCGAGTATTCGTTCGCAACTAGACTGCGAATAATATACGCACAGCACTACATACGCAATAACATGCGTAGTATAAGTATTTTGTTAGCTTGAATGTGCTCATTATCCATTGCGGTATCAGAACTCAACGTTCGAATAATCTTTAGTACTATGCAAGCATTGTAAACTATTTACACATAATATCTCGACTCGCAATGTGTTTCGTTTTTGCGCATATTGCTGCGACACCGGCCCCGCCCCGTTTTCACATCCCCTTTAGTTTTTGTGATCTGTTGTATTTATCATCAAGATGCCGTCTTGTGCGTTGTTAAAGTGTGTCAACACTACAAGGAACACTAGTAAAGCATCACACATTACGTAAATAATCGCATTTTGTATTAAATTCTAATAAAATCGTCAAAAAAGTCGAATATTTTTTGACGGCCATTGCCATTGCCATAGTAACTCTTTCGGGAGATTCCGTGCAGGAAGCGCGCTGAACGTCAATTGACATTTGATATTTTAATGACATTTGTGTGTTTCATTGAAGTTGTGTCTTGACTTATTTTTCATGAGCTGTTTGTATGCGCAAGGCTTTCCATACCTACTTAATAATGTCGATGGTTAGACCGACGAAAATGACAAAAAAAACTAATTAAAATTAATAGAAATTATACTCAATAGTCAGCCTTAAAGTCATGCAATCGACTTCATCTATTTTCAGTGTATTCATTTTGACATTAATATCTTCTTCTAGTTGTATTTGAGATTGCAGCAGATAGCGTAGTGTAGCAGTAGCTTCTTGCAGCATCTGCTGTAATTGCTCAACGCTTTGCCTCACCAATTCGCACTCGTAGTACAAGGATTGGGATGCAGGATCTTTCACCAACTCGACACCTGTTCTTTGAGCTCGTCTACCTAACCTCACATGAGCCAATCCAACAAGCCCTTCCTTCTCAGTCAAAGCTTTCTGTAGCGCCAAAATATTACTTTGCATCTGAATTATCTTCTCAGTAGTATTTTTGTGCATTTCTTCTAACTTTTCTTTAACAAACTGGGTCTCAATAATGCGTTCGTGGAAAGCATGGTTAGAGGTACCATAAGCTACTTTCATATCGTTAATCACTTGTTTCATGAGGGTATCTATAAACATTTTGATAGGTCTTGAGCTGTTAACTTCTTTGGCAGCATCTTGAATGTTCTTCGCTGAATAAGCGTTGTATTCGTCAAAAGAGATACTGGACGGGTCTAGTTTTGCATAGCCTTCGTAGACAGCAAGGCACAAGTCGGTGGATTTGAGAGATAAAGCGCTTTTGTCTATATTTAAGGCATCGTTTTTGTACTGAAGATCGCGATCAAGTATATACCTGACCGATCTAAGTCGACGCACTTGTTCATTAAGTTGTTCTAAGGCACGTCTGAGGAGCGTTTGACCTCCAAGCACAGTATTGATTTCCGTTTGCAGAGCTTGCTCTACATCGTCCACAGCGAGGTCTATACCAATTCTTCCATCCCTCAACATGAGACATTTTTGACAGATATCTACTGTGGAACCTACAGATTTGAGGCAGTCCAACATTCTTGCCCTATACATGCCAAGAGATTCCAATTCTATACAAATCTCTTTTCTTACGAGCTCCAATTCATGCTTGTTGAAGTCTACGTCTCCAATGCGTTCTTCAAGCCGCCTATCTGTAGTTGATTTCATAAGACCGGCTTTTTCTTTGGTCTCATCTATGACCTTTTCGCTTTCTGCTAGAATACGATCAGCTAGTTCCTGCTGGTCTATTGAGTTTCTGCATCGCTGGTCGTTGTTCAGTTTCCACTCTGAGTGTGTGAACTTGGCGGTTCGTGGTGGTATGCAGACAACACATTGCTCCGCCAACCGCGTCCCTGCAACGGGGAAGCCTATCTTATGTAACACACCGTATTGTGCTTCGTTTAGCATTTTGTAATATATTTATCAAAATATATTTTGTAAATTTATTAATAGTATAATAAGTTAATAATATCAAATTATTATGAAAATAGGGATGGTTCTGGAAAACTCAATTCAATTCAATTAAATTTTCTGCAAAACTCGATTTCTATTTTCTATTGATTGACTTGTCAAAGAAGGAACATCAACTTGACTTAATTGAACTATGATGTCAGCATTCTATGGATTTCATAGTTTGAATATGTATCATGCATTTAAGCGGGATTTACATTACGAAACTAGTGTCATGCATGATGAAACTAGTTTCGTGAAAGTAATTTCAGCACATGTGAAACTACTTTCGTTGAAATTATAGTGTCGTGAAATTATCAGTATCGTGGAGATAATGGCCTTGTCAATATCATAGCTATTGGTGCTGCTGTCTCTGAAATGCTGTCGCGACACTAGTTTCGCGTCGCATTTAGATGATGAAACTAGTTGCATGACACTAGTTTCACCTAAAAATCGCGCAGGGCACGAAACTAATTTAGTTTCACGAAAGAATGCATGCATAGTGAAACTGAACGTTTACACGTGAAATTACTGGTGAAATTGCTGTTATGAAATTAGTTGCATGCCACTAGTTTCGTAATGTAATTTAGGCTTTAATCTCAGAATACAGAAAGAACCTGGATTGCGTAGTACTAATATGTTTTTATAGAATATTAAACTCTATGACATAGTGATAAGTCTTAATTTTACTTAATCGGACGAAAGAGAGAAACCGTCTCGCATGAGAGGCATGAGAGAGCCCTGTGTCCCGCTCGCACAGTTGCCATTACCAAAAGTAAAATCACAAAGCAGTAGAATTTATTCTTTAAAACTTTACTTGTACAACAGTACAGTTTTACCAAGTTTTGCTAGTTTGCAATACATATTGTAAATTTATGAACTTTTGTTTACATTTATTTTATTTAAATTAAAAGAACCATTAAAAAATTGTTTTGTTTGAGCAATCGGTAAGCATTTTGCATTTTAGATTGGCATCCCTCAAATTGACATATTATGTCATTTTGTCATTGGATTTCTTAAATCCCTTAATATTTTTATTTGAATCGAATCCAGTTAAGGCTAAGATATCCCAGCCGTTTCGGTCACTGTCACTCTGGGTAGAAAAGAGCGAGAAGAGAAACACTACGGCGCGGAAATGGTGGTGGTAGAATTTTGCGACTCATTTTTAACTCGGCGGGAGGCGCTACCGGGTAAAATTTACCACATAGTGCATACTTTCGAAAATATTTATTTTTGTGCGTAATTTTGTGCAGCGCCGTTTTAGGTACCTTTCGACAGATGTTCCACGGTCCGCCATTTTGAATAAGGGGCCAGTTAGCGCGTGTTGTTGAACCACGACGGACGTAAAAGGTGCGTACGGGTAATTTTTACCCAGTAGATTTTTTTCAAAAAAGTGCCATATTAAAATATTTTTCGATTCGATTATAATTATAAGTAAAGATATATTGTCAAGATATATGTTCTTTTAAAATTGATCTCATTTTTTTGTTTTTTATAAGTTTAGAGAATATTTTTCGTTTTGTGCACAAAATGGCTGAGCTTTTGGGCTGTGTTTTAAAATTTCAAATATAACATATTATACTAAGCATTAATTAGTTTCCAACTTTCTTGTTTAATTGAAAATATAACACAATATAATATAAAAATTGGTTTATTTAATTACCCATAAAATAGCTCTAGTTCTTACAATGAATATTATTGTGGTATTTTTTACCCAGTAGCGACAGTCAGTGTTGGTATATGGGGCGCGCTTCCCGCCGAGTTAAGAATCACCACCTTTCGTTGGATATTGAATCGAAATTTTACTCCAGCAGTATTGAGTCATAGTTTATTTTACATCACTCAAATTAATTTTAGAAATATGCGTTTGAAATTGTTTAACAAACTAAGTGTGAAAGTAAGGTATAAAAGATCCATCTTTGTGATTTTTTTCTATCGAGGAAATTAATAGTCAACGTGTTTCGGAAACAGTAGTATGATTAAACATATGATCAAGATTAAAAACAAACAAAAATTTATCTTGTAACGTTAAGACTTTTGGCTAAAAAATTGTTTATACCTAGTAGCCCGTTTTAGGAACTCATAGGCCCTTAAAATATTGCAATTGTGGTAAATAAATTGTAGCGTAAAAGGTTGTAAAAGCGAGAGCTATGCAACCTGTAAAATATCCTTTCACTGGTAAGACTATGATTCTAGTATTTCAGGTAATAATATTAAAATAATGATTCACATGGAACAGGGATACCAAACATTGCCCGATACATTTTAGTAACATTATATAATTTGGGTAATATTATTTCAATGCCGTATTTTACTTAAAGTGATAAATTAAAATTCATTCGTAAATTAACCATATTCATTTAAAATTATATTTAAAAATAATATTTTTATTCTTGGTGTAAGTATAAAACTTTGATGTTATGCAACTGTCATATAAGGAAGGGTATTAAAACACGAGTGTGAGTTTATGAAACGAGCGCAGCGAGTTTCATAATAGTAACGAGTGTTTTAATACCCGTGTTATATGCAGTTGCATACACTACTTTATCTTCACTAATGCAATTAATCAAACAACAAGAGTAAAAGCTGACAATAGTTTTTCACGCGTACGTGTATTGTCACAGTGAACTTGCCGCCATTAAAATCTAACCAATGAGAGCGCAGCTGCGCGTAGGGCCAATCAGGAGCGAGCGAGATCTTACCAAAGAGTTTTGTGTATGTAGTTTCGACGAAGTTTTCACGTATAACCCAACTGTTTTCAAAAGCCAGCATAATATCAAAATTTGATACAACTTGTATGAGGATTTTGACATAAGGCTCGCCAGGTTAATTGGTCGCGTTTTATTGATGTTATAATGAGATTTTACGATATCGATATCGATGTTTTAGGATATTATACCATCATGTGAAATTGCTTAAATTGATTGTTTTGTTGTCTGCGCTATAACAGTAGTAATTATAAGTCAAGTATTGGAAACTAGACCTGAGTCGATCACGATTGATTGAATCAAAAAGATTCGATCACAACATGTAGGTGAGTGACCGAGTCAGGAGTCTTTAAAACATTCGATCTTTTTAGAACCGTTGGGTCGTTCGCTCAATTTCACATCGTCCTCTATCTCTTTCATTCAAATGTGTTAGCTGCCATTCCCGCGCTCTTTCTCACACTGTAGGTAAGCAAAATAAACCGGTTCGTACTGGAACGCTCGTGCTGAGGCGTGTGGGTCGCGGGTCGCGGGTCGCGACTCGCGAGTCGTTCGGTCGGAGCGACCTGTAGATCTCTCATCGATCGCGCGATTGATTGATTTGTCAGTCAGTTGCATCGGTGATTCGGTGACCTACGACCTGCGATACGTGCGTAAAAGTTGTAAATTCGTCCTGCTTATTTGGTGCCCGCCTAAATAAATGAGTCTAAGTCAATGTTTATTTTATTCATAATCCCTGATTGTCAGTTATTATCATGCGACATACATTTAAACGCACTGCGACCCGCGACCCAAATGATCGAATCATTTTAACTCGATCATTCTTAGAATGGGTCGTGATCGACCCGGGTTTCGTCAAATGAGCGATCGACACAGGTCTATTGGAAACATAAGTAGAATGTTACAACATTAGTGTAGATAAATATTTTTTTAAGCTATTGCATAGCTTCTATCGCGGGCCTTGAGCGCGGGGACCGAATCCAGAAATTCCGTAACGAAAAATCCTCACGCTCCAAAACCTCACGCTCCTCAAACATTGCCTACATATAAGCCCAGAACACAACGTTAGCGCGATGCAGACATTCAGCACACTAACGCCATCTAGTGATACAAAAAATAACTATGCAATAGCTTTACCGCGGCAGTCCCCGAGTGCCACACGTCTTTTTTTATTTTATAACGTTTGATATTATACTTAATAATGAATCTCAATTATAATTAAGTTGGTGAGAAATGTCAATAAGATTAGTTTTTGTTTATTGACCGTTTTCATAAACTGGTCACCCTAATTACACTAATTAGAAAGGGATGCAGGGCTCTCTATGACTTCCTTGTCATGGACGTTTTTTTCGACAAGTCCGCAGTCCAGTTTGAATAAAGTCCTTGGATAAGAATAAAGTCCTTGTAGCATTCAAAGTTACTTGAAGTTACTAGTCCCGTCATTTTAGTAGTTTCACCTCAGTATTCGAGCAACCTAGCTGTATATATACTTCTATTTTGATATCCTTCATCTTGTCTCAAAACCTACACTACTGTTTGATGTCTGCGTCTGTTAAAAATTAAGGTCAAAGATCATAAAAATCGATTTTTTTTTAAACATTTCTTACAAAAGTCTCTTTTCCTTTGGTGATAACGCTATTTGTATGTACTATCAATATTATAGAAGATACAATTCTCTACAACTTTCGTCTCAAAAGGTTTATCGTTTATACGTTGAATCGTTTTTGAGAAAGAGGGCAGTGAGCGCGCAGTGTTTAACAATATATGTAGAGTAATATTTAAGGTCAACCGGTAGTCCCAATCAAAACCACGCCTCATTAAGTTTATAAATTACTAGCCCATCGGTTTTATCCGCGTTGTACCCGTCCCCGTGGGAATTTTGGGTAGGAAATTGCCTATAACTTTCCCGTTGAATGTGGCTATCTATTACAAAAAGAATTATTCAAATCGGACTGATAGTTCCTGAGATTACCTCGAACATGCAAACAAACAAACAAACTTACAAATATTTCCTCTTTATAATATTAGTATATATAGATTGAAAAATATATAATTATAAGTAATTTTAATTTCAAATTAGAAGTTTATACAACAATACAGCTAGGTTGCTCAAATTCCGAGATTCTTAATTACCTTATTTTGACTAAAATGATGGGACTATACGTATTTGATGAGTATTTGTCAAAGTATTTTTTTTATATTTGTAATCTATGTCGTAGTCAAATTCCTTATTCATTCTTTTTTATTGTCAATAGCATACCAGTAAGACCATGGAGTAATGTTCTTAAATTTCTACAAAATATATTCTTGCTGAAATGCGAGTACAAACCAAAAATACAAATCGTTAGCAAAATCTAAACAAATTCACAATGTTTTTACTACACAATATATTTATCTAGCCTCATGAACACCACTCACTTTCCGAAACTTCTCCATTTCATACAAGAGTCTCCAGCATTATCCCAATCCGGCAGACCGCCGGGCAAAACGTAGCATTTACGTTTTTCCAAATCGGCGAAATACCAGAGCAGTTGATTTAAGCCTAGAGTTTATTGAAGATATTTTCACAATTAAAATAACTGTTCCTTTGAGTTTTATAACTGGTATTGGTACTAAATATCTGGACCAAAATACTGATTACCTAAATCGCTTTTGGCGGTAGCGCTCCCTATTATATTCATTATAAATGTAGCCTTTAATAAAGTAATTTCTAAATTGAACCTTTCTATTTCCAAGACAGCCTTCGATCTCATAGTTTAAATTTATCTATACCCACATCAATAAACAAAATATGCCTCCACTCACCGCAAGCAAAAGCGAAAAGCACCAAGCTGTAGATGAAGAAGAACTTGACGATGTCGATGACCATCCGGCCGAGCGAGATCTGCAGCGGCCCCAAGTGCGGGTTGATGGAGAACAGGTGCACCAACTTCAGGGCACTGCAGGAAACGAGGGTACTCAAAACATACATCCATCCTCACAAACTTTCACATTTATAATATTAGTGGATAGTACATCATTATCACCATTCGCCATCACCTAGGAGGGATATACCTGAAAATATTAGCCGCAGCGAACAACCCTTCAGCAATCAATTGAGGATCGAAGGCATCCCAGTTCTCTCGCGCTATGAACTTCGTCTGAGGGTCTCTCCTGATCTCAGTGGTCTGCTGGATGTAGGCAGCGAAGCGGAGGAGTAGAACCATCACATAGAGGAAGTTCCTGGTGAAGTCTATGAAGTTCCACATGTTCCGGAGGTAGGAGCGGATGCCTTCGATGTAGATCTCCTGGGTCTCTTCCCAGATGAAACCTGTTTGAAGTAACAAGTAAAGTATTGGACTGTAATGTCCTAATTATGGGCAAAGGCCTCTCATCTCACTGAAGATATCAGTACAGGAAGATTAGGTAAGAATGCAAGAGTACTTTTATCATGGGAATTTAAAGCGCTCAAAATGCTTTTAACTCTCATGTCTGTTGTCACAGTTTCTTGTTTGGTACAATACAAAATATATTTCACTTTTTGTGCATCATTTTCTCATTGTAAAAATTAGTATTTTTGATTCAAAATCCTGTAACTGTCCATATGAAAAGGTCTCGCCACTTACCAAGCACGTAAACCACTACAACCACCTCAAGGTACGTTGGTCCGTTACCGCGTTGCTTCAGGAGTTCCTTCTCCAACTCCTTGACCATCCATTCAGGTCCGAACAGCTGAATGGCTTGGACCTCCGCTCTTTGGGATACCAAGATTAGGATCACTGGAATAAAAGTATAGCTGAAGTGATGTATGATAGGCTTTATATGATTTACAACTTACTTACCCCCCCCCCCCTAATCAGTGAAATACGGAGACAAAAATTTGATTAAAAATTATACATTTCCTAGGACAGTTTTTCGAACTTCATCCGTAACTGACCACATAAAAAAACCATTCCATAGATAAACAAACCAACTTACACAAGAAGAACAAATAACTGGAGGCATGTATCAAGAACTTCATGAAAGGTTTTCTCATGAGTTTCCCGGTGGCACAGTTGGGGGCTATCATGTACAGGGTGCAGTAGAACGGGAACAGCAGCGCCACGCGGCAGATGATCATGATCTTCTCCATGGCGGTCTTCCGGCGGAACCCTGGGACGCCCTCGTACCAGATGGAGGCTAACAGCTGTTGGATGTTGGGGTGGGCTACGAACTGCAAGGAAAATATCAGCCTGAATTATGACGAACAAAATGCACTTACTTATAAAAATCACTAACAAATAAAATAAAAAGAACTTCTTAGTAATAGTACAATGTCGATAGGCTAACAAATTTAAATGTCTAAATCCTCTCTATAGCAAGTCTGTATCGAAAAGACAGAACTTCCTACAGTCCCCTTACCTTCTTCTGCTTAAAATCAATGGCCAACTCGAGCCTGGCCAGCTTCATATGCTCTCCCTCGACGAAAGCGGGTTCATCAGGGTCGTGGTTCAGGATGATGGCCAGCTCTTGAGAAGAGCGCGACTGGTCCAGCAAGTCCACCGCAAACTGCTGCGCTTGGCGGCGCAGTTCCAGGTACTCGGCTTTACTTTCCTAGGGGGAAGGGTAGTGTCCTTTATTTAATTTTAAGTTCCAGGTATACTAGTATTTTGGCATTATCAGGGTACGTGCCTAAAAGGTGTGTTTCGATAGAACTGGAGCGGAGTGGTTAGGAGGTTAACCTATAACAGCGCATTAGAATTGTCAAACAACATATTGATACTGTCAAAATATTCTGCGTGATGCGTTGTGATTGGTCAATGCATGGTCAGCACAACTCCGCCCCGCTTCAATGATGACACACCGTTAGTGTCACGTTAGTGTTGTATTTATGCGACTTAAAAAACATAGACAATAAACTTACTTGCTTTTCTAACATCGACTTTATGACAGTAACGTCAGGGTTCATACCTGTTCAGCAAACGCCAAGTTCCTCAACTCCCAGGACAGCTGGAAGGCTGTGAGGATAGGATCCGTTGAAGAGAGCGCGATCAGTGAGGGAGAGGCGAGCGCTCGGTACTCATTGAGACGAGCCAGCGAGTGCCGCAGGGAGTCTTCGGTGGAGTCCCGGATACATTCCTCGCACCCGCACCTTTAGATATAGTGATGTCAAGTATCCTGAAGTCTATTTTCAGGTTCTCTAGCCAAACAACAAAAAACGGAACCCTTAAGGATTCGTCATGTCTGTCTGTCCGTCTGCCCTATTTTGAAGTTTTTAGGTGCGAATACTTATAATATTAGGTTATTTGTGATGTTTATTTTTAAGCTATCTAAGGGCTTTTAAGCGTATTTGAATGTTATTTTAAGATTTAATGGCCTGTTCATCAAGCACTAGTCAAACTGAATGAAACTAAAGAATATTTATTGCCGAAAGCTCAAATGACTCTTGTCCCTCATATGCACACTCGGCTAGTATGCTATCGATTTACTTTAAAAACCGCTAATTCATAAAGATTTGTTTAATTTTATAATATGGCAACCCTGTTTTTATTTTAACTTGGTATACTCCACATCACTCCCTTCTCTCCACTTCCTCACCTCACGTCATGAGGGTTGGGTATCGCAGCCCCTCTGTCAAGCAGTATCTTGATGATTTCGTAGTTGTTCTTCTGAGCGGCCAACATCAGCGGAGTGATGTCCGGCGTGAACATTGCAGTGTTCGGGTCCACTTTTTGCCAGCTCTTTGGGATGACAGATAAAATTTTAATAGTTAAAAACAAGGAAGTTATTGAAAAAACTAATAAAGAGCTATATTTTAATCAATATCGTCGAACAATTTTAAAGAAATATGAATTTTCCTATTTTAAACGGTAAAAGTTTTCATTGCACTTTGTACTTTACCTTTGTATAAAGGGCAATGTTCTGATAATGTTTTACAAGGAGCTTAAAAGCGCGTTAATGCACCCTCTACAATTAATTAACTGGGCATTTATTGACATCAATAACGGAAATTTTACTTTCTAATCTACCACTAAGTCTCATCGACAGAATAAATAAGTTCAAGTAATTTAGTAACCAAACTAGTGTCGAAGATTTTAGACCGCCTGAACGCCTCCAATATGGCCTAATGATTGCAACAACCTGGACTGACAATTTTACGTACCCACCGAAGTACGGTGGCGCTCAGGTGGAAATGCTACTATCGTCCATCCATTCGAGTACGTAGGGACCGAGCTGCAAGAAACTAACATCGCTTTGTCAAACTATACGAGTATAAGCCATGTCAAAGGCCTTTGGGGGCTCAATAACTCTGACACCAGGATTGGTCAGGTTGACCGTCCGCTCGATGAAGAATATAAACTAAGCTCCAATAGCTAATTCCACTCACGTAAGGCTCCCCCTCCTTATGTATGATCTCTTCATGCTCCAGAAGCATTTCCACCGCCTCTACAAACTCTGCGTTAATAGCCTGGAGCAACGCGTCTTTGGTTTCCACTTCCATGATGACCAGGAGTTCCACCATCTCCAGGTTCTCTCCGTCAATGGCCAGGGTCAGAGCTCCGCGGCCGAGGGAATCTACGCAGTTGATCTCTATGTGCTTCTGTCGATGAGCTTTTTGGAGAATCCTGGGGGTGGAAGGGGAATTGGTTTGACTAAATTCAAACAATTAAACGTGTGAAGGAGTATTTCAGAAAAAAATCCTGAAATAAAATATTTTTCAGAAGGGAATTTTGAATTAGTTAGAATGTTAATGTTTCTGTGTTATGCCCAATATTCTATGTATTAAAAAATCCATATATAAATTAAAATATATGTTTCTTAAAGACCGTGTTCCATATATAAAACTAGTCACTCCCCGCGGTTACACCCGCACCCGTTCCCGCGGGAATTTCAGAATTAAATGTATCCCATGTATTATTCTGATGTATAACCTATATTATTGTAAAATTTCATCCAAACTCGTCCAGTAGTTTTTGCGTGAAAAGAGTAACAAACATACATACATACATCCGCACAAACTTTCGCATTTGCATACTAGTAGGATGACAAATACAGGTAATTACAACTTCATACAAATACTGATTCAGCCTGTATGCCTGGACTATCCACTGATACGCAATAACAAGGAAACTCAAAATACTTCAATACCTCCTGACATTGGCCATATCCCCTCGCTCCACCGCCAGGAGGTACTTCTTCTCCTCCAGGGTCAGGGCCTTGGGCAGCGTGGGCAGGTCCATCGGCTTCCGCACACCTTCTAGCTCGGGGTCACCCTGGTATATGGGGGAAACGATGATGATCACTAAGTACTCATGTTTTTTTGTATGTGGTGGAAATTAAAAAATGTACTCATGTAGTAAAAACTAGATTTTATGCTAAGACACTTTGGCAAGGGATATGTATCCAACATGAATATGTTTTAAGTAAATAAGTATGTTTTATCTTACATACATACTACACATTAATCAATTTTCAGGAATAAATTTCATAATAGGAAAAAACTTATTATTGCACAAAATTATTTGAATATTTGTGTTTTAAAATTGCTTCATGTCTCCAAATATTCAGACTAACTACTATGCCAATATGCTAAAATCTTTATATATAAAAATTACGTGTCACGTTGTTTGTCCGCAATAGACTCCTAAACTACTGAACCGATTTTAAATATGATTTGCACACCGTGTGCAATTTGATCCAACTTGAAAGATAGGATAGCTTGCATCTCAATTTATAGTGATTAGGGTGGTCCACCCCTTAATTTTTATATGGCAAAACAACGTTTGCCGGGGTTATTGTAAAAGGTGGTATACTTACACATTCCAAGTCTTTCTTCTCCGCCATGCTGGAGGTCTACCCCGGGCCGGAGTAGCGAGCCCCCTATGGCGAACTGTTTCTATGCCTTACAAAAATACATTTATTTATTTAATTAACAGCGATGTTACAGTACAGCAGTAGCTAGTTGTATATGTAGTTTACAAAAGTATTTATCTAACTATCTATCTATTTTAAACGCGCGTTTATAAAGTGCTCTTACGTATGACCTTTGGAGATCTTCATTCTTCAATCTTCGAAGCTATCGATCCGATTAAAATAGCTATCAAAAAATTTAAGTTTCACTTTTACATTTAAACTTTACACCATATTACACACACAAAGGTGGGTTGTCATGCCAGTAGCTGAACGCAAAAGCTAACCTAAACTTACTATGCTATGCATGCACCTATTGTAGTCGGAGTCAACAATATAATTGAATGACCATGATCAGAATTAAAACAAAACATGGCCAAAGATTAGCCATGTTCTGATCCAAACAAACACACGTAACCTAACCAATATCTTAAGCATCGATTCCTATAAGCTTTCCCGTTTCAATTTGAAAGTAAAAGATCGTAAACACCATTGAAAGGATCAGGAAGTTACCTTCAAAAAGTACACATTACATAACAATTGCATATAAAATTATGATAAGTGGATCCGTTCGTACATCCCCGAAGGAAGCCCCACAACGTAGTGACATCTGTGTCCATAATCCGAAAGTGCCGACCTTACCTTACCTACATTCAGTGTTAATTCAATTGGCATACTTATGTGGCCGAGACCTGATAAATATTGCTTTTGAAATAAAATATGTTTCGCTTTACCTAAATCTAATTAGGGCATGGATGTAGCTAGCTAGCTAGGTAGGTTCGTCACGGTTTTGGTTCAGAATTTTTCAGTGGGACCGAATTTCGTAGTCAATTAAGTAAATGTTCTACAAATATGAATTTTTACAATGCTAAGGGCACTTCTGATAAAGAGGGTTCAAGGAGTCTGGATACCCCCTTTGTTATGCCATGTTGCTATGCAACGTTTGCTTGGCCTATGTTCCGCCAAAGATATGGAGCGTTGGAATGCTATGCTACGATAGCCACGTAGCTTGTGGAAAGGCAAACTTAACATTAAAAAACCTAATAATGCCACACATTTCAAAATAACTACTGAACAAGTCTACTTCAAAAACCTTTGTTTGTTTACCTAATGATTAATAGACTCACCTAAAAGTACTAATGAGTTTAGTTTTATACTGGTTTCCAGTATGTTCTAGTGGTATGTGCGCTCGCCTGCCAAGACTGAGGTCCCGGGTTCAATTCCCGGGTCGAGCGAAAACATGTTTCCTACTTTTCAAAATTCAAACATGGCCCGAGTTTGAGATCACCAACCCGCATTTGGCAAGCGTGGTGATTATGCCTAATCCTCCTCACTGTACTGATAACATCAGTGAGATGAGAGGCCTTTGCCCAGCAGTGGGACATTATAGGCTAATACTTACTATACTTACTGGTTTCCAAAGTTTAAGCGAACACTACTAATTTTGAATTAATACTACGTTTACGGATACACTTCGATTTTATTTTACACTAGCAGCGCCCCGCGGTTTTACCTGCGTTGTGCCCGTTCGTAACCGTATAACCTTCCCGTTGAATGTGGCTATCCATTACAAAAATATTTTTTCAAATCCGACCAGTAGTTCCTGAGATTAGCGCGTTCAAACTAACAAACTCTGCAGCTTTATATAATAGTATATAGGTACAGTCAGCCAAAAATGTGGTCTACCACCCTACGGTTGAGATTCATTTGAACGTCATGAAACAACAAGGTCAATTTTCATTTAATAATAGAGGTCCAACCATAGATTTAGAATTTTTTTCACATCTATGGGTCCAACTAAGTCACCCAATGATGTCAAATGTCAGGCATCTCAGATAACAGACAAAACGGCATAACATAATTGTGCATAGAAAAGTCAACCTTAGCGATCGTTACATCTCGCAGAAACTTTTGTCAAAAGTGGTAGACCACTTTCTTGGCCGACTGTAGTATATATTATCTGACGTTTCGACCCCTTTACAGAAACCGTGGTCACAGAAGATTCAAAGTGTATCCGTAGTTTCAATTCAAAATGAGTTTCGTTTTACCTTTACAACCCTTAAAATAAAGTAAACTGTAAACCCAACCAAACTAACAACCACGAATATAAAAAGTCCAATTTGCAAATGCATATAAAATCACAAAACAATCCGTGGAGCTATTCAAATAACTTTTCAGTGTATTGTTCTCAGAAATGAATGGAGTGCGTTGAAAATATATTGAGATCCGTCTGTGTAAATAATACGTGTAGGTATGGTGTTAACAATGTGTTGCGTTTTAATGTTAATTAAGGGAGTTATAGGTGGGTTAACTAAGTTATTTTAATAGTTCAGAAAACGATTTTTAATAAATTAATTTTTTCTACTTCTTCTTCTTCATCGAGTGGATGGTCAACCTGATCAATCCTGGTGTCAGAGTTATTGAGCCGCCAAAGGCCTCTGACATGGCTCATGTAACGACTACTATCCGTAGAAAGTAACCGGGACCGACGGCTTAACGTGCCCTCCGAAGCACGGAATCGTTTTTTACTTTTCGGGCAATCAGGTGATTCAGCCTGCAATGCCTTAACCAAACTGAGGACAGTCTCACAAAGTGATTTTTGTGAGATATCCCCACCGGGAATCGAACCCGGAAACTCCGGATTTTTTCTACTACTACTTTTATTAAGTTTAGTATCTACATTTTGTCGACTTCTACTCTTATTAATTTTAGTATCTTGCTCTCACTAAGTAACATATTTCCAAAAACATTAAGTTTGATTGTAATATATAATATAAAAATGAATCGCAAAATGTATTGGTAAGCGCATAACTTGAGAACGATTACACCAAATTGGATGATTCTTTTTTTAAAGGTTTGTCTCTGACTATAATTCTCCATTCGATTTAAAAACTTATATTTTTGTGTGACTTATAAGTATTTAAGTATTACATAATAAATATTATAAAACAAAGTCTTCAAATTCAAAAGCTGTCTGTCTGTATGTGATTGATTTTTTCAAAAGTTACTGAACGGATTTTTATGCGGTTTTCATGAACATACACAGTGGTTCACGAGGGTTTGTGACTAGTTTTCATTCCAAAATTATCACAGAGTAACACAAGTACAACGTGGGTAAAACGAGGTCAAGCTAGCAAAATTTGTATGAAATACAGTTTACTAAAATTGAATAGATGTTATTTTCTTCCCAATTTTCCCGGGGGATAATTCAATCACGTTACGGTATAAAATCTATCAGATTTCTATTAAATAAAATAATAAAAAACTCATACTCACGAAAACCTTCGCCAAGGCTGGCGTGCCGCCACTCCTACGCGTCACCGCTCAGCCTGCCGTTATATACCTCCCCCCACTCCCTCCTAATAACGGACATTATCCAATTAAAGGAGGCCGGGGTAGTTCGCACAATTGTTTGTATACAGACCTAGGCTAGGGATTATAATAATAATAATAAAGTTTAGAATTATACAATTACGAGTTAGGAACTGAAAAATGTGTAGGTATTCAAATAGTGTGAGAGACGGATATAGCTATCTATAGGTTTGTCAAGAGAGTTGACTAAGTAAATACTAAGGGGGGTATTAAAATGTCAATCACTACATATTATAAAACAAAGTCCGCAGCCGCATCTATCTGTCTGTCTGTCTATTCGCAATAAACTCAAATACGTCAATAAAGTGGTCTGCAACTTTTTTCTATGGGGAAATGGGAAGGAGCTCAGACCACATTTGATGATTCGACTGTTAGAATAAAACTCTAGAATGTCCTTCAAAATAATTGGTATAATCTTTATAAAGGTCCTCAATTTTCAGAAAAAGTCTGGTCAACTGCATGCCGGACACGCTGTGAGCCAACATCTCGACTATATGGCGCCCGGAGACAGCGAGACGACGCCGCGACAGACCACGAAGACGGTGACGGGGCAAACTGGACGCCTACAAGAGGGACTGGAAACTGGTGGCTTCAAATCGGAAGAGTGGGAGGAATGGGGGGGAGGCCTTTGCCCATCAGTGGGATAGTAGAAGTAACAGTAGCTATAAGAAACAAAAAACACTGCAAATAGAAAATGTAAAACTTTATTACAACATATCCATCAGTAACGTACTGTACACACAACTCTACTTATTAGTTAATAGTTACACGATTGTATTGACTAGTGCAATTCCAGATATGTCACAAATATTATCAGAATAGAACTCAAAAACATTTCATCCTATTAATTTTCTTTAAACATTTTCCTGGCTAAAACATTGACTACATTACTTTTAGTTTGACAGCTTTTGACGTTACTAAATGTCAGTGTCAAACTAAATGACAATGTCAAAATAGGTTAAGGTTATATAACTACAGAGCCTGTAATGAAGCCTTTACACAAAGCCCTGTCAGCCGTTCGTTATGTATGAAGTCACAGTGTAAAATACTCACTCGTATATTTCCATGAATTAAGGAATAAAATTTGCAACAGTGCAGCGTATTCAGAGGCGCAGTGTAAAGGCCCCATTACTTTAGCTAAAAATATAAAATCAGTCGAAATAAATAGAATACATTTTATGCATTTTCATTGGTAAATGCATTTGGAACACTATGATTTCTATATTTCATTAATCTTCCCATAAATCACAAAAAAGGAGAAGAACCATAAATAAATATATTACAATATTAAAAATCTCAAACAAAATCTAGAAAATAATGCTCTTCAAATTAAATATTTTTATGTCCTAAATAAAAGACAAAGAATAACTAAAATAATTGTGTCCTTTTAATAACTAATTAAAGACACAACCAAGAATATAAAAAAATCATAAAAACATTTTATCCAAACAATCAATACCAAAAAATTTAAAATAACAATTAACGAATATATAAAAATGCATTTTAATTATAGTCCAAACACTGTAACATCACGGGAATGACAACTGTCATTTAGGTACAACGTTTTCTTTGATCAATTGTACAGGATATATCATTCGCGTGAAACTACAATGCAGAAACTAGAATCATAATAACTTAAAACTACCCTTTTCCTAGACATCATACAAAACTAAAAGACACTTTGAAATCATATAACGGTTTTTAAATAAAATCATAATTATTTTCGTTAGAAAATAGTACAAAAATCATTTTACTAAATAGGAATAAAAAAAACTATCATTTCAGTTTAACAAGCAAAATGTCACATATTTTGAGTTCACATAATTTAGAGACACTAAGGGCGGTTTACACCAGAACTTTTAAATATATTAACCGGCTTATTCATAAACGTTCTTTAACTAAAACACTGCTGAAAAGTGTTTTGTCTCTTTTGCTCTTTGGAAAATAACGTATGTTGGAGAGGGACAAACCATTTGATAGCTAAAATGCTGTTAGTAAGTGCTGTGAATAAGACTCTATGTACCTACCTAAATATATTTAAAAAACAAAAGCTGTTCCTTCAAAATTATACTTTGTATTGCACCAAATAGAACACTATTTAAAACGGACGTCATTTGTTTATTATGTATAATAAACATTATATATACCGCCTAAATATGTATACACTAGCTGTGCCCTGCGGTTTCACACGCAGCGCCCCCGTTCCCGTGGGAATTTTGAGATTTTTATTCCCTATAAACCTCACGGAGCCCAAAACCTTTCCAACGAATGCAAAACCGTGGAAATCGGTCCAGCCATTCACGCGTGATGCCGTGACCAAGGAAAACGGGTTTCATTTTTATATATATAGAAGATTGTTGACGTTTCCCGTAGGAAATCCGGGATAAAATGTAGCCTATAGCCTTCCTCGATAAATAGACTATCTAACAGTGAAAGAATTATTCAAATCGGTTCAGTAGTTTCTGAGATTAGCGCGTTTAAACAAACAAACAAACAAACAAACAAACAAACAAACAAAACAAACTCTTCAGCTTTATAATATTTTTATGTATACATATTTAGGCGGTAAATAATGTTAACAATTTTGAATTGAAACTAACTTTACGGATATACTTCGCTTTTATTTACACTAGCTGTGCCCCGCGGTTTCACCCACAGCGCATCCGTTCCCGTAAGAAATCCGGGATAAATAGTATCCTATATCCGTCTCCTGGTTCTAAGCTTCCTCCCCACCAATTTTCAGCCAAATCAGTTCAGCCGTTCTCGAGTTATAAATAGTGTAACAAACACGACTTTCTTTTATATATAGAGATTTTATCTGACGTTTCGTCGCCTTTACAGGAACCGTGGTCATAGAAGACTGTATCCGTAAACGTAGATTCAATTCAAAATGAGTAGTGTTCGCTTAAACTTAAGAAACCAATACAAATAATGTTTCTGCAAACCGTCCTAAAAATAACAAGTATTTGAAGTCAAATATTTTTTCAAATTATTTAAGTAAATGTAAATAGAAATATGCTGTATCTTCAATGAGCTTCGTAGCCTTTGCCCTGCATCGGGACATTACAGGCTATTTACAAGTTATGATGAATTTAATGTTTCTTTAGGATCACTCAAATAACCGCCAAAAGGACAGTTTAAAAAATGATTACGGAAGATATAAATTCTTTGATTTGGTCCTAAAATTTACGCATGAATGTAGTACTGAGTCGACGTATACTTTAAACTAATATGGCTGTTTGCCAAAACGCAATTGTCTTCGGTAGAAAAATTTAATGACAATACTATTTTTTTTCCCTGCATAGAGTGAATAGTCCTGCTATAGAGGAAAAAGCAAAGTAACTTGGTATTTTCTCATTTATTTAAAGACTAACCGCACCCCTCGGTTCCACCCACGTTGTACCCGTTCCCGCCGGAATTTCGGGATAAAATGCATCCCATATTTTATTCTGATGTACAACCTATATTACTGTAAAGTTTCACCCAAACCCGCTCAGTAGTTTTTGCGTGAAAGAGTAACAAACATACATCCATCCTCAGAAACTTTCGCATTTATAATATGCGTAGGATAATGGCTTCTACGGAGGGAAAAAGTTAAGTAATTTAAATCCTGTCTTAAAACTATTTTCCTCTATAGAAAGGATTGTCTTTGGTAGAAAAGCGGCCATATTTGTTAGGTTTAGACATCGACTAAGGAAAAACTTACATCATTTTTATAGAATGATTTACATTCCTTGAGAACTTAATTTTGGGCCTAAAAAACAATGTGTATTATAGTACGAACATGTAGTTATAGCTATCTCGCTTACACGTGTAAGTTATATGAGTAAGAGCGAGACAAATATTATATTTACTTGTTACTTCTCTAACACTCATTATTTTAAGACTTTCCACCTAAACAATGACTATTACATAGTTAACTATTCAAATATAATCGTCAAACCAAAACGCACCTTTAATTCAAGACACTAAAGCTGAAATTCAAACAACAGATCATTAATTATAATTTAGTACAACTTTCAACTCTTAGTACAGGTAACAAAGCCTATTTCCGAATGACATTCAGTTTAAAACTAATTCTTTACACATAATACTTTCTTTTAAAACAACCCATTAATACTGTCTAAAACAACCTAATCTGTAAATTAATTTCAACTCTTTTGCGATATTCTTAGGGTAGCTTTCAGTTTGACAATAGACCTAACAAAGAATGATGGCGCCGGCGCGTTTGTCAAAAGCAATTTGAACTTTATATATACAAATATACAATTTACAATAACTTGAAACTATTTCTAAACAGACATATTTCGCTTTAAAATTGCGGTTACTTCCAACGGAACGGTCAGTCACTAGACAAGTGGCAATCGCTCCGCATTCTATTTGGTTTTCTACTGTTAAAATGTACAGAAAAATCAATCCGACTAACACGACGAATGTCATAGCTACAAGACATAATATGATAAATACTGTGCGTTGAATGATGATACTTGGATTCGAAATTTAAATACCGCACCAATCAACTCACAGTTTTTATTATATCAAGCCTTGTCTTCTTCTGTGACAGCGGGACAAATAGTCACGTGACCAGAAAATAACTGTATGACATCATTCGCTTCTTTGATGTCAGAAATAGTAAAATATATAGCGATTTATATCCGATTTGACGTGTTTAAGTTCCATTAGTTTTACTTTTAAACGATGTGACATTATTATATTCCTTGCGCGGTAGCATAACGCTAGTGACAAATGTCTAATGTGGAAAATGTCCATTTTGAAATGCATTGACTATTAGTCTGTCTCAATAATCGACCTTCAATCCAGATTATGTCATCTTATTGACATATTTCAACGTCATGTTCAAATGACAAATTTTGATTTGACTAGGCAGCAGATTTGTATATATTTAGATTATGGTAAATTTCGAATTTTGACTTATCAGATTACTTACAGATTTCAAATTGGGATCGGGTATTGAGACCGGACGCAAATGAATCATCGTTTAACAGTAAGTATACATAAAGAATAATATTTACCTAAACTCAAGAAACCGCTATTTTACAACATTTTCGTATATGTTCACTTTAAATCTTCCTCCTCGTCCTCAACGTATAATAAATCTTCCATTTTGGTCATAAATTTACTGTCAAGCTCGTCCTCCACTGGTAGAGGAGTTTCCTGAAAAAAACATTTCATAAAATAAATAAAAACAGTTCAGAAACCAAAATGTCGAAAATTATAAACACAACGTCACTACAACCTTAATAATAAGGGTCTTAGAGCTCATTTAACATCCCTTATAAAAGTCGGACACATCCAAATATATTTCCCTACTTTTGATCTGTCCGTACGGTCAGTACGATTCCAAATACACAAACGATCAGATTTAGATTCAAAGAACATCTCCCATGTCTTAATCTGATGCGCTTGAGTACCCCTATAACTTCTCATACCATAAACTACAAATAGCTCTCCTATTAAATAGTTAAGATAAATATGTACTGCTATTAAATACAATAAATATTAAAATAATAGCGAAAACACTCACCCATGGGCGAAAAGCGTAGCACATGCACACATAGACTATAAGGACATGCACAGACAACATAGACATGCGTATACATATGTATATTACATAATAATTAATAATTAACATAGTTATGCGAATAAAATTAATAAAATTTAATACTAAAACTAAGAAGATTAGATATGTAATAATAAAATTTAAGTAGGTTCTAATGCTGGCGAATATTTCAAGTTTGTACTTTTTATTCAGGACTATTGTGGTTATAAAAAACACTAAAACTAGTAGTCACTCCATCTTCTATTAATACTCTGAGCGCTACCGTGCTTCGGAGGGCACGTTAAGCAGTCCTGGTCGTATCAATCGTTAGACCATGTCGGAAGCCTTTAAGCGGTCTAAAAGCTCCGACACTACTCGAAATTAATGATGAATGAATAGTATAGTATACTACTAAATCACTACATAGTATAAAACAAAGTCGTTATCTGTTTGTCTGTATGCTTAAATCTTTAAAATTACGCAACGGATTTTGATGCGGTTTTTTGTAATAGGTAGAGTGATTCAAGAGGAAGGTTTTTATGTAAAAAAATTCCCGAAATTCCCACGGGAACGGGCACAACGCGGGTAAAACCGCGGGGCGCTGCTAGTAATCTATAAATAAAAAAAACATGTATTTTTCATATCATTTATTATCAAACACAAGTGACTGACAAATCAAATAAAAAAGCGGTGTCTTTGTGACTTAGTCTAACGCAAACGATTTTTATTAAAATATACATTAGTAATTTCAAAGTCAAACATAGCATGCTTTAACTCGCTTATTATAGCTTAGTTAGACATAATTTCAAAAATATTTAAAAAAACACGCGTAGGTCATGAAATATGATGAATGCCTTTTTGATATAAATTTATATAGGTAGTTAAAAAATACATCAACTTTAATTAATTAACTTACAGTAAGCGCACTTAACTGTTGCTAAATATCAAGTATCATAAGCAAATAAGTTCCATTTCAATTCCAAAAATAAGTATTGATTAATTGATTAATCATTATCTCCTATTATTCCATTCTTAATGAAGGATTTCATAATAAAAACATCATAATTAATTAAGCATTGACATTCAAAAGCAAAGACAAGCAGCAAACAATGATCATGCAATTATTCAGTATATCCACACATACTTTAAACTCTATCGAAAACAATCCAGCATTCTGTATGTACCTCAAAAATAAGAAAATAGTCTTAAATATCGAACTAAAATTATTTTAATATTCGAAAATTCAAAGATATTTTAGTTCAATGTCATCGCCATATTCCATTTGTCTTTCACAGAAAAATATATCAAAAATTGTGTAAAAATGTCGAAAAGAAATAAACAGTTGTTTATGTTGTTTACTATTTCATGCTTCAGTCATAAATCTCAAAATATAGCCATCTCTTTTTCTCATTATTAATTAAACACGAGAGTGTAAAAAGAGCAAAAAGCATGTTTCTTTAAAATGTGCAAGCAATCATTTTGGATATATAATTAAAAAATTAGAGATAGCTTAGTCAAGTACCTTTTTGGGTAATAGCACAAACTGTCAACAAAATTAATTAAAATATATACTGAAAAATAACGAGGACCAATAGCAATGCAGTATTCCATGCTAGTTCAAATAAAGAAACCCATTCTAGTGGTCAATGTTTAATTCAATTACAATGGCTATGCATTTTTTATGAAAATTCAAAACAACCAATAGCAGAAGAGTATTTGGTTCTAGACAAAATAAAGCGTTGCTATTGGCTTATTCAAATATGATCATAACAATTCGTAGCATTCTATAGCACATACAAATTATAGCTAAATCTGTCATTCATTTCATACAAATTCAAAAGTAGAAAAGAGCGTTATTTTGTGTGCAAATAAAATGGCGACGTATTGTCAGTTATGTGAACACTAATTTGGAATTAAATTTAATGTATTTTTATATATAAATGGCACAATTCAGTCTCATTTAGTTTGCATCTAAACAGTAATGTCTAATATAAAATATTTAATATGTAATTGTTACATTAACAGTACGTAATTTTAGATTTGGTTATTCAAGTTAACGTTGCAAAATAAAGAATAAAAGAACTCAAAATATGACGTCATATATACGTAAACATCCGACTAATGACGTCACAACTTTTCCATCAAAGAGTATTAAGTCAACTTGCAAAAAAAAAATCAACTAACATTTACCATAGTCTATTAAAAAAGGTAAATATGTTTTTATTTACCTAGACAGACATAATAATTACAACAATTTCTATAAAAATATAACAGTCAAATAAAAAAATATTAAAGCAATTTTGTACTACAAATAAGAATTTTCTTTGAACAACCAAATCACTTTGATCACAGTTGAAAGAGGCACACCGTTGCGGTATTAAAGCTTGTGCATTTGGGGGTAAAAGGGGGTAATTTGGGGGTACATTTCAGGGGCTAATAGAATCGCCGTCTCGACGGAGTCATATTCCAGTACTTGCTGGGATGAGAGCCCTCCATGAATGAGCACTGTTAAGTAAAAGTAAAGTTTTAACCTGTAATGTCCCACTGCTGGGCAAAGGCCTCTCGTCTCACTGAAGATATCAGTACAGTGAGAAGGATTAGGAGTTATCACCACACTTGCCTAACTGCGGGTTGGTAATCTCAAACCCGAGCCATGATTGAAGAAACTTATAGTATGGCGTGAGTCACTGCTGTCATATTCGTACAATTTGGATTTTTTCTGCAGGCTATAATATATGTCACGTAAAAGTATCCATCTGCAGACGTCCATAGCCGACATCAAAAGGCAATAAAGAACAAATAACCCACTAGGAAATGTCGAATATACAATTTGTTCCGAGGATTTTAGCATTAGGTAAAATTTCCACAGTCTATTTTTCTTTTATTTGGAGATGCACCATACTTTTTTGTGAATAACAGACTACAATCCTAAGTCAAATACATAAACGTTTTACGAGCGTAACAATATTAAAGCCAAGCCAATAACAACAAGCATTACATGACATGCACAGTACATGCAACAGATCATATCACAAGCCAAATTAAAATATAGGTCGTTTCAGAAGCTCATGTTAAAATAATTATATAATCACTTAGTATTCATTCTAAAAAGAAAATGTCTAGACAATGTGGAATGGGCATAGGACATTTCCCAGGTCTAGAATTAGTACGAGCATTAGACAATCTAGACTGCACGCATCTACGAGTATGCGCGCGTGCGCGTGTCTAAGACCGTAGTTTATCTTTCGTCTACACATACATCATCATAGTTACATAACACGGGACATTGCTATTTTTAATACTAGCAGGGTAGGCCTTTAGGCGCTTTTAACACACTTTTAACACTCCGACAATAGGATTGACCACTAAACTTCTCGAAATTACTGTATGAGATACGGGACTAACGCAAAAGCCACTTTACTTGCTGCCAGTTGACGATTTAGGTTAACTGACCTACTGGAACTAAGTAACTGGAAAGTAAGTTTGTGGAGTACGGTAAGGGCGTTTACTCACGGGCGCCAGGTTCCTGGGGAAGGGCGAGATGCAGACGATGAGCACGGTCATGTTGTCGCAGCCGAGCCCGCCCGTGGCGCAGTTGGGCGCCAGGCAGCGCGCCATCAGCGCCTCGCACACGCCCGCCGGCTCCCAGCCCGACAGCAGCCGCATGCGGCAGAACTGGATCACCTCCTGCCATACAATAATAATTGTTATACAACGATAGGATCACCTTTTATTACACCACAATAACAGCTATACAAGAATATTGGATGACCTATGACACAAGAATAATAGTTATACCATATGGTCTAATTTAATATCAGAATATCTTAGTTACTTAATAACAATGGCATTTTTGACAATTTTCACAATTTGTTGATGCGGCAATATAATATTTGTTTGATTTTTGAAATTATGTCCTTACTAATCTGTATTTTTTAGAGAAATAGACAAAATATAGCGTTCTTATAGTTACCTCGTTAGAGAGCACTTCCCATATGCCATCACATGCGATTACTATGAACTCCCACTCGTCGGTGAGCTGCCTTACTTGCACGTCTGGGAATGCTGCAAGTAACACAATATACACATAGTTTTAATTGTGAAAGTAACACATCTTTCCCTTTGTTTTCAATTGTAACGATTAGACTTTGATTATCATCATAGTATAGTATAGGGCTATTTCCAATAACTATTCTCTATTGGCTACATCGGATAGCAGATCAAGAGTTGACATCGACATTTAAAATATTAAATTCACATAAAAACAATGTTCATCTTCATCTGTGTCAGAGCTCCCCTGGGTTACTCTTGACCCGGTCCAGTTGGACCCAGCCCGCGCCCCGCGGTGGTACCACCTTATCTCTACTAATATTATAAATATGCGAAAGTTTGTGAGGATGTACATATGTATGTATGTTTGTTACTCTTTCACGAAAAAACTACTGGACGGATTTGGATTAAACTTTACAGTAATATAGGTTATACATCAGAATAACATATGGGATACATTTTATCCCGAAATTCCCGCGGGAACGGGTACAACGCGTGTAGAACTTCGGGGCGCGTCTAGTTCTATATACTACTCTCATATACCTGTCACAATCTGCTGGTGCGGCGTGAGCCTGTAGTTCCTCTTGAACACGTAGTCGCCGAGCGCGCGCGACAGAGCCAGGTTTCCGTTGACCCGGTTCAGTTGGACCCAGCCCCCGCCCGCTGTAATACGACGTAACTCCTCCTCGTTGTTAGGCTTGTGGTCGTATGAGAGCATTTCGACCTGGATTAGTACAACAAAAAACAATGATAATCAATTTGAAGATTTGTTACCCTTTACACAATGATATATTAAAGCTAAGATGCATTTTGATCAATTGAGACAGGTGTCACAACAGAAATCCATATCCCAATCGGTCAATTCGCTATATCGTCCCTCAATATGTTTCAATTCGGAATTAAGAACACCATTTACCTCGACGCAGTTAGTTGTCTTCACCAGTAAACGAAGTCGTATTGAAGACATTACAGTATTAAAAATTGAACTAACTCCAAAAGGGAGGGGGTTCGCAATATCAATCCCACAATCCCTAATGGTTGTTTATTTGAATATTCACACCTAACTGTTTCGAATTAATGATCTTTAACCATTCAATAGGCATCAAGCCCCCGGTGAATTGTGCTATCGTATCTTAATTACTTCCATAATAGCGTTAATCAAGGGGTTTACGTAAACAGTTGACTCACCGTGCCCCTCACGCTGGCTATCGCCCTGGAGTCGCCCACGTTAGCGCAGTACAGAGTGTTGTCCTTGATGAGAACCACGACAGCGGTACTGCCCGCCACCTTCTCTTGGAGCATGTCTTCTTCTAGCATAGCCTGGTCGATGTCTAGGAAACCCTGGGGGTGATGGAGTGATATGAAATAATTGTAAAGAAAATCCTGTAAATCTCTGCCCGGCAATCTCTACTCTTCCCAAGAGATTTGGTTGAGAAACTGATGTTGCTATTAATCACTAACCACAAATATTGCATAATAATTCGATGTTGCAACACCGGATTCATTCATTCAATTCGACCGATTTCATTCCACTTGCTCTGTTATGATTGGCTGGATATTGTATGACAGTGACATGTTTACATTTAGTCTACAGTCTTTACTTGAGAGTAAAAAACGAGAGGTTTTTACTTTGCAGATACGTAGATATATAGAAATTTGTCTAAAAAGTAGAGATAAAAGGAGGATAAAGCCTTTGTTTTCAGTTATATGCTTGCCGGGCTGGTAGGTTGAAGAGAAACAGAAGTAAGTAGGTAAAGTGACCACAGTTCATGTAAAGGAGCCAAAACGTCAGATAAAAATGTAAAATAAAACAGTTACTTTTATTTTACGCTATATATCCAAAATATATAAATGTTATATTAACAGATAGCAGTGCCCCGCAGTTTTACCCGCTTTGTGTCCGTTCCCGTGGGTATTTCGGATGGAGCCTACAATCTTCCCGTTGAATGTGGCTTTCCATTACAAAAATAATTATTCAAATCAGATTAGCTAGTTCAAACAAACAAAAGAAACTCTTCAGCTTTATTATATAAGTAAAGATCGGAAAATATTATTGTTATGTGTTATATTTTTGCGACCAAAGTTTTTGACAATCAATGATTATTTGACCAATAAAAAAACTAAAATAAATAAAATACTAAATTAAGTAAACTAAGTTATAAGTTATACATAAAACAAAGCCATCTATTAAACAGACAGCTTTCAATAAAATTTGCTACTAATCAGTTTGTAGGTACCTGTTTCATGGCCTCTTCGATATTCCCGAGATGGTACTCGGGACGCGCCGTAATGTACTTGTGTAAATGTTTCCCAGCATATTCGGCTATATTTGACCCTGGAACAAAGGAATAAAATGTTTTTATGTATGGAAATATCAGGTTTTACAAATCAGGTAAATGTTTTTGCTAAGGAAAAGAGTTGTTTGTAACAGAAAATGTCTATTTGTAAATATACCTATATTGTCTCCTTAGCAGTCTCCCACAACTCGCAGAGTAATAAAAAACCAAAATCCTACCTCCATGTCCATCATAGACCGCAAAGAACGCAGTCCCCGGGTCATCGGGCAGAGACAATATGTGCGTGTGCGAGTCGTCCATAGACACCCGCCATCCTTGCATGCAGGACGAGCCGACGAGGTACCTCGCATCCTGACACGTCGCCGACTGCTTCTCCGTCACCGGCTCTGACAGGGTTTGACCCATCACTCTGGAAATAATGGTTAAATTTTTAAATAAAACAAATTATGTGACTTCAAGAAATTATTTTCTATTGTTAAAACTTCAAATTCAAAATATTTTATTTGCAATATCTATTGGGTGTATCCTATTGGAAGTGGTGAACATAAAAGTATCAGCATGTAACATCCCACTACCGAGAAATAGTGTTATCTCACTGAAGATATCAGTACAGTGAGGAGTATCAGACATAATCACCACACTTGTCCACTTGTTGGCTGATGATTACAACCCTATGAATTAAATTGGAAACTTATTTGTAGAAAACAAAAATATATAATTGCTTCAATTTCAATATACCTACATATCTAACAATATCAATTTATATTACCCACATGCAACAGTTACACAATTAGACTAGTGAACTAGTTATTTTCAAGTACTTGCTACTATCTATATTGGACGTATACAATTAGATTGTTTATCAGACATTGTATACCTTATGATTGCAGTAATATGTAGCTGATTAAGTGGTATGAACTATTTATGTAGTCTATAATCACGCCTTAGGTATATTTCTTTGAACAGACTTATAGTTGTATATAAGAGAAATATAGGTACCTACTATGTTAAAATAAGAACAAAAAATTGGATCTTAACAAATCCCTGTAAGGTGTATATATTTCTAAACATATGAGTAAGAATAATACTTATTTCTAAACATTGGTATTATAAATTGTGACCTAAAATAAGCAAATTGGGTCAGTGTTGCATAAATGTTCAAATACATAATTTTGAAGTCAACCTATATTATTTCAGCAGGTCTCACACAAACTATGTGGTTCACATTGTGTAAACAAACCTCGTACGTCGTCAGTGTATCAATAAATATGACTAAACACTGATGTCATACTTGTAAAGTATTGTAATACGAATTCCTTCCTCTTCAAAGGGATCATAAAGGAAGACACTTTGATTGGTCTATCCATCATAAAGCTGACAGTATTCGAACAAACCTTCACCTTATCTTACAATTGTAACAAAATACAGCAAAATAAATAAAACAAACCTAATCAATCCACCGCGAATATCGACAAATAACAATTTTAAAAACAATAACACGATAACAGTGTGTTTACAGCACCGTAACGCTTGTGAATTACGTAAACATATAAATTTGTTTTACTTACATTTGTTTTGATTAATTTTAATGTTGAAAACTTCTGAGACCACTTTAGTATGTTTTAAAATAGGTTTTGAATGGAAATTTTAATATCTTGCGAAAATGCGTAGTGTAAATATACAGCAAGACAAGTTTGGTCAATCTTGAATCTGACATGAATGAGTGTAAAATGAATGACATCCATCATATTAAAGCCTAAATGTCAATGTCATATTTCGAAAATGACAACGGACACCACAGCCATCTAGTAAAATTATTTTTTAGGGCTCTGTGGTATGGTCAGAAGACCGACACAAAAGGCGGTTTGTTTAAACGGTACTTAAAGAACAAACCTAATTTGACTCATAGACCTACCACATAGAGAAACTTCGGATTTTAACTAAATTTAAAAGACAAACATGGCTCCAAAATATATCTAAAATAAAAAATACTTACCTTATCGCCCGTGCACAACCTAGCATCATTTTTTGGACTTTAAATTTTTAATAAATAATATAAATAAATAAAATTGTTATGCAGAATGTGTGACAATTTTATTATAACGTCGTGTTTTGGTTTTGTTGCGCCAGTGAATTTGACAAAACAACAAAGACAACGGCACATGAATGATATAGATAATTAATATGGAGTCGATGGAATTACTTTTTTAAACCTCTTTCGTGTTGAGAAAATGTATTATTAAAGCCTTGTTTACATCAGTGAAAAAATACACAGGTAGAGTAGGCACTTACTAAGTACTTTACACTTCGATACTTTACAACTTTAGTTTACTTTTTCCTTCACTCTTTTAAACTTAGATAGAGTGCCTACTAAATTTATACCCTTTACCGTTTACTTTACCCTGTTAATACCGTCAGCTGAATTATTTTAAATTTTAAACATCTTAAAATTAATACTTGTTTAATCTAAGAATGCCACATAACACTCCCATACTTCGTCGATTTACATAAAACTCCATTGATGTAATAACATAAAGTTATTTTAAATTCCACGATTGAGGAAATAAATAAACGCTGACTGACGAAAACCAACACTCCGTGGCATCAGATTCAGCTTAGGTAATTTAAATTCGGATTTGCAAATGTAATTTACATTTATATTAACATATATATAGCAGAATAGAATAACGTAATTAAGTAAACTAGATACATAGTAAGGCGAGCATTATTTTTAAAAGATGTAGGTACCTATAATTAGAAGTATCGACATTTTAAAAAGTACCAGATTAGTAGGTAAATAATAGGATATTCGTTTAATGCACTCAATTTCGATGGCTAAGTTTAAAGGGTCAAAGAGGAACTTTTAATTTTACATGAATTAAATCCTCTTTGCAGTAAGTAAGTTAACAGGCATAAAGAATACAAGTAACGCTCTATTTTCAACATCTATTATTTATGTTGATAACAGGAAAAGGATGTACTTAGGTTCATAAGGGGGCAAATTTTATTCATGATTAAATTACTTAGTTATGAAGAAATAAAAAAATAAACAGCAGCTAAGTATGTATTAAAGACATAACACATAATTTATCTTTCGGTTTATTTTTGTTCAATCATGCCTTACATGATGAGGCGAGTGACGAAATAGTGTTTAATAATTGGTCACTATACATATCGGCTTCTACTTTAAATTCCACTCCACATGTTTTTACTCAGTGTATGTGCAGTGAGCGCGGGAACCGATAGTGTGCGTGCGCAGGCCGTTTGCCGCGCTTTTAAAAAATAAAATAAAAAGTTTTACCGTGAAAATATTAGTATTAAAATGGCTTGTCCTATGCGGTAAGTTTGATTTAAACATTTATTCGTTTTTGTTAATTATGAGTGAATAAAATGAGTGAGTAAAATACCGGTTAAGACATAATAAAATGAGACCTAACTAGGACAGGCTAGAACCTAGGTCAGTAAACAAACTTAGATTATTCTGGAAATTAGGAAGTAGGACTATGTTTAGATTATTTAGATATCGGTTATATTATTTGAAGTAGGTAACTATGAGTATAGAGGCTTTATAAAGGTATAGGTGAAAATAAATAAATCCGAACTTTATTAGATTTTTAGTCGAAACAACTCGCATTTAATTTGTGAATTTTCCAGGTATATTATATTATTATTATTATATAAGTATATTTAATATAGCCGCATGGTCTACCGTCTACGTTACCTAAGTATTTACATTACATAACAACACATAAAATAAACTTGTAAGTAGTTATTGTTAAGTACCTAATGCCGATTCGTCTCAATTTGATAACTATTTCATGGTAAAGAAACTACTAATCTGCATTTGTGATGCAATTTAATTTACACCTGCTTAAACAGGCATCTAGTAACCTAGGTATCAAATGCCCGCGGGGTCCTATGTTGTTTGACACTGACAATTTAAGTAAAAAGTACCTACCTACTTTTAGACATTTTGAGGGGGAAAAAGTTTGGCAAAGTAAAGGTACGGCTGGTCTATATAAAAAAATAGTTACTTTGTACAGAATACTTACTGCCAATTCACATACATTGGTACAATATAATATCATGTTTTGGGGCCCACATCAAGTCCGGGAGTCACTTCAACATTCTTCGACCCTATTCAAACATGTTACGTACGGCTGTGGCACCGGTTACTTCATTTGTTTTTAACAGAGATATCTGTCACAGATAATGCGAATAATTCTTGACATACAGCTTGGTGTTAAACAAAACAATTTGGCCAGCCGTCTGACTGGTGGATAATTTTTATAATTCTGTTTTTTGTTTATGAAACAAACCTACTCTACCGGTCTGACTTGGTTGTTTTACTCAACATCTCGATCAAAGCCTGGCGAAGGTACATGATTTATTATGATTCTAACTTATTCAGGCACGGATTTAAAGTTATGCAAAAAAGGGAAAAATGTACAGTATAGTAGGGGAATACAAATGTTAGGTGCCTTGCGTTCCTGAGGGTATAAATCCGGTCCTGTGCTTTTTAGTTCTCTGCTTAGAACCTTATATTCAACGTATCAAATTAAATTACTAAGTAGGTATTACGATTACACCAGGATCTCTAGCGCTTAGTGCTCGTGGCGTAGTTTGACTACGCGATGTTAACTGTCGGTCCCTACTTGGATGGGTGGGGATAGTGGCATTTCTATGAGCACTGCCCTGCCCCGAGGACACGTTAAGTCAGTCGATAGGCCATGTCGGAGGCTTATTAGACGGTCTAAAAACTCTAACACCGATTGGCAACTAACCTGCTCGAAATGAATGAATTGTGATTGGTAAAATAAAGCTCTCATTGCACTTTGACTTATGTTAGCTATAAAAAACCTGAAAAAATTATCGTCATTCATTTATCGTATTACTTAGGGTGCTTTCAAATTATGCGTTTCGTGTCGGACCGCTGCGGTGCCGAAGCCGTGCGTTTGTCGTATTGTGAACGTACGATCGTGTGTTTTCATACAAATTGAGCAGTGCGGCAACAGTGCGTACTAAAATTATTTCGCGGTACCGACGCCGCACTGTTGCCGCACTGCTCGATTTGTATGAAAACACACGATCGTACGTTCACAATACGACAAACGCACGGCTTCGGCACCGCAGCGGTCCGACACGAAACGCATAATTTCAAAGCACCCTTATTAGTCCGTACCTACATTCAGTGGGCCCCTATGTCCTCAAAGTTGGTGAAAGTAATTAAAGCTTAAAATAAACGATGGTAAAAAAAATAAAACGTAAGTTAAGTGTTGATCCACACGGTGTAGTGTAGTAATAAATTATCCTATTTTAGCTCCAATGTGTGATGTGCCTAATTATAGCCAGTTAATGACAGTTGACGGAAAGATCGCCTTTAAGGCATTCCGAGTTCAATGGACCTGAATGAACTATCTAGGAGTTTATAATTTCCACGCTATGTATAATATATACTCAAACAATGTTGCGTAAGGCGTAGTACCTAGATCTAGACAGACGTATGAGTAGTAGGTATCTACATAAAGTGTTGGGTACTGAGTACAGGGCTTTCTGTAATTCTAGATGGATGTGTACATATATATCATATTCCTTGTATGAATTGATATTGGACACGGTATTTTATAATTTGATTTCATCATAGTCTAGGTAAAATTGTGTACCTTACCGTTAATTTGCCTCAAATTGTACTTATAATGTACATTGTAGGTATTCAGGATCATGACATATTCGCCGGTTGTCCGACATACAAAATTTTCAGTTTGGTCGAAGTATTTTTATAGGTATTTAAAAGCCCCTTAATATGGACCATAGGTTGCTTAGTAAATTTAGAAAATAATTACATCGACGACCTTATCTCCTTCGAGTGGTAGGACACCGCGAAAGGCTGGCATTGGAGTATTTTGTCCAGCATCGGGACGACATCGATTGAAAAAAAGCATTGTTAGTTAGTGGCCAACTGCCAACCGAGGCGCTTCAGGCACTTCTATATCACGTTGCACGCTTTACGACCCACCGGTGAGCCCAGCTTACTTTTCCATTCGAGCCAAGCCGTAATCAGATAATCGGTAATTTTCATCAACTTAAAATTTTAATCCCAATGTTCATAAAATTAAGTAATTCGTATGATAAATCAAAACTAGCGACTTTTACCGTCTAGTTTTTAAGATATTGTAAAAGGCTCACGGGTGAGTCCCGTGGCCTCATGCAAAGGATTTTGTATTTTCCGTTGGCGGGGGGCCGCGGGGTCACCGCACGGCCCACGGCGCCGCACGCTCACGCGCGACACTTCCGTGCGCTACGTCGAGTAGTGAGGATCGGTTACGCTTTTTTCTTCAAAAATGGATGATTTTGATGATTTTGAACTAACTCAAGAGGAGCTAACGCAGTTAGAAAGCATCGAGATAAATCTTCTCAACCAAAGTTTACAAAAACCCGGATAAAACTAGTAAGTTTCCATCGGATTTGAAAACCACGCAGTCCGTACCGGCTACTGGGCCTCGCGGCTCACTTCCATACGCGTTTTGTTTCATAGCTGCAGTCTGTGGCTTGTGGGAAGCGTTTACGTTGGACCTGTCACGCGGCTCACGGGTGACCACCATGGCTCGAACGGTCCGGTATGATAAGGCTCACCGATGAGCCTTGTGGCCTGAATGGAAATACTCGATTTTTCTTAAAGCGTTTAACGTGATATGCTCGTGTCATGGAAAGCCAATTTTTTGTTAGACTTGCAGCAATTTAAGGATTTTTAGGGATCCTGATTTCCTTAGGTTTGCCGCGATCCTGTTCAGTACCCACAAAATATATTTGTGATTATAAATGATTGTAAAATGATCTGATATAATAAATAGATTTGAATTAAAAAGCCTACATATAAGTTCCCATCCCTACAGATCAGTAATGGACGAGTCCAATGGCCAGGAAGGCGAGCAGCTTGGGAACGAAGCTGGTATGCTGTACGGAGAATACTTGATGCTCGACAAGCTACTGCAGTCGCAGAGGATGCTCAGCGCAGACTCGTCCAACCCGGTGCATGATGAACATTTGTTCATCATTACTCATCAAGGTGGGTTTATAGTTTATAGATAGTAAACTATCCAACTATCTACTATCTAAACTAATATAATAAAGCTGAAGCGTTTAATTTTTGTTGAGAGTGTTTGTTTGAACGCGCTAATCTCAGAAACTGCAAGACTGATTTGAATAAAATATTGGAAAACTAATGGCTATTATATATAATACAAAAGATACTTATACATATAAAATATCCATGTAAATATAAAATTATCACTCGTAAAGTCAGAACTAAATAAAGCGGCAAATACACACTATCGTAAATACATTGACAGTAATAAAATACAATATTATGATAGAAGTATAACTCAAGCCTAAGGGCCGACACTGCGTTAAGCGTGCGCACGCCGCGGTTCCATACATAACGAACCGTTCGCACGGCTCGTGCGCACGCCGCGTGCGCCCGCTGCATGTGGCTTCATTCAAAAGTGAACCGCGCCCACCGCGTGCGGTGTCATACAAAAGTGAACCGACGCGTGCGCACGCGGCGGGGGCACGCGACTAGCGCACGCTTAACGGAGTGTTGACCCTAAACAATTAATCCTAAAGTCAAAAGACGGTCCAATCTTCCCATACTTTGATGATATTTAATTATTCATCAGCGTACGAGTTATGGTTCAAGCAGATAATATTCGAAGTGGACTCCGTGAGGGCGTTGCTGGACGTGGAAGGGTTGGACGAGAGCCACACGATGGAGATACTGAAACGACTGAACAGAGTCGTGCTGATATTGAAAGTAAGTGGTTAAGAACTGATAGAAAAGTTGGCAGTCGCCAAATACTTAGATTGGGTCAATTATTAAATCTATGATTTCCGCTCAAAATGGTTGAAAAAGATATTAACTTATGGAGGTACGAAGGCGAAGGCGAAAATTGAAATAAAAACTACCTAAATGAAACCACGGAAGAGCGAAGAAATTACTGGACCTTTATATTTCGTGATACGGTAGCAACCCTTGCAGCATTTATTTTTCACGGTATTTCCGAGGAAAGATCTGCACCCCTGCAAATGTTTCATTTCATAATATTATTGTTTCATCAGACTACGTCGGAGCCCTATCTATAAACTCCAACAACACAACATTGGCTTTCATATTAATTTAGTAATAATTTTAGGAAAGAAACTATAGGAAAATAATTTACTTAAAATTGTACGTCATACCAAAAATCGTCGACAAACAACTTAACAAAATACGCAACACACTGCCTCTGTTATCTGTTGGGGTCTCGTGACGTCACGTGAATCTCGTGATAAACGTCAGCCCTGACTTCTGACCCGCACCCAGTGCAGACCAGTTTCGTAAAACTGTGGCACATGCCATAATACTGGTTTTATGCTGTTATCTTTTTATGTTAACGTGCTAATCTCAGATATTACAAATCCAGTTTGAATAATTATTATTTTATGGATAGCCAGATTCACTAGGAAGTCCTATATAAATCTGGTTCCGATAGCCGACAAGAGCGAAGATGTTGAATATCACTAAAATGGTCGGTCCTGGTGTTTTAATCGATAAACCATGTCAGAGGCCTTAAGCGATCTATATCAGGGTTAGCCACTAACCTACTCGATTTTACTATAGCAATAGTAGTTACTTATCACTTTACAATCCCATTAGCCCATCATGGTGCAATCATCCTCAGTGACCTTATCTTGGTCTTCCAGCTTTTAGTGGACCAGGTCATGATCCTGGAAACCATGACTCCACTTGACTTCATGGACTTTAGGAACTACCTGCGACCTGCCTCAGGGTTCCAGAGCTTGCAGTTCAGGTTATTGGAGAACAAAGTAAGTTTCATTCGTTGTTAGATAACTTTATTATGTATCCTTATTTTCTGTGTGTGATAATTGTTTTTGTGGAAACAGCAGTTGAATTATTTATTTTACTTCTTTATAGGTACACAATACACGGGTGCATTTATTTTGTAACTAGCAGCGCCTCGCGGTTTTACCCGCGTTTTGCCCGTTCCCGTGGGAATTTTTTAAAATAAAAACCTTCATCTTGAATCACTCTATCTATTACAAAAAACCGCATCAAAATCCGTTGCATAATTTTAAAGATTTAAGCATACAGACAGACAAACAGAAGACAAACAGACGCGACTTTGTTTTATACTATGTAATGATTGTAGTAGGTACCTAAAACCTGGGACAACACAATTTCATATTTCAATGTACTTATACAATAAAAATGCGTCCTAAAAATCTGGATCATATCTGTCGAATGCCATTTCACAAGGGTCATATAATAGACTACTTTTAAAATATTTGGCGGCGGTTATTCCAAAGTAACAAGCGAAGTATTGATATCTAATTTGCACACTGGCACAAATCCATTAAGATCCCTAGTAGTTGGGTTCATACACAATACTACAATTAAGTATTTGCGTTGTATATCAAAACATTGATATCATTGTAAAGGTTATCGCCGATTTTTTTTACTTTACTTCACAATGTTTTTAAGAATAAGAATAATTTTATTTGTTTATAATTTTTATACTATATACCTACCTACGGAAATGTTTAATGGCAGTTTCCTTTACAGCTAGGTTTGAAACAAGCCCTGCGAGTGAAATACAATCAGAATTACCAAACTGTCTTCGGAGACGACCCTGAGGCTATGGAGGCGTTACACAAGTAAGTTATCTTCCCAAGAATTTTAGAAAAACTTCGAAAACGGCCGTTGCTGCACGTATAAAAACCATGTGACCGTAAACTAACTCTTTTTTTTCTTACTTGTCTCAAAATGTGGACCAAAGTCGTCAATTTTCCAGCCGAACACGCTCTTGAAGAGGAATAAGGTATAGTGATTTTATCTCATTCGTACCCTATCTCTAAACCTTTTTCCTCTTCAGGAGTAGTTGTAAGCGGTCAGGAGTAACCCGGGAATTGAACCAGGGACCTCAGTGCACATACCACTAGACCATCGAGGCGTTAAGATGTAAACATAAATTCCTATCCTTTCCTTAACCTATAAGTACTACAACATATTTTTTCCCATCTTTTTCCTGATCTAGAAACTGTAATTCCCAGATCTGAACAAGAGCCAGCGCTACTGGCTCTGATAGAGCGGTGGTTGGAGCGCACGCCCGGGCTCAACACGCACGGGTTCAACTTCTGGGGCAAGTTCCAGGCGACGGTGGACAAAATGATCAGGGAGGACATTGAGTTGGCTGCTGTATGTACAAGTACATCTCAAACACTTCTTTATATGAGATCAGCAGGGTTTAACCGCGTTGTGCCCGTTACCGTGGGAATTTCGGGATGAAAAATAGCCTATAACCTTCCCGTTGAATGTGGCTATATATTACAAAAAGAATTATTCATATCGGACTGGTAATTCCAGAGATTAGCTCGAACATACAAACAAACTTATAAATTTAGTATAGATTTTATTGTAAGTATAGATAATGAGATTTAATGGTGCCTTGTGTCGAAGGGAAGCGAAGGGCGGGAATTTTGGGATAAAATGTATCCCATGTGTTATTCTGATACATTGTGCTTCGGAGGGCACGTTAAATTGTCGGTCCCGATTGTTTCAATTGGGCTTTTGAAAAAAAAAATGATTTTTTTTATGTATTTTAAAACTTTATTATTAATAATATTGATATTTAATGCAAAAAACTTAAAAAATATATTTTTTCAATTAATTAAGTATAAACAATTAAAAATTGAATAAAAATCACGTGACTATAAACGCGCCATAATTGGTCACCGTGGTTGTGACGTGATAATGTATAGCTATTTAACCATAAGACGTAGTAACTATTTAGTAATCTGTGCCATAAGTACGTACAGCGTTTACGGCTATTACACGTAATGACGTCACACGCGCTCGGGAGTTGTTGTTCGGGAGTTGTCCGAGTGTTTTCGGTACTGGATTCAAAAATTAATTTTTATTTTGAAATAACTTTTGAATTATTGCGAAAAAAATTAAATAAAAATAGTTTTGTTATAAAACTAATATATAATCTTTCCATTTATCACAAAAAAAAAATTTTTCAAAAGCCCAATTCATTTACAGGTTAGTGGCCAACCCTGGTGTCAGATTTAGACCGCCTAAAGTCCTCAAACATGGGTATAACCATGACATGAACAAGATCAATCTTCTAACAGGTCATTATACCTTTTTTCCAGAAAGAGCCAAGCGAGAACGTCCGCCGCCACAGACTGCAAGACGCTGAGAACCGTCGCGAGATATATCGCTCTATATTCGACCCCAGTGTGCATGACGCTTTGAGGTCCCGTGGGGAACGGAGGTGAGGTGTCACAGTATTTTGATTGAGCTTTGAAGGGAGGAAGACCCGTTCTACCCTTCGGAAAAGTCCAAAGCCATCCAAAAGCTTCTGGATGTAAATGACTATCGAAATCGTCTCAGTCAGATCACAAAATGGTTAAGCACTTTGCAATTTGAAATTCTCATTGATTTTTAAGTAGGTATTTAATACAGAAGCTTGAATATGGCTCTGAATGTATCTGATGTGTGCATCACTACTATACCTACTTTTATTGAGTTTTGAAATGTAGAAGAGAATTCTTGATATACATTTTTGAATATACGATAGCTTCAACTGTTTGCTGGAATATGACTGTTTTTTTTTGCCATTTCGACATTTTGGGGCACTTTTTTCCAAACCGGACCCTTCTCAAAACAACCGCCAAATCTTTCCATTCTCCATCCCACATGTCGCTACACTTTTCGAAACCGGACCCTTCTCAAAACAACCGCCAAATCTTTCCGTCCTCCATCCCCATGTCATAACACCATCCTACCAGCCAGACTGTCCCACAAATCTTTTTCCACTTGTCAAAACCACTCCAAGCGACCCCTCATCTTCCAGGCTGTCGCACGCGGCGCTGCAGGGCGCCATCATGATCACGTTCTACCGCGACGAGCCGCGCTTCTCGCAGCCGCACCAGCTGCTCATGCTGCTCATGGACATCGACAGCCTCATCACCAAGTGGAGATGTCAGTGTACTTTATATACATTTGTTGCTTTGGATCTCTATAAAGTCTGCAGTGATTTACTAATACAAAACAATACAATAAATCTATATATATAAAATTCAAAGTCCTGACTGACTGATAATCAACGCACAGCCTCAACCGCTACACCTAGAAACATGAAATTTGACAGGAAGGTTCTTCAACTGACGAAAGTGCACACTAAGAAAGGATTTTCGAAAATTCCTACGGGAACGGGCTCCACGCGGGCAAAGCCGCGGGGCGCTGGTAGTGTATTATAAAGCTGCAAAGTTTGTTTGTTTGTTTGAACGCGCTAATCTCAGGAACAACTGGTCCGATTTGAAAAATTCTTTTAGCAATGGATAGCCATATTCAACGGGAAGGTTCTAGGTTATTTTTCATCCCCAAATTCTTACGGGATCGGGAACAACGTGGGTAATTCATATTCCATTGTTCTTCATATTTTTAAGTACCAATATATGGTTATATATTCTTAGACAACCACGTGATCATGGTGCAGCGTATGATCGGCTCCCAACAACTCGGCACGGGCGGCTCTTCAGGGTACCAGTACCTGCGGTCCACACTCAGGTCAGTATGTCACGATGACACACGTCATGTACATCATTGTTGATGCACATATAAATGATATAAATATAATAATAATCAAACCAGGTATTGCGACAAATAATACGTAATTTTAGTAAGCTAAGACACACCTTATTATCCTAATTTATATTCTCATAAATGAGTTAGTAACTATGTCTGTCTGTCTGTTACGCTTTCACGCCAAAACTAACTGAACTGATTTGAATGAAACTTGGTACAGAGCCTGAGAAAGGACATAGGCTACTTTTCATCCTGAAATTCCCACGGGAACGGTTACAACGCGGGTAAAACCGCAGGGCGCTGCTAGTTTACTATAATTACTTATACTAATAAACCTTCGATCAACAATACACAACTAGATATCGGGTCGGCGCTAAAAATACGTCTCGGTGAATAAGGCCCCATTTGAATAGTGAGATTTTATTTTATTCATAAGATTTGCTACTTTATTGCTAGGTGTCAAGGTTGAACATCGAACTGTTTTAAAACTTTTGTTTCAGTTTAGTAAACAAAATAAGCTGTCACACGTCATCCACGCGGACAGTATTTAGCTTTGATTTTGTACGTGACCCGATATCTTGTGTATTGTTGATTGAAGTAATAAACAGACATTATTCTAAACCGCCCATTTCCCATAGTGACCGCTACAAGGTGTTCCTGGACCTGTTCAATCTGTCCACATTCCTTCTACCGCGCTCTCTGATCCCTCCCCTCGACGATAACATGAAGAAAAGCCTCAACCTCACATGGGGAGAGAATGTTAGAGAAAACGGAGACTCCAACGGTGTGGACACGGCCTTATAGTACTTTGAGAGATTGCCTTTGTAATTTTAAGGGTTTTATACATAAACAGCATAAGTAAATGTAAGTTCGAGTGGTTTAGTGGCCAACTCTGGAGTTTTTAGACCGCCCGAAGACCTCTGACATGGTCTAACGCTTGCAACAACCGGGACCGACAATTTAACGTCTGAAGCATGGCGGGCACGTTAAATTAACAGCATATTAGCAATTAAATGGTTTGACCAAAGTCAGTCAAATATTTTTATTCAGTTTTGGCCCCATAGAGGCTCTTTTGAACGTACCACCCATTCGGAAGAACATGTCCCTTTCCGACATAAGCTATTTTCTGAGAGACAAAACACTTTAACAGTGTTTTAGTTAACGATCGTTTATGAATAAGTCGGTAAATGATTAGCGATAGATTTTAAAACTATATTACTGAAGAATCTAAAATTGCTTTGATTAATCATTATTTTATGGCCTAAAAAATAACTAAAATATGATTATTTTCTATCTTACTGCAAATATGCTGTTGAATTTATACATTCGACATATTTTTTAAATATCTATAAGAAATATATATGAGAGCTATGTACTTTTGTTATAAGTTTTCGAAATATTAATTTAGTTGGATCATAAACTTTTTTATCTACACTAATGTTGTAACATTCTACTTATGTTTCCAATACTTGACTTATAATTACTACTGTTATAGCGCAGACAACTAAAACACTCAATTTAAGCAATTGCACATGATGTTATAATATCCACATCGATATCGTAAAATCTCATTATAACATCGCGCCCTGCGCGGCGCGCGCCCTGCGGCCCTGCGCGCGCAGCTGCGCTCTCATTGGTTAGATTTTAATGGCGGCAAGTTCACTGTGACAATACACGTACGCGTGAATTTAATGTTTCGCAATGTGTTTTGTTTTTAAAATTTTGTTTGATTAATTGCATTAGTGAAGATAAAGTAGTGTATGCAACTGCATATAACACGGGTATTAAAACACTCGTTACTATTATGAAACTCGCTGCGCTCGTTTCATAAACTCACACTCGTGTTTTAATACCCTTCTTTATATGACAGTTGCATAAACTACTATTATCTACACTAATGTTGTAACATTCTACTTATGTTTCCAATACTTGACTTATAATTACTACTGTTATAGCGCAGACAACTAAAACACTCAATTTAAGCAATTGCCCATGATGTTATAATATCCACATCGATATCGTAAAATCTCATTTAACATCGCGCCCTGCGGCCCTGCGCGCGCAGCTGCGCTCTCATTGGTTAGATTTTAATGGCGGCAAGTTCACTGTGACAATACACGTACGCGTGAAAAACTATTTTCAGCTTTTACTCTTGTTGTTTGATTAATTGCATTAGTGAAGATAAAGTAGTGTATGCAACTGCATATAACACGGGTATTAAAACACTCGTTACTATTATGAAACTCGCTGCGCTCGTTTCATAAACTCACACTCGTGTTTTAATACCCTTCTTTATATGACAGTTGCATAAACTACTATTATAGAATTTAAGTAATACATTAAATAATTCTTTTTGATGTCGGTTGATCAGTATGAGAGCTAATTTTGATTAATGAAATGAAATTTCATTATTTCATTTCATTTAATTTCAATTTTGATTAAGTTTTTGAAGTATAGAATAAGATAATATTGTTTTACCTACAACACATCCTTTAGTAGTATCATAAAGTTTTATTACTCGTTTCAATATATTTTGTGTGCTGATAACCTTGAGCGAGAATCAATCAATCGTTTGTACTCGAGATATTAAGATATTCCGAAATAAATGAATACTTTTGTTGTTAACGTGTTTTTATTTTATTAATGTAATATGTAATAATTAATCTTTTATTGTATATGTAAGAGTATCTTTTTAGCAATAAAATATCATTATAATAATGTAAGTCTTTATATAAATGCATTTAACACTTTTTGTTACATATTTTTTTGTAACTTTGCCCATAGCTGGTCAAAATTTTCACATTTTATTACAATTTTAAATAAAATAAACAAATATAATAGGTATACTAAATGTATAATAAGTTTTTTTTATAATAATATTATACTTAATGAATAATAAAATATGCACAAGAAGGTATATAAAATGGCACCGTTTCATTTAAATACCTAGGCAGGTACAACCACAGGCGAATCACACTTATCCACCCCAAATCTATACTCAACATCGTGTTTATAAACTTCTCCTGGACTCAAAATAGCTTTGGGAAAATTCGCATGGTTGATAGCATCAGGGTAGTTCTGAGTTTCCAAGCAGAATGCCCCATGTTTCCGATATCCTACCCCTTGTTTGCCAATAAGGGCAGATTCTGAAGGTAAGGGTAAAAAGTTGGAGGTATACAACTGTACTCCCGGCTGGTTGCTGTACACCTCCAGGGTACGGCCTGATGGTGGATGGGTGACCCGAGAGACGAAGGTCAGGTCCTGGAAATAAATGGGTCAGTAAGTAAAACATGTTTTCGCTCGACCCGGGGTTTGCACCCGAAACCTCAGTCGAGTTTGGTGATTATTATAATACTTCTTTTTCCTAATATTATTTGGATGAATTGGATGGATGTTACTCTTCCACGTATATGCTAGCTACTGAACGGATTTTGATAATAATACATAAATACCTATATTTATCTATACTGTCTTCTATTCTAAATTACCTTACAATGAACGCGGCTCAATAACTGACACCAGGATTGGTCAAATTGACCATCCACTCGATGAAGAAGAAGATGAATAACAAATCTTCGCAAATACTTTGTATCCCGAATATCCTACAGGAACATTGTCAGAAACCTATATTAAATTACAAAGATCATATTGGATCGATTAGATTTAAGTCTGGCTCCCAAATCATGATTATTATACACTAGCAGCGCCCCGCGGTATTACCCGCGTTGTTCCCGTTCCCGTGGGAATTTCGGAATGAAAAGTAGCCTATAACCTTCCCGTTGAATGTGGCTATCCATTACAAAAAGAATTTTTCAAATCGGTTCAGTAGTTTCTGAGATTAGCGCGTTTAAACAAACAAACAAACAAAACAAACTCTTCAGCTTTATAATATTAGTATAGATACATGTAAGTTAAATAAAATAATACTATCTTAAAAAATATAACACTTAAACACACTATACCTTGCTTCCATGGTTGGACACACAGAAGTTATCATCAAACAAAGTCGCTCCTTTGCTAATAGCATCTCCAAGCTTTGTAGCCGATCTGAGGTCGAAAGGAGTTCCTCCCACTTTGAGGAGCTTGCCCGTGGGAATTGATTTATCTGTAGTCTCAGTAATTCTAGAAAAAGTAAATTAAGTTCGGGTAGGTTAGTGACCAACTTTAGTGTCATAGTAAAATAGGTAAAAAGATTTCTCAAAAGTACCTATGTCGTGTCGGGCGTAGCTATAATGTACTAAATTGGAATCTTCAATGCTTTTAGCCTATATAAAAAGGGTAGTTCTTCTTTTTCCTTTGTTAAGGGGAGGTGGAAGATTGACCCCGACATTTACTTTAACTATTTAATATAATTACTGCATATAACGTGTCTGATCATTTGGACTGAGCTATCATAATCTACTTATGTTACATCACATCACATTAAAGTAAAAGTATTTGCCTGTAATGTCTCACTGTTGGACAGAGGCCTCTCTCACTGAAGATATCAGTACAGTGAAGAAGATAAGGCGTAATCACCAACCCACATCACATTATCATTTAAATATCACTTATCATGGCTTAACAGCCTCCGTGGTCTTGTGGTTTGAGCGCCCGGCTCACGATCCGAAGGTTCCGGGTTCGATTCCCGGTGGGGACAACTCACAAAAATCTCTTTGTGAGACTGTCCTCAGTTTGGTTAGGGCATTACAGGCTGAATCACGGGATTGTCCGAAAAGTAAGATGATTCCGTGCTTCGGAGGGCACGTTAAGCCCTGTTACTTTCTACGGATAGTAGTCGTTACATGAGTCATGTCAGAGGCCTTTGGCGGCGGATGAAGAAGAGAAGATGGCTTAACAATCAGTTATAACAGAAAAATAACTTACTGATCAGCATTAATGACCACAACATGGTCATACAACTCCTCAGCACCGCCGTCATGGCCAGCTAGATTGAAGTACGAGTGATTGGTCAGATTGACCACTGTCTTCTTAGTAGTGGTCGAAATAAAACTCATGAGCAATTTGTTGTCCTCCGTGACGTCATAGATGATGTTAGTTATGACGTCACCGGGGTAACCTTCCTCGTTGTCTTTGGAAAGATAGCTGAAAGTCACTTTTGTGCCTTCAATTGTTGATGTCCAGTTTACCTGTGGAGAATGTGTCGTAAGTACTAATTTGTGAAGATTACATAATAGTAAACGTACTCTCACGGGTTTTTTCGATCGTGTAAGTTTAAAAAAGACTAAGATTAGGTACATTATTTCATGTAAAAACTAACTAAAAACATACATAAAAGGTTATACGAGTATAAAGACTTGGATGAACGATCTTTCAATTCTGCAATTTTCTTACAGCCCGTTCCTACTGTCCGGATCTTAGTCAAACATCCCAGTGCTAGAACATTTGAAATGAAAAGCTATACACACATCTCTCTCACTCCTATCTATAATATAAAAATGAATCGCTGAATCTGTTGCTAAGCGCATAACTTCAGAACGACTGCACCAAATTGGATGATTCTTTTTTTAATGTGTTCCTTATTGTCAGGACAAGGTTTTTACATAAGAAAAATAAGGAATAAAAATCTCAAAGTTCCCACGGGAACGCTGCGGGTGAAACCGCGGGGCATAGCTAGTAGGAAATAAAAAAAGACGCCAACATCCCATTAAAATTCGGATCCGACAAGTGGGGACAAGCCACAGACCACACAGCGTGGTCTGTGGGAGCTCACAAGCAGGTGTCACTTGGGTAAACTGCTAGTATATCCATATCTATGGGCCTGGGGTTTTACCCGCGTTGTACCCGTTCCCGTGGGAATTTCGCGATAAAAAGTATCCTATGTCCTTTCTCAGGCTCTGGACTAACTGTGTACCAAGTTTCATTCAAATCGGTTCAGTAGTTTTGGCGTGACAGACAGACAGACAGAGTTACTTTCGCATTTATAGTTTTAGTTACGATAATGAAAGAACATTTTATAAATCGCTTAAAAATACCACCGTCACCACCTCACCTTATCGAACCCTACAGTCCCGCCATGCAGTGTATCTTCTCCAATATTCTTGACCAGCCAGTACCGCATGCCGTCGATCTCGAAGGTGGCGCCTCCTATTCTATTGGCACACCTGCCAATAGCCGCTCCGAAGTAAGCCACGTTCCCTTTCACGTAGGTTTCCAAGTCGTCGAAACCTAGGACGATGTCTTTGGTGATACCGTTGCGGTCCGGAACCTGGGAATTACAACTTGTGTAAATATAAAGGTTATTGTTTGTATAGTCTATTTTTTCCTTACGATTTTTTTAAATTTTCTTTTCTTTTTTTCCCCACCTGTGTAGTCCCACTGCTGGGCAAACGCCTTCAACCTTAAGTTTTTCTTATTTTCTTTCTTACGAGACTTACCGTCTTATTCATATATATACGATATTGAATTTAAGCAGTGTTTTGTCTCTTTCGCTCTTTGGCAAATAGCGTATGGCGGAAAGGGACAAAACATTTTATAGCTAAAGTGCTGTTATTAAGCGTTTATGAATAAGGCCCTTAAAATCAAACCATCATCAACTGTTATTGAGGAAAAGGGGTCAATAAGGGTAAGAATGGAATGAAACCAAACTTTCCTCTTCAGAAAAAATCGTCGAAAGGAAAGTGGACCACATTAGTCCACACTTCAACTTTCGTAACGAAAAACAGAGTGTATCGTAAGATGCTTGCAGGGTAAATGTCATTTACTTGAAGATTGACTTTGAGATTGGCTGAATTATATTTAGAAGTTGAATTATCCACCAATAAACTCACAGTATTTTCATATATCTTCTTCTGTCTTCTGCGACTTCGTTGTGCTAGTGCGTTGTGCTAGTGAACAGTCGAACAAATACATATTTCCTGATCATTCCTAATTTTCGACAGGATCCTTACCTTAATACTCTGTATAATAGCTCCATAAGATATCGCCGTGATAGTGAGTCCATTGCAAGTCCTCCACATAAACCTCTTCACGATTTGCTCATCAAACGTCCCAAAGTCCTCGACAGTTAGGGTGACCATGGTCTGTAATTTAGTACAGATTTTTCATCAGTAAAGGGCTCAAAGCTCAACTTAGAGACAGGTTTTCTGTGGTCTTAAAGCTAATGCTACAATGGTATCGCTAGGGGACAGCAAGGGGGGAGGTACCCAAAGAGAGTCCCCAAAATTTTCACTTTAACTATTCGTATCACTTGATCGATATAACGGAGCTAGAGCGGAAGAACTGCTTCTCAAAGAAAATCCCATTTTTTTTACTTTCTACCCTTAGAAATTATACCCACATTGTTTTATGTTGAGGACTTCCTATTCACTAGAGACTAGAGCCCTTGGCCATCAATACGCGATCCTCAAAAAAAACAAGTAAAGTGAAAAAGCGTTAAATAAGTAACAATAACCTTATCTATGAGTAAAATTTCTAGACATTTTTTTCATTGTAAGTAAGACTGTACGACCTTAGAATATTAAATAAAAGAAGGCGATACTTTATCAATGCAATATTCCTATTGACTTTCTGAAAATTTACATAGTTTATATTTTATTCACCGTAAACGATAACATTTTACGGTCGATTGTCTTTCTTTTACCTAGGTGATGCTGATGTCCCAAGGTCGCTACATCACTACATAGTATAAAACAAAGTCGCTTTCCGCTGTCTATCTGTCTGTCCCTATGTATGCTTAAATCTTTAAAACTACGCCTCTTCTAAGCAAAGGCCTCTAATCTCAAGAAATCAATACAGTGAGGACGATTAGGCGTAATCACCACGCTTGCCTGCAGGTTGGTGATCTCAAACCCGAGCCATGTTTGAAATTGAACCTGGCACCTCAGTCTTAGTAGGCGAGTGCATATGCCACTAGACCACCGAAACCTAGATACATATAGGCCACAAAATGCCGGTTAATCATCGATTTCAAATAATCTTTCATAATAAGCTTACAGAATGGTCTATTTAGAACAGATTTCAAAATAAGTAGTTCTCTTCAAAACTTATTTTAAGTCGTCTTTTTGCAAAAAGTTATCTTAAAAGATATGTATACTACATAACATACCAGATATGTATGTATGTATGTAGTATTTAGTCCCAAGAAAGCTAAAAGACAATTAAAAAACATTAATTGTATTATGAAAATTGCCACAACGAAGATAGATTACATTCCCTAACCACTTCAATAAATGAATTACACTCTGATAACCACTAACAGCCATAAACGATGATAAAACAATTGAACTACTCAAGCCGACTGCATACCAACATCTTCAAACATGCGAACAAATCTTCAAAACAAAACTCAACATCACTCACACATACATTCCTACTTAAAAACAAGTAAATACTAAAATAAAATACACATACACAAATATGAAACTTTAATATTAAACCGTAATGTTATAAACAAATTCTTGAAAAGATAATTAAAATACGTTCATAATACTTACTTTCGTTACGTGATACGTGTGCTATGCGCGCGCGCAGCGAACAGACTAGCAAAGTGAAGTGAGGAACACATCCTTTTTAAGTGAAGTTGACCGCAACTGATAAAGAATTCGGCTTCGCATATGTACAATATCTTTGCCACGTTCGATATGGATGATAGTACGAGAAAACATTTGTTGTTATGATGAAAAAATTATTTAGGCCGGGACAATCGAAATAAATAAAATAACAAAAATAAATAAAATTTTGAAAATAGATATCTACCTAAACTGAAGCTGCATTTTTTTGGAATGTTAAAAGTATAGGAATTATTTTTAACCGGCTTAAAAACTGCAGTAGTAGGACTAGGTCTCAATTCGTGTGATGTTTCTAAATATATTTAATACATCCTTACATATGAATATCTTCGTCAATTATCACACGATTTCGAAAATAGTATGAAAGGACGTATTGAGAATGGATTTATAAAGAAGGTGGTATACGATGTTATACGGTGGTATACGCAATGGTATACGATTTCATTTTACAACTTTGAAGTGTATTTTTATTTTAAGTGTAAGCAATAAAATAATTGTTTCTCTAAGTAAAATATTTGCAAAATAACTTAACAATCAATTTTTGCGGTTTATTATCAATTTCCCATGTTATTATAATTATAACAGATAATTAAACAAAACAATGAACTTTTTAAGTAGATAACATTCTAACCAAAAGGGTACTTGCATTCTGTGGGTTCGAAACTGAAATTGAACCTTCATGAAGGACATACCTACTTCTCTACTAATTAATAATAATAATTATAAATTCGATAGTTTTTAAGGATGTATGTATGCAACAGCATTGCTATAAAAGTTACGAAGAGCGAGGGCCCTGAAGCGTTACCCGCGTTGTACCCGTTTCCGCAGGAATTTCGGGATAAAATGTACCCCATATGTTATTCTGATGTATAACCTATATTACTGTAAAGTTTAATCCAAATCCGTCCAGTAGATTTTTCGTGAGAGTAACAAACATACATATGTACGAGTACATCCATGCTCACAAACTTTCGCATTTATAATATTAGCAGGGATAAGAATCAAGACTGAGCACTAAACGCCGCGCTGTTTCAAATTAGTTACATAGCCAAATAAAGACAAAACAATCCTGTTAATTTAACTATTTACTGAAACTTAGTAGTAGTAGTAGTATTAGCCTGTAATGTCCCACTGTTGGGCAAAGGCCTCTCGTCTCACTGAAGATTACTGATTACTGAAACTTAAAAAACAAAAATTCAATCCACATCCAAAAACGCGACGTCGTCCGCTATCCCGCATATGTTCCCGAACATGGCTATCCTGACGTATCCCTGTTCCCCGAAATCCTCTCCCCAGGAATTCTTCACTATGTAATAGGGGACTTCGCCCGTCGTGTCATATCCTACGACTTGGACCACATGCACTAAATCTTTTTTTCCTGGACACCTGAAAATAGAGATTAACTTGGTAGAAAGTAAAAAGTATTAAGCCTGTAATGTCTCATCGAAAATATCAGGGTTGCCAACAAACTATTATATTTTTTTAATTGAAACTACGTTTACGGATACAGTTCGCTTTTATTTTACATTTTTATCCGACGTTTCGGCTCCTTTACAGGAACCGTAGTCACAGGAGACTGAGTCTTATTCGCTTAAACTTAAGACACCTAAACTGTTATAGAGCTTGGTGAGATACATTAATCTTTAATTATTTGTACAAATTTTTTTGACAAATAAATGTCTCAGGCTCTGGCTCCGGCTCGGGTTTGAGATCACCAACCCGCATTTGGCAAGCGTGGTGATTATGCCTAATCCTCCTAACTGTACTGATATCTTCAGTGGGATGAGAGGCCTGTTCCCAGCAGACGGGCATTACAAGCTATTAGGTATTGGAACTTTTACTTTTTACTGCAAAAAATCTAAGCTTAAGTAAGTACTTACGGACAAGATCTCTGCACAATACCGCCTACGTAGTAGTATAACGGATTCTGGTTGATGGTCACTACCAGAGGACCGTGAGAGGCCACCCTTTCTGCCATCCAGTCTTCGGGCATGCTTCGGGTACAACCGAAAATAAACTCAGTGAACATACGGATAGAAAGACACGGGACTTAAGAGGTAATGTTTCTAACTTTGTTTGTAAGAGCTAATTTCTAAAACTACGAGTCCAATCTAAATAATTCTAATATTTAATTTAAACGCACTCACACGGGTTTTTTCGCGTTGGAAAGTTAATAAAACAAGTAATAACTTAGTTTTTATTTCCCGACGTTTCGAAGGGATTGCACCTCTCGTGGTCGCGGATTATTACTCGTACATGTTATTACTTGCTATAACTTTCCCACACGAAAAAACCCGTGTAAGTACGTTTAAATTATGTGTTCAAAACTTTAAAAAATACTAATTCTAATATTTTTATCTCTTATACTTATTTTTGTTACGGATAGCCACATTCAACAGCAAGTTTATATATTTTCATCCCAAAATTCCCACGGGAAAAACCACAAGGCGCTGTTAGTCTAATATAATAACGAAAGCATGTTCTAACTAACCATAGAGAAAGAAAACTTTTACATTCTAGGTCTATGGTTCTAGCTTGCACTATGGCGCCACCTTTTGACTGCGAGGGAAACTATCATCTAGTAAGAAACTTACCAATCACCAGAAGAGAAGAATGTTTTGACTCTCACCCCTTCCTTCCCCCATAACAGACACTTCTCTGTTTTCAAAGTCAACGGATATTGCTGTTCGGTTGTGATACTTAAATTATAATTCTTGAGGAAGGATAACGCCTGTAACACACTCCCATTGATACAACCATTGGTGTAGTTTGAACAATCTATTAGTTGCTGAAATAAAAACCAATGATTTTAAAGTGTATTATAATATTATTATAAAACAATAACCAGCAGATTTTCTTGCCTATTCTTCTCTGCTGATGTTCTTCCGAATGGTACGTCCAAAAGAGCCTCTTTGGGACCAAAACTTTTAATTTTTTACTTTGGCTTGAAGTAACCAGTAGCGTTAAATTGTCGGTGCTGTGTATTACAGTCGTTAGACCTTGTCGGAGTCTTCTATGCGGTCTAAAAATTCCGACACTAGGCTTGGTCATTACCCTAATCGAATGTCCTCTTATTATTACTAGCTCTACGCGCGGTGGTTCCCACGCAAACCATTAGATGGCGCTAGTGTACATTTTATAGATCTCGTTTACTTACTTAATTTTCGAAATGTACATAGTGGGGTCGCGCCCAAACTTTTGTTAAAGAACGAAAAAATCGTACACGTTATAAAATAAATAGATTATCTAGAATCTAGATACATACCTGAATGCTCAGGCTCTCCTGGCTGATGCCTTGTATCCTGGCCATCGCCTCCATCACGCCCACGACGCTGAAGGCCCAGCATCCATTACACTTCTTCTGATTGACGACCGGCCCTATAACACTTCCATTGTTACGCCTAAAAATATGTATGTATGTAATAGCTTGTAGTGTCCCACAGCTGGGCAAAGATCTCTCATCTCACTGAAGATATCAGTACAGTGAGGAGGATTAGGCAAAATCACCACGCTTGCCTAATGCGGGTTGGTGATTTCAAACCCGTATTCAAATCGGTTTAGTAGTTTCGGAGATATCTGCATTCAAACATACGGTACAGCTTCAATATAATAGTATAGATATACTAGCAGCGCCCCGCGGTATTACCCGCGTTGTGCCCGTTCCTGGGGAAATTTCGCGACGAAAAGTAGCCTATAACCTTCCCGTTGAATGTGTTGACCCATTACAAAAAAAAATATTCGAATCGAATTGGTAGTTTCTGAGCAAACAAACTCTGCAGCTTTATAATATAAGTATAGATTAAGAATAATAAAATGGATACCAGTCAAATTTTTGAGGATAATAATATATTTTATTCCTGACGTTTTGCTTCTCAATGCATATAACCTGAAATTAACGTATTAAAAGGGTAAATAGGTAAATAGATAAAGGCTTGCGGGCCATACACGATTACTATGCAATCTTGCTGAGAAATAGCATACTTCTTACTAGGATCTTGTAAGTTAGTATATTATAGAGAAACTAGCTGCGCGCCGCGGTTTCACCCGCTTTGTACCCGTTCCGCAGGAATTTCAGAATGTAAAATAGATGTTGTCTGATTCTCAGGCCTACCCGATATGCACACAAAATTTCATGAGAATCGGTCGAACCGTTTCAGAGGAGTTCAATTACGCACCCCGTGAAACGAGAATTTTATATACAAAAAAATTAACAGAGCAAAATATTACACCCAATTTTGAGTTTAGTAAAAAATAAATAACGGGCTTACCTGAGTAGATCCCCATCCTGGTCTATCATAATTTAAATCATATTGAACGAATAGCAGAAGCAACACTAATATTGTTACTATTAATATATACTGTAATAACTTGTAACCGCCGGTGTCTTGTTTCAAAAACATATTTCTACCTCTTATTTGTTCAAAGTAATGATTACTCTACTCTAGGGAAAACGGTTTTCGGTCACTGAAGATATCAGTAAAGTGAGGAGGATTAGATATTCGGTCACTGAAGATATCAGTACAGTGAGGAGGATTAGATATGTTGTTTTAAATTGGAATTAATTTATACTATTAAACGTTGTGAGAAATGATTGTCAACCAAACAACGTGAACACAAACACGAAACTAAAGGAAAAAGGTATTTTTTTATGATTATCCTGTACTATTGCGCATTATTATAATATATATATACTAATATTATAAAGAGGTAAAATTTGTAAGTTTGTTTGTATGTTCGAGGTAATCTCAGGAACAATCAGTCCGATTTGAATAGTTCTTTTTCAATAGATAGCCACATTCACCAGGAAGGTTATAGGCTATTTTTCATCCCGTAATTCCCACGGGAACGGGTACAACGCGGGTAAAACCGCGGGGCGCTGCTAGTTATTAATAAAAAACGTATATTTCGTTATAAGTTTTATTATTGCACTAAATGACATAAGAAGGCACATTTCAGATATACTATTAATAATACTTATTCTATATACCTGTACTTATTATTGTACTTAATAAGTAAGTAAGTAGGTTGGTAGCCCTGGTGTAATAGTTTTTAGGTCTCCGACATGGTCTGACAATTGAAATAACCGGCAGTTTTAGTGCCCTTCGAAGCACGGTAGTGCTCAGATAGAAATGCCACTATCGGCCACCCATCCAAGTAAGGGCCGAACTGCACGTTGACAATCGCAATGAACTGAGATCGCTTCGTCAAACAACTTCACGAGCACTACTCTGTACTTTATAATAAACTGTCTTATTTTCGTAAATATAAAAAATTTGCTCATATTTATTCAACATTAAGTAAAATACATAACTTTGTTTATATATGACGTCTTGTAAGTGTGACTGCCATACTCAGAGATGTAAAATAAATCTAATTGACATAACATACATTACTTATAAACGAGTATTAAATTAATAAAAGGTCATTTAAACAAGTTTTTATTATTTGCCATTAACCCATTCACTGCCTTTCTGAAAAGTAACGATATTACCCAGATGCCGCCATACTGTACTATGCAGCCCGCCCATCGGCGGGCCCGGCATCTCGATTATGTATTCTTGCCCGCCCATTGGCGTTTTCGGCATGAAGCTGCAGATTCCGACATGAATCGTTTGATATGTTCTGTTTACATGTACTGTACTTTCTATTTTCGGTGCAATAATAAAAATATGTCGTGCATATTCTGTTACCTGCATCATATGAAAGTATATTTAAACAATTTTTATACGTAGGTATATGTGAAATAGAGGATAACACTTTATTTTTGTACACGAAATTCATGCTAAAGAAGAAGCGAGCATGTAAGAACTTAATAATAGTTGTTAGTCGTACCATTTACAATAGGTTTGTGACTTCTGAAATCAAATCTTGCCCGCCCAAAGGCGGGCTCGGCATGACAGATTAGAATTGGTTTTTTTTTTCAAAACTTCAAATATCCGCAGGCCATTTGAGTTGCCAATAAATTATAATGAAACAAATCCTTACACATCATCTCATTACTTTCTGACGTTATTTTGTAAAGTTATTGCAGTTTAAAATCAAACCGCCCATGGGCGGTCTCGGCGTGAGAGTTAAAAAATATTGCCCGCCGATGGGCGGGCTCGGCACTGAATGGGTTAATATCCAAACCAAAATACAAAATTTCATCTCAATTGGTAACCGGGAAATGGATCACATTTAACTTGTAAGATTTGAATTGAAACCACCTTTGTCACAAGACTAAGATGTTTGTTTATGACTTGTATAGACGTTTAACACCTCAGTCTTCTGTGACCACGGTTCCAGTAAAGGAGTTAAAAATTTAAAATAAAAGCGAAGTTTCAATGCACAATGATTAGTGTTCGCTTAAGTATAAGAAACTAGTTTGCAAGATTTGATTACACACACACATCATGACAACATCGGGACACGTGACACTTAATAAAAGCTTGTAAAAATCACCTTTCTAAAGGAATCATTAATAACTATGAGTGTGGTAATAAATCATATGATATGGTTTGTAAGCGGCACATGAGTATTCAAAATTATAGTTTTCAAAAATTGTCATGGAGTTACTCTTAATACATAACAATAACAATTAATTTTGGAATATCTTACTTTTTTAAAGGTTATTTGCCAACCCTGGTGTCAGATTTATAGACCGCCTGAAGGCCTCTGACATGGTCTAACATTGTTATCTTAATATTTATATGTATAAAATACACTACGAATTTATAAACATTTTGTATATTTTCAAAATTAGGTCCAAAATAGACATTGGACGGGTATAATTGACATTATAGGTGAAAATATCAAACTGTGAAATATTCATAAAGGACATTATTATAAAAAACACACATACAAAATGTAATATCCTATTTGGCAAGAGTAAAACAGTATTTTGTTATATCTACTCTATATACTTACATAGTTAATATATAATTATATTTTTATAACAATGAACACATATTACTAAAAATTGTTACAAATAAATATTATAAATGCAAAAAAGTGTGTGTGTTCGGATTGACGAACGGATTTGGTACTTAATTATCTGAAATGTAATGTACGTACCAAAAAAAGAAATTTTCATTCTGAAATAATTTCGAGAAATATTGCGTGGCATGTGTACAATACAAAATTACATATGTGTACAAAATTATAATAATTATCACTTAAAAGTACTACAATACTTATAATAAAAATATATTGCACAATAATAAACTAAGATAGACTGCCCAATATACAACAGATTTCACTAAATATATATTTATAAATCACCATCACAATCAATTGGAAAATAACATCTTATATTATGTTTAATCTCTAAATAGAAAACTAAATGCTGCCAAAGAAAAATAAAATAAAGATATTTCAACCTCAACTTCTTCAGAAACGAGCGAGACTGCCTGCGATCACATTACAGTCTTACCACCGACATATAGGAAATAAGGTCCGGCAGACTGTCTACAGTCTATATCAGTCAGTCTACCTTTTCTAACTGTACTGAGAGCACTTTCACACAAACACACAAAGTATATATATATATATTTGGGCAAACATGAGATTCACAAACATATAAATTCAGAACACATATTCGCAAATGTATTCGTAAAAAATATAGCGAAGCTCTTAGATCGTCCATTACTATATTTTCATTTTAACGTTAACGATGGTCGATTCGTCAAAATAATATCGAGTTAAACAATTAGAACAATAATAAACAAAATGGCAAGAAATTATTAAAAGATTTCCACTAGTTTTAAGGAATGTACGAGTATTTATTAACAAATTTGACTTAAAATGTAAATAAACTGTAGGAAGAGAGTAACTATACTCTATCTTTTTTTATTGTCACAAATGTGGATCAATGTCGTTAATTTTCCAGCCAAAGACGATTACTCCTGAAGAGGAAAAAGGTTTAGAGTGCCTTTTTCCTCTTCAGGAGTAATCGACTTCGGCTGAAAAATTTACGACATTGATCTACATTTTGTGACAATAAAAAAAAAATTGTATAGTAGACAAGCTACAACCCGGTTGAGTTAACTACGCACCTGGCGCTAGGGATGTCACATCGTCACTCTGGAACTATGTTACACAAAAAAGTCAAAACTATTATTTGCTTATCAATATAATTGACCAGTTTTACTTGGCCCCTCGTGTCGGAAATTCAACCAGCGCTGCCCGGAGTATCATACGCTGGGCAGCACAAGCTGAGCCTTCTCTAATTGCCTTTTATTATTATTCGTTATATAAAATACCCATGTAATTTGTGTTCTTAAAAAAGGTATTAATGTTTTTTATTTATTTATTGACCTATAGTATATGGCGTCGACTGTACATTGAACCCTAAATATAATCACCTCAAGATGCGAACTTAACTCAACCGTGTCATACAACTATAACTCACCCAACAGCGCTATCTACCGTCTTATCTTCAGACTACATCAACAGTCGCCACCTCATTGGCCAGCCCGCAGACATTGCTTCCTATAGCTATGTTCAGATAGCCCCCGAGGCCGAAGTCTGCTCCCCAGGAGTTCTTGGCAATGTAGTAAGGGATTTCAGCAGTGAGATCGTAGCCTACTAGCTGGACGGCATGGTTTAGGTCGGTGGGTGATCCGCTATGGAATTACAGATTTGATTAGTATTAAATATAATAAAGTAAAGTATTAACCTATAATGTCCCACAAAGGCCTCTCAACTCACTGAAGATATCAGTACAGTGAGGCGGATTAGGCGTGATCACCACGCTTTCATTTAAACATTAAACATGATGGAAGTATACATTTTTTATATGTAAAATATAAAAGTGCCTTTCCGCATCTGTCTGTCTGTTTGCCATAAGCAAAAAATCAACGCATTTGCATGCGAGTTTTACGGATAAATGGGATGATACACAAGCGAGGTCTAGGCTACTTTTCATTCAAAAGGTCCTACAGGAATAGGTATAGCGCGGGTAAAACCGCGGGGCGCTACTATTTTATCTAAATTAATATTTTAAATGCTACTTGTTTTTCCGGACCAAAGGGCCGCAACGCTCAACAAAATCTGAGAAAACAAAGTGACTAATAATGTGAGATAATAGCTTTTTATAACATGCATCTCAGCGCCATCTATTAAGAAAGAGGATGAAACCGCGGGAACGGCTTAAAATAATGTCACACCTGCAATGGTATTGTATGATTCCTCCAATATAGTTCTGCCAAGTGAGAGCGTTGACTGCGACCGTCACCGGCCCGTGGAGCGCCAGGGCTTCTATGATCTTGTCTTCGGATCCCACGAAACTGGAAATAATGATTAACTTACTGTCAAAAAGTAGAATATCTAAACTATAAAGAGGTAAAATTTGTAAGTTTGTTTGTATGTTCGAGCTAATCTCGGGAATAGCCAGTCCGCAATAGATAGCCACATTCAACGGGAAGGCTATTTCTCATCCCGAAATTCCCACGGGAACGGGCACAGCGCTGGTTAAACCGCGGGAAGCTGCTAGTATCTGTATAAAAAAGGATATTGACGGTATGTATGTCTCAATTCAATTCTTAGGTCAGGGTAGTAATATCATCCATACTCAGGGTGTAGGATTGTGATAAGGAAGGAGTCTTAGACCTGGTGATGACTTGGGGAAATGAGAAAGAAAGTATTCTTTGAAAAGTTTTGCCTCTCGCCGTATGTCAGTTTAAGCGGGTACTGGTTTCTCTTATCATTAACCTAACATAGGATAAGCTAAACTCACTCGTCACACGTGAACGCCGCGACGCGCACTCCAGTCGCGTTCTTGGCCACCTTGCACGCTCCGTCTGTCAGTTTCAGCGGGTACAACTTCTCTTCTTCGACGGCAGTGTTAGTGAGGTACAACCAGTCGAGAAGCAAGCAGATGTCGCCACCGGCGCAGCCGCTGTTGCCTAGCCCGGCACAGTCTATTACTTCCTGGAAAATAAATGAAGTGACAATGAGACTAAGGGAAAGTATAAGAGTTTTATCTTACTAGCGCCCCTGGGCCATACTTGTGTAAATGGGCGTACATGCATTGTCTTAGTGTGCATCATATTCCGCGTCAAAATTGTCTTTGAAGTAGTGATAGGATGTAAAGTAGGTAAGTAAGTAAGGTAAAGAAAATGTAAAGTAGACTCTAAATATCAAAAGTGATACTGCCAAAATGTATCAGCAATGTATCAGTCAATGGCAGCCTGTGAAAATCCACCGCAGTGTTTTTAAATTTATGTTTGTACAATGTAAGTAGAATATTGATCGGACATTAAACAAATCCAATGGATTTATGGATCTGTGTAACATTTTCACGCAAAAACTAATTAGCAGACACATAGGTATAGAGACAATATACTTATTTGAAAGCACACATCGGCAAATTATCCTCAGAATTTCCACAGAAACGAGCACAACGCAAGGCGGTGCTAATATAACGTGACATAGTTACCTGTACACTGAGCGGGTCAAGTTTCCCGCTCTTAATGGCTGCCATAGACTCCATAGTACCAACAGTGCTGAACGCCCAGCAAGCTCCGCACAGACCCTGGTCTCTGACAGGTCCTACTACACCCTCCGTTCTCCTGAAATTAATGAAGAAAGGTTGTATTACATGAATCTTGGGTATGATCACAGCTGTGGTTACAGAAGACTTTGATTCTGAGTCTGACAGAAAACCACGGGTCCATTAGAGGAGCCGAAACGTCAGATAAAAATGTTAAATAAAAGCGAAGTGTATCCGTAAATGTAGTTTTAATCAAAAATGAGTATTGTTCGCCTAAACCTAAGAACCCAGTTCGATGTATGTATTAAAAAAAGCTGATATTATTCAGTGTGGTTTTAGTCCCAAAGTTCATATTGATTACTGTACTTGCTTACGGACAAGGTACTAATAAAATGTAAGGTAGAGTATGGTCACCTCTGGTGTCGGAGATTATAGATCACGCAAAGATTACCGACATGGTCCAACGATCAACCAACAAACAACAAAACAACAAACAACCGGGACCGACAATTTCACGTGGTCCCCGAAGCACGGTAACGCTGTGCTAGAAATGCCATTATCGGCCACTCCTCCAAGTATCGTACGTATTAAAATTCATATCTCTCAAAAATATTATTACACTAGACATCTGATTTCATTGATAACACTAGCAGTGCCCCACGGTTGTACCCGCGTTGTAACCTTTACTATGGCAATTTCGGGATGAAAAATAGCCTATAACCTTCCCGTTGAATGTGGCTATCTATTACAATAATAATTATTCAAATCGGACAGATAATCCCCGAGACTAGCTCGAACATACAAACAAACTTAAAAAATGTTTACCTCTTTATAATATTAGTAGATATAGATTATAGCAATTTGAGATACGCATTTTATTAAAACATGTTGTAGGCAAATCAATTTAACATACTGGTTATAAAGTTAATGTATCAACTGACTTATCATAACACAAAAATAATAATATTAATATTAATATTTGAATGACATTAGGCTTATTTTGAAACTATAAACCTCGTAGCGACATACCATTGTGCATAATTAAAATTACGTCCAAGTAATGTACTTTGATAGAACCAATCATAGCTATCATCACTACATATAACAAAGTCCACGGCCGCTTCCGTCTGTCTGTCTGTCTGTTCGCAATAAACTCAAGTAGGTACTACTGCACGGATTTTGACGTGGTTTTTTCAATAGATAGAGTGATTCAAGAGGATGGTTTATATGTATAAAAATTCCCACGCGAATGGGTAAAACCGCGGGGCGCTGCTCGTTTAAATTATAGCAGTGGTCTTCAATGCCTCGCGTTGTTCCAGTGGGAATTTCGGGATAAAAAATAGCCTGTAACCATCCCATTGAATATGGCGATCCATTACAAATTACAAAGTATTATTGAAATCGGATTGGTAGTTTGTAAGATTAGCGCTGTAACAAACTTTATGATATTAGTATAGATATGAATTTAGTAACTTAATGTATGGCCTGGAAGGCATGTAAAAGCTTGTTACAGTACAGGGCAAAGACCTCAGTACACTGAAGAGGATTAGGAGATATCACCATTCTTGCCTAATAGTCCAGTCTCACACGGGAATTTAGTTTTAAATAATAATAATAAATATACCTGGACAAATTCACACGCGGTTAATTAGACCCAAAGTAAGCTCTAAGCTTGTGTTATGGAATCTAATTAACTGGTACTACTACATATACATACACAAATATTTTATAAGAATATATAATTGACACCCAGATGTCGTCGCCAACAACTATGTCTGCACATATTGTTGACTCCGGGCGGGAATCGAACCCGCAAACCCCGACACAGTAAGCGCTCTCACTGCCACTGTGCCAACGGGCTTGTCAAAGTTTTAAGAACATTTTTACGAGCATTATTTGTGATGATATTGCTGGAATGTCTTAATAAATAAATAAATAAATACCTAACTTAATGTGTGGGTTGGTGAACTCAAACACGTTTTAATAGTGATTTATCAAACATGAACCACGCACACTTCGGTTTTGTTTTACATTTCTATCTGACATTTCGGCTCCTTTACAGGAACCGTGGTCACAGAGACTGAGGTGTTATTAGTCTAGGTATAGGTATAAGGAGACTGAGGTGAAAGGTAGAAAACTGAGAAAAAGTAACTAGTGAAGTGTACCTAAGACTTCCACATTGCAGATTAAATAAATTGTCAAAGCATTATTTTTTGTCTATAACTTAAACTATACTTGTACTTCTATATTATAAAGAGGTAAAATTTGTAAGTTTGTTTGTTTGTTCGTTTGTATGTTCGATCTAATCTCGGGAATTACCAGTCCGATTTAAATAATTCTTTTTGTAATTGATAGTTACATTCAACGGGAAGGTTAAAGGCTATTTTTCATCCCGATATTCCCACGGGCACGGGCACAACGCGGGTAAAACCGCGGGGCGCTGCTAGTTAGCCTATAATTATGTTATAGTCAAAATTAATTGTACCAAAAGTCGAGACCGGTTGTTAACGAATCGCGACCTTGTCAATAAACCTGTTTTGAGAAAAAGTAGGTACTTTTAATATAAACTATGCAAGTTCAGTATATTATAGAACACTTATTGACTTGTTTACATCACATCTCTATTCTATAGTGTATTTATATTGTTTGATAGTAAGTGTTGGGCCTTCTTCATAAATGCTTAGTAAGAGTATATAAGCTGTCAAATGCTTTGTCCCTTTCCGACATACGCTATTTTCCAAAGAGCAAAAGAGACAAAACTTGAACAGTGTTTTAGTTAAAGAACGTTTATGAATAAGGCGGTTAGTCTATAATGTCCCACTGCTGGACAAAGGCTTTTCATGTCATCGAAGATATCAGTACATTAAAGTTAAGAGACATTTTTGAACATGTAGTGATAACAGAACAGAGATATAGTAAGGGGCTTATTCATAAAACGCTTATTAACATCACTTTAGCTATCAAATGGTTTGTCTCTTTCCGACATACGCTATTTGCCAAAGAACGAGAGAGACAAAACACTTTAAAACATTGTTTTAAGTTAAATATCGTTTATGAATAAAGCGGTAAGTATTTCAGAGGGAGGTGATGCTTATAGCAAGCTTATAACTTTAAAGGTCTGTGCAAGCGAAGGACTTTAGTCCGCAGAGGACAAAAGAAGAATGAAAAGAGGACGAAAGTCCTCAAAATGCTCATGATTCACCTATTTTTTAATTCGTAAATGTAAACAGACTTTAGTGTTTTATTTTGACAAGGTGAACGGAAAAGTATTGCAGACTTGCGTAATCGTTAGGGCAGAGCTTTGTTTATATGTTTTATAAATTAAAAAGATGCCATTAAAGTGATTGTATGTAAGAGCGTCTGTCATACTTTCAGTGCCTCTTCCGATAAACTGACCTTGGGGTATCAACGATTGACATTAAGACAAAAGTGTTGTTATTCTCAGAGTATATAATTACTACAGTTATTCTGTAACCGCGAAAACATTACTCACAATAAAGTTAACTTAACTCTTATCTTGCTTCTTTAAATTACTTAGAATAAAAACAAGTCTACCATCCGCGTCTGTCTGCCTGAATGTTCGCAAACTCAAAAACTACTGAACGAATTTTCATGTGGTTTTAACCAATATAGTGATTCTAAAGGAATACGAAAATATAACTCGCTTCGCTTCGTGTGAAAAGGAGTGGACTTTTCATCCTATTAGGGGCTGAATTTATCAAAACATCTTCTTAGCGAGCACCTACATACGTCCTAAAAGGTACCCCCATGCAAAAGTTTAAGCTCCTAGTACTAGGTCAGGGGTCAGGGGATTTCACTTTAATACACATAGATTGGAAACTATATTATATATTTTGTATAATATTTCCAGCGATAATGAATATAACGCGGGTAAAACCGCGGAGCACTTCTAATGTACATATTCCTACTTCCCTACGTTTATTTTCTATATAATAAATGCGAAAGTAGGTAACTCGTTGGTTACACTCTCACGCCTAAACCATTGGACCAATTAAAAGAGAATATTGGCATAGATATACATTACATCTAAGAGACAGCTTAGGTTACTTTTTAACCAAAAATTCCCGGGTACAACCCGAGTGAAACCGTGGCGGGCTGCTATCTATACCAATATAGGTAATTAAGCTGTTATAGCTGTTGTTTTTTTTGAACGCGCTAAGCTGAGAAACTACCAATCCGATTTGAATAATTATTTTTGTAATAGATAGCCCCATTCAACGGGAAGGTTATAAGCCATTTTTTATCCCCAAATTCCCACGAAAATGGGTATAAGAGGGGTAAAGCACGGGCGCTTCTAGTTTATAATAAAAAAGACTTTGTTGAAAACTTCATAACTTTTGCACGAATGATATATGTTTTCCAGATTGACATTTAATATAAAAAACTGCATAATATATAAACACGGTCAATGCCAAACATAATAAGAAATAATCTTAGAATCACATCAGTCTAGGTAGTATTTGGGTAAGGCCGCCAAAATTGTCAATTTTTTTGTGTGATTTTTTGTCGTTTTTTTCCCCAGCATCATTTGGTTAAAATATTCAATAAATCGTAGAATATATCTAAGTTATATCTTTACCGTCCAAAAATTACATGATATGCCCCTGCTAAAATAATAATAGTGTTGCGAAAATCCTGTAACTAATTAGTTTTACCGATATTTTAAAATAAAACAATTGCTTTGCTTTTTTGTTACGATTTATTTGTGTGACGATTTTTTACCCCAAAGCTACTATTTAAAGAGCCAAAGTGCAAAATACAGTATTAATATGGCAACACAGTTACCGAAAATAATTGTAAAAAAAAGGCAGCTATATTTATTCGCCAGTGAAGAAGCCTAAAGTGCGCGTCACGTTATTGTTTGTGTGGAAATAAAAAATGATTTAATGTGATTTCTGAGGTAAGAAACAGTTATTTTAATGTTGTTATATTATATTTGTGGAGGATAAGGTCAAAAGTATCTTTTAAATCGCCCATTAGTACCTAATAGTAATAAATAACCGAAATATAGCCTAAAATTGTAGTAAAAATTTAGCTTTTGTGTTGCATTTGTATTACGCTTGTGTTACATTTGTGTCACTTTTGTGTTGCATTTGTGTTATTGTAACACAAAAGTATGTGTTACGTAACACAGTAGATCTATAAAACCGCATGCATAGTGGTATTTGAACTGAATTTTGTAATTAATATATCTGAGTGTGATTTTGTATTAAACCTTGAATTATGACTTTCTACTTAGGAAATTCAGTCGAATGTCTGACCGCATTTCCTCTTAAACTTGCACGAAAGGCTCTTTAGCACCGAACTAATTTAGTATGTTTTACTAATGTATTCAGCAGTCAATTGTTTTCTTCTATTCAATTATAATATAATCTATTTATGTGCGTATAGTAACTGTCAATTTTTTATAGACAATGCCGTTAACTGCCGCAGAACGACAGAGAAGATATCGCGAAAAGTTAAAGAAAAGTCAGAACATTTATTGTTAAAATAACTTTGTATTCTTTTTATTATTTAATTCATTGATTTGTTATGTTTTTTTCTCAATTTTATTATTAAAGGTACGCAAGTACATTATTTAAAAATCGTATTTCATTACTCCAATAGCACTGCAGTCCGCCCATTCAAAAAAAATATCTTGTATTATTTTTGGTTATTAATTTCACCAGTATGAAACTAGCTTTACCCAAAAGATGTGTTACTTTTGGGTTACATTTGTGTGACGGTAACACAAAATCTGTTGTGTTACTTTTGTGATATAATTGACAATTTTGGCGGCCTTACCCATTTACATTAAAGCCTAAACTGGTCGGAACAGATTATAAATTAAGTAGACATCATTTTTATTTAACAGCCTCCGTGGTCTTGTGGTTTGAGCGCCCGTCTCACGATCCGGAGGTTCCGGGTTTGATTCCCGGTGGGGATATCTCACAAAAATCTCTTTGTGAAACTGTCCTCAGTTTGGTTCGGGCATTACAGGCTGAATCACCTTGCCCGAAAAGTAAGATGATTCCGTGCTTCGGAGGGCACGTTAAGCCGTCGGTCCCGGTTACTTTCTACGGATAGTAGTCGTTACATGAGCCATGTCGGAGGCCTGTGGCGGCTCAATAACTCTGACACCAGGATTGGTCGGGTTGACCATCCACTCGATGAAGAAGAAGAAGAAATTTTATTCTGTTTTATTTTTACTTTATTGATAACCAGCAGCGCCCCGAGGTTTTACCCGCGTTGTACGGGTACCCGTTCCCGCGGGAATTTCGGGATGAAAAGTAGCTTATAACCTTCCTGACAGGAAGGTTATAAGCTACTTTTACTTTACAGGAAGTTCCTGTTGAATGTTGCTATGCATTACAATAAGAATTTTTCAAATCGGACCAGTAGTTCCTGAGATTAGCATGTTCAAACAAACAAACAAACTCTGCAGCTTTATAATATTACTTAGTATAGATGTTTTAAGATTTTAAGATGCTCTGTTTAAAATGCCTTAATTTTTCATTTCCTATATTCATTATTGAAAATGGATTTTATTAATTTGATTATTACTATTATCCACTATATAACACTTAAAATAATTCAATTCTAGTCATAAATTAGTAGTTTCTTTAATTAACAAATATTTTAATTATTTACAAATATACTAATTGAGGTAATTAAACTATCATTACGTTTAAAATCACTTATTACTTAAGTGATACAAATGAAATGTAATTATTGCAAAATTAAGTAAAAATGGATATTTCGATTTGATGAGGCCTTTAGGCGGTCTAGCACTCCAACACTATTAAACCATTTGAAGAAGGAATTAGGAAGTCAGCAAATGATTCGATTCTTCAGATTAAATTCACTGTGATTCTCGGTAAAAGGCCTTTTCGATAATCGATTGAAACAGGTGTATTCAAAATGTTTATAGTGTTAGGGCCTAGGGTAAGCTATCAAATCGTTAGTCCCTTTTCGACATTTGCATATTTTACAAAGAGCAAAAGAGACAAAACACTTTATAACAGTGATTTAGTCAAATAGCGGTTAGTCTACAGGCAAGTTTTTTGTTCTAAATGTCAGGCCTATAACTTGTTCTATCAAGGAAGTAAATTATACACATCTCAAAGCCTACATAAATAGAATTTGTATGTTGTTACACATTTTTAGGCCTCTTTTTGAATATTATCTGGGTGTAATGTCTTCAAATTGTTTTACATAAAAAACTAGTTTTGGAAATGAATATATTATGAACTCAAAAAAATAGTTTTATGCTAATATCTCGAATAGATTTGAATGTTGTGAATGGTCAAAAGCAGGTCATAGACCTGACCTTTATTTTATAGATTTATTAGTCATTCCTGTTGGAATTTCGGGATAAAAACTAATTGTTATAATCTTCAATGTGGCTCTTTGAAATAGAATATACGTAGACCACCAAGAAAATATTCATATGAAAAAATATATAACAAATCCAAGTAGTATCAGAATAAATGGCTTTCTGACAAACGGATAAAATACCAAAAAAAACTTTAGCATTATTTTATTACTAATAGCTGTGCCTCGACATTTTATCCGCGTTCTACCCGTTCCCGCAGGAATTTCGGGATAAAATGTACCTATCCCATGTGTTAGGGCCTGTCCATTGACGCGGAGCGAGCTGGCGGAGCGGAGAAACGGACAAATATTAACCAATAGGATTGCGTAAAATATCTGACCGGAGATTTCATGCAATCCTCATGCGTCAATGGACAGGCTATCAGGTTATTCTGTAATGTAACTAATATTACTGTAAAGTTGCATTCAAATCTATAGTTTTTGCGTGAAAGAAAAACAAACACACATTCATCCTCTCTAACTTCCGAAATTATAATATAAGGAAATAAACCGGCCAAGTGCGAGTCGGACTCGCGCACGGAGGGTTCCGTACTTTAAATAACATAATAAAGAAGTTCTTGAAATAAATGTTTTTTTATTTACATTTGAGTTATTGAATGAATAATCAGTATTTTTTTGCGGTTTACGATTTATGTCGTAAAAAAAAAACTACTAACTAGACCTCGTTCAAACCAATTTTCGGTGTTAGATTACATTGTTATGTACATCATATATTTTTTTTAGTTTTATCATTCTCTTATTTTAGAAGTTACAGGGGGGGGGACACACATTTTACCACTTTGGAAGAGTCTCTCGCGCAAACTATTCAGTTTAGAAAAAAATGATATTAGAAACCTCAATACCATTTTTGAAGACCTACCCATAGATACCCCACACGTATGGGTTTGATGAAAAAAAAAATATTTTTTTCATTTCTATGTATGGGAGACCCCCCTAAAATTTTATTTTTTTTCTATTTTAGTGTGAAAATATTAATGCGGTTCACAGAATACATCTACACACTAAGTTTCAACAACATAGCTCTTATAGTTTCGGAGAAAAAAGGCTGTGACATACGGACAGACAGACGGACAGACGGACGGACAGACAGACAGACATGACGAATCTATAAGGGTTCCGTTTTTGCCATTTGGCTACGGAACCCTAATAATATAATATAAACAAACATAACATACCAATCCTTCTGCATTGGTAGAACAGCTCGTTTCTTCCTAATTATCACATAGATGTTATCATGGGCCTCGCCACAAGGCCGGTCTCTCTGGTGGCTAGCATGAGGGTCATCATCCACTCCATCTCCTTTATCCACCTTGTACCCATCTTTATTTGTCTCAATGTTCTTGGAATTACTCCAACTCTTGCCGTACAAGTGAGGAGGCTTGGCAATCCTCTCATCTGATAGATGGATATTTTTGAACTCCGCTTTGGACATGTCAGAGAGATGTGTGAGGCCATACCGAGCTTTGTGCTGGTCCGGGCCTCGGGATAATGAGTTGAGGTGTTGGATCTCGCGGACTGATGCCTTAAGGAGAGAATATTGGTTTGTTATTTGATTTGAAGCTTCGTTTTTATGGTGTTGGAGTATGGTATGTCGTAATGTTACGAAATAGGTACTTAAAGAATTGGTTGCATGTAAATAAATACGAAAAGATACCTATCATAGAAGATATGAAATGTTATTGAACTTAAAGTTGCATTATGCATTAATTTTATTGATAATACTTACCAAGGATAGTCTAGATAAATAGTGTAAAAAATCTTTAGAACATTTGAAAACTAATCATAATAAATTGCAGCCATTATTTTATTTACTTCTCAAAATCAATAGTAATTATCGTAATAATGTACTTACTACAAAGTGTTGGAACCTCGCAGCATATTCATCGGGATTTTCATAACTTTTGTTAAACTTTTCTAAGTATTCGGTAAACATTGGCTTCAGTTCCTCTTCAGACAATTCGTCCATAGTAAACAAAAGCGGCAGAGCGACGAATACTAAACAAATCAGCGCTACAGCGAGCACCCAATTCCACCATTTCTGCATTTTCGAAATATTTTTTGACTTAGAAACACAAACACGGCCGCACGTCTTTCGATTCACGTAAACTAACTTTTTTTAAATTAGGTAAATTGTTTTGGACTTCGACACTTGACTTGACACTGATAGCAATGTTGGTGTTGCTATTGAAAAAATACTGATTGATTTATCAAAATGTAGTAAAATTTGAAAAGAAATCCCGGTAAATTCAAAAATATTACCTACTGTAAAGCGCCCCGCGGTTTTACCCGCGTTGTGCCCGTTCCCGTGGGGAATTTCGCGATAAAACTAGCCTATAAGATTTGAATTATTTAAATCCGAGCGCCATGTATTGTCTTTACCTGTTTTACTTTTTTTATTTGCTTAAATTAATTAAGGGTTTCAATAACTTGGCTCAATAACTCTGACACCAGGATTGGTCAGGTTGACCATCCACTCGATAAGACGAAGATTAATGAAGAGACCACAGAAGAGACCCTTTATTTCATTCGTATTCATAGGTATTAAAATAATTGATAATCAATAATAATAAACAAATTAAAGGAAACTTGTCATAAATAAACAATTGCAAATCCATACTTATAACATTTTATTAAAAAGGTATTTCATTAAATTACACAATATTCTTATTCTAACACAATAATGTTATTCACTTATTATTTTTCAATTTATCAAGTGTAATAAACTTCCATTTAGCGCCATTCTTGATAGTCAATTCAAAGATATCAGAATATCTTTTCAGAACATTTAGTATTTCAGTTTGAGTGAAGTCAGAGTTAACGGAATGTATGTAAGTGACGATATTATCGAAGGTAACTCCAAATGGTTGTGATATGAGGTATATAGTGAGTAAGCTGATGAGTTTGGCGTCAGAAGACGGCGGTGGCGACGCGGGCCGTGTTTCTTTTGGAGCCAGGGCTGGTGGTGCTCGTACCGGGGGCTTCTCGGGCGAGGGCACTTTGAATACCTGAATGAAGGAAATTAGTCTATTAATGATGCTTGTTTCATAAAAGCCTAGCAAGAAATATAGAGGCAAAGAAATAATGTTTCATTTCACACAAAACATAGCTTACCGGAGTAATATTATTGTCCAACGCCTGTTGAGCGATGAAGTGCGCTTTGAACTTCTCAAACTTCCTCTCCGCTTCGTTCTTGGCTAAGAACGCTTCGTTCTTGTAGCCGTCCAGCTCGAAGTTCAGGTTGGTGTTCTCGTTCTGGAAAGAAGTAAATTAATTCATATTAAGTCTCAATAATGTATGATGTTTTTTTGTATTAAAAATCGATTTTTACCCATAATCTTCTTATTTCCAACATTATTTCAATTATATTTTAGTAAATGTTTCAAATAAAACGTTTCTCTTTAGTTACATACAAATCAGTAATGTCTAAATTTGATTGGAGATTGCCAGTAGAGACAATGTATATATATTAATAACTAGCGGTGCCCCGCGGTTTTGGTCCCCTTCCCATGGGAATTCCGGGGTGAAAAATAGCTAATAACCCTCCCGCTGAATGAGGCTATCTATTACAAATTTAATTCCCGAGATTAGCTCTAACAAAAAAACAAACAAACCAAAAAAAATTGTCTGTTTAAAATATTAGTATAGATGTATAATTAATGTTAGAATACAATAAAATATAATTACCTTCAAAGCCTCATATTTCTCGAGAGGGACAACGTCTTTTCCATATTTCTCGTTGTCCTCATCATTGAAGTAAGATTCAAACTCTTCCTTCATGTTGTCAAGATCCTAAAAGTCACAATATTAATAAAGCAATTTTAATTTTAGGAACAGTTTTTAATTGATTTTTGTTTTGCTGTAAAATTCACTATTACTGAGCTTCGATTTAGAATCTAAGGGTCTTATTCATAAACGGTTAACAGCACTTTAGCTATCAAATGGTTTGTCTCTTTCCGACATACGCTATTTGCCAAAGAGCGAGAGAGACAAAACACTTTAAAACACTGTTTAAGTTAAATATCGTTTAAGAATAATAAAATATCTTTTATATACACTTTAAACTATTTTCCTGATTATTTGAAGACTTATTGTCCCGGCATCGTCCATGTCAGCAGTGGAGGCTGTGTCAATACTCCCGTAAAACAATTATGATGTCTCTGATCTCGTTTTACCGTTTCCATCGTAGATTGCAATCTGCGTCCCGGGAGTGGTGTAGATGACCTTACCAAATCCATCCAATATTCTTAACTTATTTCGATTTATATGTATAAAATAATACACTAGTTGTACCTACTTATACTACTGCACTTAAAACACTTACTTATAACTATTTAGTGTTCTTCTGGATTCCAAAATGTTATTACTGCGCAGAAAATATATGCTACAGTACTTACCGCTAAATTTATTTATTTTATAGTATCTTAAAATAATATATTTACCAATAGTAGTATATTAACCGCTTCTCCATCTAGATTCTAGACTGTACAGTAAAGTCCTATTCAGTTGGCATAATTACTTGTTCTACTGTCTGTCTCGTCTCCTTGAAGTAAAGATGACATTTACATATTTTTAACGTCACATTATAAAACAATAACCGCCTTAGGTTTCGTTCACACGGCATTGTCCTGCACGTTTTTTTGCAGTATACGTCTAACGTATAAATAGTGACCATACAACGTACATAGATCCGTTCACACGTCGATTGTACTGCAAAAAAACGTGTACCGCTTATTCGTTTAAACGCATACTCAACGGACTTGTCAAGCAAATCGAATGAACTTTGACGTATTCGGTTCGCAGTGGCATATGGTATAGCTTTGTCTCCTTCACACGACACGATGTCATACGTTTTTTATCGAATAGCAAACGAAGACCGTTGGCGCCTTCGATACCAATATAAAAGTACAACCAAGCGTGGATCCATCAGTGACGTCTACTCACTGTGACAACTGTGTGGAAACTGCGGCTATTCGTTTTTACACGAATGAAAATTTACCATATGAACACCCGGTTGACAATACGTTAAAAAAACGATTACAAAAAAACGTGCAGGACAATGCCGTGTGAACGAAGCCTAATAAATAAACGCGGTGTAATCAAAACTTTTGCTCTTCGGTCGGAAAATTGCGTGTCAAAAAGTGACAAACCATTTGATAGCTATTTTTTTCTTAATACGCGTTTATTAATATTGCCTCACAAGTACGTAATTCTATGGAGTTATAGTAATTATAGACCAAGTTATATTGCTACGTTGCGTTGCGTCTGTTGGCTATACCTTTGGCTATCACACCTGTTCTGCGTTGGCTTCTGTCAAATACTCCTTACCTTAGAGAAATCAGGATCAGGATCAGATCAGGATCTGGATTTCATGAGCCTTGAGTGTAAATTTTATGCAGGAATTCCTATGTTATTAAGGGAGGAAGTAGGATATTTTGATGGGCCTTACCTAAAAATTGAAGGTGTATATTTGTCCTCGCTTCGTCTCTCCGTTCAATTGCAGCATCACCGAAAACGATTTTACCGCTCAAACGACGCAATGGAAAGCAGCAATATAGCTTTGTACATGAAATGTGATTATGCCAACTGAATTGCCGTCTACTGTTCTACACTTAAGTAGTATGTTTTGTAGCGGTTCTGGCTCTCGTTTGATCCTGCAGCCGTCAGACTCTTTCTTAATAAATATAAACCTATTTACTAGTTCCTTAATACTAAAATTAAATTAAACCCATAACTAACACCTTAAAATACATTTATACCAATCTAGTCTTTTTCTCCTTAATCTAACATAGTGTTTCGTTAGTTGTTCCGCAATCTTCACCCTTATTGCCCTCGAGCTGTGAATACAAAATGAACACTAAGACCTCACTAGAAGGCTCAGTTTCGTGTACGCACCTCGGTCATTTTGTGCCACATTTCGATGTTCCTGCGTTGCTGCTTGGTGAAATTCGCCGCAACTTGCTGTTTGTTCGCCACTGATAATATACTGGCTACCTGCTCAACTGTTTTGGAAATCAAATTATTATTTTGTTAGTCTACTAGGAACGCCATATATCAAATCGAATCGGACTGGTACGTCTGAGATTAACGCAAACAAACAAACAAAAGTCAAACTCTTCATTACAGAATAGAAACCCGATTAACCTGAATTATTACCGGACAGGTAAGTAGTCCGTGCTTCGGAGGGCACGTTGAGCCCTCGGTCCCGGTTACTTTCTACGGATGTAGTCGTTACATGAGCCATGTCGGAGGCCTTTGGCGGCTTAATAACTCTGACACCAGGACTGGTCAGGTTGACCATCCACTCGATGAAGAAGAAGTAAGTAATCATTTCTAGTGGCATAAATCTATACTAATATTATAAAGCTGCAGAGTTTGTTTGTTTGAACGCGCTAATCTCAGAAACTACCAATCCGATTCGAATAATTCTTTTTGTAATGGATAGCCACGTTCAACCGGAAGGTTATAGGCTACTTTTCATCCTAAAATTCCCACGGTAACAGGTACCAAGCGGGTAAAACAGCGGGGCGGTGCTAGTCTTTTAAAAAAATCGAATCGTAGCAGTTTAGGCCTTCGAAAACTCCGACAACCACCTTCATAATCGGACTTACTTGAAATTACTTTACCGGAGTTTCTTCAACAGTAGATGATGCGTGAAATACTTACACTTAGACATTGGTTTGCCAAGTATCAAGTTCTCCTATCGAGGCGGGTTAAGAACTCAAGTAAGCATACTTGTTGTTCATCCGATAAATTAGAATAACCTTTTTGAATTGAAACTACGTTTATGGATACCAACCCGCATTGGGCAAGCGTGGTGATTACGCCTCAACCTCACTGTATTTGATATGTTGGTTAGGGTAGGTGCTATGTTGATATCTTCGGTGAGATGAGAAGCCTTTGCCCAGCAGTAGGACATTACATGCTAATACTTTTTATGGATACACTTCGCTTTTATTTTACACTAGCTGTGCCCCGCGGTTTCACCCGCAGCGCCCCCATTCCCGAGGGAATTTTGAGATTTTTATTCCCTATAAACCTCACGGAGCCCGAGACCTTTCCAACGAATGCAAAACCGTGGAAATCGGTCCAGCCATTCACGCGTGATGCCTTGACCAAGGAAAACGGGTTTCATTTTTATATACATATATAGATTTTTATCTGACGTTTCGGCCCCTTTACAGAAACCGTGGTCACAGAAGACCCAGATTCAGAGAATGTAACCGTAAACGTATTTTCAATTCAAAATAAGTAGTGTTCGCTTAAATTTAAGAAACCAGTAGATGATAACCATTTTAATGTCTTCTCCTGGAAACTTTGTCACTCTTTACACGGCCACTAATTAACTTACACCATCCAGATCTATAATGTCTATACTTCATCTTCTAGAAACGTGTTGGCTTACCAGAATGTCTTAAGATGCCGTGGCGTTGTGATGATTCATGCCCATCAATCACTAATTGATGTTCTTAAATATGCCAGCTACAAACCGCCGAAATGGTACCAGTAAAAGATAGTGATTTACGTACCACGCCTCCAGTCTGGATACCACCCACCATGGGAAGCAGGCTTGATAGAGAGAGTCTATAGATGCTTACCTAAAGGCACTGGCGACTTTACCCTTGCAAGTTAGTAATAACGACGGCAAAATGAGTTCTACGGCTTTGAGGCGGTTCCATTGAAGGGGAGCAGAGCTGTTCGGAGCTCAACTGACCAATCACAACGCATTACGAAAATATTTTGACAATATCAATGAGTTTTTTGACAATCACAATGCGCTGTGATTGGTAAATTGGGCTGGGAAACGCACTTAATCTCCTAAACGACAGTCGAAAGACTTCTTAATAATTAATACTTACTAGGGACCGCAATCACAAGTATAGAATAAGAGAGAGGATCTTATATTGGCATACTGCTGTCCTTGAATTGTGCAAGAGAGAATACCTTATATTGTGGCTCGCCGCGCCGATGATACACGATATCACAAGAGCTCAATCGTGTCGAAGGTATACTCCCACGAGTAGACGATCAGCCTACCTAGACCCTTACTTCTAAATTCTAAAAAATAAGTGTTACTTACATTGAGTCAAAACAACTTGAAATTTGTCTCTTATAGTGTTTTTAAGCGTTTGAAATTCTTCATCAATCTGCATCTTCTCGTTGTACAGGCGATGTATTTGATTGTTGGCTGCTTGTATCAATGAGTAGAATACGTTCGAGTTTCTGTTGTTGCACTCTCCGCGTTCCAGCCAACCAAGGAGTGTCTGTAGATCAAACATGATATTTATTATTAACCAGCGCCCGCGGTTTTACCCGCGTTGTGCCCGTTCACGTGGGAATTTCGGGATGAAAAATAGCCTATAACCTTCCTGTAGAATGTCGCTAACAATTATAAAAAAATTGGTATTGTTTTGATAACTAAACCAGAAAATATTTTAACAAATTTTAGTCAGAATAAGTTTTTAGGTAATTTCAAACGTGTCTATAAATTCCAAAAGGGCTAGAATAGTACTGGATATCCTTCTAACAAATAAATATTTTTTAACTGTTTTATATATTACTAGCTGCGCCCCGCGGTTTCACCCGCGTTGTACCCGTTCCCGCGGGAATTTCGGGACGAAAAATAGATGTTGGCCGATTCTTAGACCTACTCAATATGCTCACAAAATTTCATGAGAATCGGTCAAGCCGTTTCGGAGGAGTACGCGAACGAACACTGTCACACGAGAATTTTATATATAAGATCAGTATGGCAAGATTTTATTGCAATTTGTTTGATGTTCAATGTGTAAGTTATTTGGTAACGTACCGGTGCCACACTGACGAATTCATTGTCATTCTTAATGTTCTCGACCAGCGCTGAGAGAGCACCCTGGGAGTAGTTCTCTATCCGTTTCGGAGACGGTGCCCGGTTATGTTTGTTACGGGCAAATTCATCCTGGTCTTTTGGATTCTGTAAGTTTTAATGGGTAATATTAGTTTTTGATGGACCTTCAATGTTAAATATTATTATATGAATACAACTGAGTAACATAGCGCGTAGAGAGATGGTAGTTCATTGCGATTGTTAAGCAACTTGCAGCTCGGCCCCTACTTTGATGGGTGGCTGGTAGTGGAATTTATTCCCGAGTACTACTGTTTGTTAAGCAGTTCGTCCCGGTTGTTTCAAACGTTCGTTAGACTATGTCGGGGCCTTAAAGCGGTCTAATAACTGCGACACTATGTTTGGCTAGTTTGACACTAACCTATTCGAAGCGAATGTAACGTATTTCAGGATATTAAGCTGATGAATTTAGTACAGAGATAGATAAGGCTATGAGAATAACATTCTGTAATTAAATTCCAAAAGGGAATAAGTACACTGTGGGTAATAGCTAGCATATTCCAAAGACTTGATAGGCATATTGATTAAGATCATTGAGATATCATACCTTAGCATAGTCAACAAAAACTGTAGTAGCTTCATTGTCGGTCTGATTGTAAGTCCTGTACCGGAACCCCGACATCATGAACGCACTATCCACTGACTCCTTCGCATCAAACCTCACATGAAATGCTCCATGCTGCACCATATTCACTTCCGATATACCTCCAAACCTTTCAAAGATCTCCTGTATCACATCTTTGGAGATATCTTCGGGTAGACCTCCAACAAAAATAGTGCGGCATCCTTGAGGTCTCTCCCGAGGAACCGGAGTGAGAACCCCAGGGATCGGAGGCAGTAGTATGCTGTTAGTTAAGTACAGAGCTTGTTGTCTGATCATTAGCATTTGGGCATGCATCATATTCTGCATTGGCATGCTGGGCAAGCCCATGTTGGCCATGCTCATTTGGTTAGGCATGTTGGTCATGCTCATTTGGTTAGGCATGTTGGCCATGCTCATTTGGTTAGGCATGTTCTGCATGCCCATATTCTGGCCAGTCATGTTCTGCGGCATGTTAGGCATCCTCGCCTGATTGTTCATACTCTGCTGCATCATAGCCATATTAATCATATTGTTATCCATGGATTGATTCACAGATTGACTGTATTGCATGGGACCTGAAATATTTAAAATCTTTTATTAAGGGTGCAATATGCTTAACTCCAAATTGATTTGAAAAAAATAGAGCATTCATGGAATGGAAGAGGTATTTAGATACCTTTAGAATCCTAGATATCAATCTATATAGGTATGTAATAAAGCTGAAGAGATTTATTTTATTTTTTTGTATGTTGGAATGTGCTAATGTGAGACCTACTCTCTCTCTCTCTCTCTCTCTCTCTCTCTCTCTCTCTCTCTCTCTCTCTCTCTCTCTCTCTCTCTCTCTCTCTCTCTACCATCAGCTTTAAATAATTATTTTTGTAATGAAAAGCCACCAACAGGAAGATTATAGGCTATTTTTATCCCAAAATTCCCAGGGGAACAGACACAAAGAGCATAAAATTGCAGGTCGCTGCTAGTGTTGGATCAAAACTAATAATGTAACTTGGTAATGATATGCTTACCAGATGAGATGTTCACATCATTAGAAGTATTCATTTGGTTAGCCGGTTCATTGTGCGTCTCCCATTTTGATGATCGTTCACTGCGGTCATGTCCTCTCCTTCTATCCCTGTATTCACGGTTGCGGTCACCCCTATCACGGTCACGCTCATTTGAACGGCTGCGATCTGTGAAATATATATATAGTTTAATAAGCCTCTTAGAAGACATCATCTTTGGTTAGAAAATCGACAACATTGGTTCACATTTTAACTATTGTGTACAAAAAATTAGTTGACTTATGATATAATATGACTTAATTGGTCTTAGAATAACATGAAAACTTACTTCGTCCTCTGGAATCACTCTTGTTACTCGAAGACGTTCTATCTGACGATCGTTCTGGTTTGCTACCAGCCCCATTCTCATTGCCTGAAGTAAGATTGTTGTTACCAGGAGCTACAGGTCCAATAGGTGCCGAAGTCATGTGCTGTTGTTGGTTATGCTCCCAGTCCCCCATGATCGCCATTGGAGGCATCGGTGGAGGAGCTAAACCTATCGAAGTTGGAGGCCCCATTGCGTTCATTACGGGCATACCTACGCTATCCATCATGGGTATCATCATATTATATTGGTCTCCTTGATTTCCTCCCCACATTTTGTGGTTTAAATTAATAATATCACTGGTAAATTAAAATCACTAGAACCCTTTTTCGTTTTATTTTGTTAATTCTGCTCTGCTCTATAGTCTATTTAATATAGTATTTAGTATTTACGAATCACAGACAGACGAAACTTGTAAATACCTATGTATTCTATTTTCATTATCGTACGTACGATCATCATCGAAACAAACTAACTAATCAAATCAAACCGATCAAACCCACCCAATCAATAAATCAAACCTGCCTGATTGATACGATCTATGGAATGAACATGCTGTTTCCATCTGTGGTGGAAATGGAGTGAAAGTTGAAAAGAACGAACAAACCAAACAAACAAAGAAAGCCACGCCACGACCACAAACAAAACAAAATAGCTAAGCAAGCATCATGCAAACACAAAAGAGCTGAAAGTGTTTGCTTTGATTGATTGAAGATAAACTTTATTGCCATATTTGCCTTAAGTACGCTCTCTTTTATGAGAAAAATGTTTAGGTGTGGTTAACAGGGTATTTTTATATCCAGCAGCTATTTTTTTCGGAATAAAAATCATGATAATAAATATATTTATTTACTATAGTAGTCGTTTGACACAAGCATATTGCTATAATTCGTAAAACTAAAAATATACAATGCATTTAAATCATGCAGATAACGTTATATTTTGCAAACGCGATTTTAGAGAGGATTATTAGATGAACTTTGAAAGTAAACCATTTTTAGTCGTGATAACCCAGTTCGTAGTTGTTTGATGGTTTGTCATTTATCAAGCAATCAAACAAGACAAACAAACAATACAGTTTCTTTCTGTGGAATGGATGCATGGAAAGAAATGTTAGTGTTTTGAATAATTTGCTTTCTTTCTTGATTGAAAATAAGTTTTCATAACAGAACAAAACAAATATCCCCAGGCTTGGAACTTCACGGCAATAAAAGTTCGTTGAAGTCAGACAACTAAAAAAAACCACAACTTCTCAACTTCACAAGTTTCACAACCAGAACTTAATTTAGAACGAATCCCAATAAAAATGAGGTAATAACTAATACTTATAAATAAACTTACACTAAACTATATTCATTTAAGTTCATGTATTGAAGAAGTACTGTACAATGTTTGTATTTTCAGTTCTAAACTTCCTAAAGAGTTTGAGAGTTCAATGGAGGTTTTACCATTCACAAAACAAGGGCTTTCTACGGTAAAGGAGTTCCGAAATATAGAAGAAAGATGTCGCGCCCTCGAGATGTTGAAAAGAGCAGGCTTATCTGATGAAGAAATCAAGTTATACCAGGACAATGAGGCAGGCAACCTTGTACAACATAACAAGATTGAAATCAGCATCATGAAACTAAAATTGGATGCTATTTACAAGAAAATATACAAGTATGAAGAAAGGTTAGTTGGTTCATATGTAATTTCAAGTTTATGGTCCTCAATGTTAAGACTACCATCAAGGCCTAGAGTCTAGAATATAATATGTTTTTTTTAATTTCATTATTTATTGTTTTGCTAATTTTTAAAACAATTACCTAAATACCCCTAATAAACAATTATGAATAGTATTAGATAGCTAGTAGGTACTCATCTTAAATGTTTTCTATTACAGTACAAAACTTGAAGAACCAAGCACATCTGACTCTAAAGATACTATTCCCAAGTTTCAACAGAGCAGTGTCCCTATATACCCAAAAGGCCACCCGATGAATGAAATAAAAGAACTAGAACAAAACATGTTCGGTCACCACAAAATGGAGGCAATACCATCAATAACAAAACGAAGAAAGATGCTACGCCGCCTCGAACGAAAGAAACAAAGAATTGAACAAAATGAACATGTGTTCCTCAAACCTACTTCAACCGTCAGCCAACATCGCAGGTTAAACTCAAAATGGGACTTAAAAGCTCCCAATGACGGAAAAGTAGATAATGGTGTACTAAAACCAGGAACGAATGAACAGGACAATAGGTCAATAATTGTTGGTCCACAGAAATCAGTGTTGTACACTTTGAGAGACAATAAAATTGTCAAAGTGAACCCTGTAAGCGATATGAAGTTAGATGATGTGAGACCAGAGTCAATATTCCCTGATCCTGGCCAGTTGCTGGAGGGAACAAAGATGTCTGTTGATGAGATCAAAAAATATCCTCAATTCAAAGATTACCAACCTGGGATGCCATCAAAAGTAATTAATATTTTAAACTTCAGCTTGAACTCTGTAAAAACCGCACCATTCACATCTAACCATAATTGAGAATGGATTTGTAGATTCAACTCTATGAATCAAATGGGGCACCAAACTTGTTAAGTATCAAATTGATGCTTTGCTTTACCTCTGCTAATAGTAGATAAGACACCCACTAGTTTCAACAGGTCTTTTAATAATACAACAATCTTACAGGTTCTTCATTTGAAGAATATAGAGCAGGCAGTGAGTGAGGCACAGGTTTCATTGTTGTTCAATCAATTCGTTCTTGATAACGGAGGCCCCATACATGTTCATATTACACCAGGAAGTGATAAAAACACAGCACTGGTGTATTTCCAAGGTAATATTTGTTTTAGAAATTATAAATTAAAGTATTCTTCATTACAAAAACCATTTACGCCATGTATAATATAGCATAATTTAGCCCCATGGAAGCTGAAAATATTTTTGATAGATCCACTTTATTTTGTAAAATATCATTCTTAAAATTTGATAGATGTTGGACTTTTGGGAAAAGTTATCCGTTTTTCAATATCCAATATAGTTTATAAATAAAAAAAACTGTATATTGTTTATGGTTTGGTAATTAATCTCACAATACATTCTCACTAATTAATAATAAAACAATTATAAAATGATGCATACAAAATTTATTTACAGATGAGGACATTGCTATTCAAGCACTGGAAGAAACAAATGGGACCGTCCTTACCGGGAGCCCTATTGTGGCATACTTCAAGCAAGATGAGAATACCTAACTTGCCACAAAACCATTATTGGCCAGCCCCAGCAATCTCTTCTCATTATCTATGATAGCAGATCCAGTTTCGGCATTATTTCCATATAAATAAATGTCAAATTTATTAGTTCTGTGGATAGTTTAGCCAAAATTTTACATTTATTTGCATAGAATAAATGTCAAAACTTGGTATTAGTAAAAACAAGTATTAAATCTTGATAGTTGAGATAGATTCTTGGTACTGGCCTATAAGACCTGTAGATTACACATCTTATTATAATATTACGGATATCTTCCATCATTTTTATATTTTTTTTTGTATTTTAGTTAGATAATATACACATAATCAACCCTTCATAGATATAGATCCATGTAAACACAGTTCAAAAGATTTTATAAGACAAATCCATTGATTGTGTTTTCGAGTGAATACATATATAAGTTCGTACATAATAACTGTTACATATAGGTAAATTTAATTTTAAGTTCATGTTATAGCCTTAGTTAGATATAAGTAAGTCTAAATTCTAGTCATTCCGATCGCTATGCGATTTTCATATGATTTCTTATTAAGATTAAATGATAAATACAAATGAGATTTTTATTCAATCATTAGCATTAAGTCCTTATTTTTTATCTATTCATTTCCAATACAAAGTATATGCGAAATTCGTTATCTTATTTTCGGGTATTCAAAGTTGTAAGCATAATATACATGCGTAAAACTATCTATGTCCCACAGCTGGGCAAAAGTTACTTCCTTATTTTCCCAAGTAACAGACTTACGTGCATCGCACAATAAAAAAAACACAACCAACCGCGCTATTCTTACAATATTCTCTTAGGTCTAGATGACGATAAACATTATATTACTATCATTCATGTATAAAACAGTTACTTCAATGCTTTCATACATTTAAAGAAATCAATGCTTTCATACCCTTAAAAATGGTACCTATATTCCTAGATCAATCCATATGCATACTAATATGTTTAATGGGAAATTAGGTATGATTTTATTGCCTTTGATAATGGGTAACTTATAGGTGAAACTTCTCTATGATTATAGTGATATAGTGGTTTTATTAACCGACTTCTTAAATGGAAGGAGGTTCAATTCGTTGGAATTAGATGTAGTAACATTTTTTGATGAAATAGAGGAGCGAGCCGTAACTTATAGAATCTAAAGTCTAAACTATTTACCATTAAAAAGGATTTATGCTAGTCTAGGCAGTGGCGAGCACGAAGCGTGCTGTTTCAGAGTTCCTACGAGCTATACGTTTATGCACCTATACTATAAATGTGTCGTATTTAGTCTGTGGCCTTGACACGATGTGGCATGAACGAATCATATAAAATGTTCGTAAAGACTTAAATCCATGCTTTATATGCTGCTGGTTCATTCAGTGTGCTGAACAGAGCTGAATAAAAAGCTTACTCACTCTTATGAATATAAGAAGAGCGATCAAATGTTCGGAACTGTTTCATTAAGAGAAAACACGGCTTTATGACTTTATGAAGAGGAAACACGGTTTAATGGGGTACTGTTCGCGCTCGCTACATTCTAGTATAGACAATCCTTAACTTCACTTGTGAAAGTCTATCTTTAATCACTACAATGTCCATATCATTGTAACATAAACCTCAGTGCAGAGGTTTATTGCGCGTCTTTCGAAGAAGACTTGCGCCGTCGCTTGACGGCGCGTTTTGGTGACAATCATTCGCCCTCTTTCTTCGTTTGTGGCTCCTCAGCTGTAAGGAAACACATTTATACATTGTATTACTGATACTGGTTTCTTAAGTTAAAGCGAACGCTACTAAATATCAATTCAAAATGAGTATGTACTTATTTCTGATTTCACCCATATTTAATGTTGATTTTTCTGAAAGTGGTTTATTTTTGATAAGTTTTTAGATCGCCCTAAAAGCATTCACGAGAAATGACCAATTGAAATAATTTGGATGCAATTAATATTCCGTCTAAATTACTAACGTAAATCAGCCATAACTAATGAGATCAATGTTCGAACTACATACTGTGTTGTTTGATATCAATGTTGTATTGCATTTTTCTAGTTAAGGCTCAATAAAATTTACATATTTATAGTCTATACTAACGCTTAATATCATGATGAGGCGCATGGTGCGCGTAATGCTCCATCGCGGGCGGGGCACCGGGCGGGTAGTACCCGTGTCCGAACGACGGGAAAGCGCCAGCGGCCGGCCCCACCGGACCCACGGGCCCGCCCGGGCCAACAGGGCCGACCGGCCCGCCTGGGCCGCCCGGGCCAACTGGGCCGCCGACCGGCCCGACTGGGCCACCGTAAGCGCCGTAGTAACGACCGCCATAAGCGCCACCATAGCCACCTGATAAATATTTAACCTTATCCAGATTATGGTATAATATAGGCTAGAGAGGTACCGTTTTCTGTGGTATTTCTGGGACGAAAAGTAGCTCAAAGCTTTTGTCTTGGATCACTTTGTTGCTGAAAACCGCAAGCATAGAAAGCAGTAGCATGAGCTTATAACAGATATTTTATGAAAAAAACATTTGTACACAACTAAAGAAGTTTCCATGATGCAGTACTGTACATTATAAAATATTTTACTATTAATTGAAACGTACGTTAATGTCATTATTATTTATTTAAAACGGGAACTTGACTTGAACGGGAGAGTGCGGGGAGAGACGCTGTCGCGAGCGCTTCACCCACCTCCTGATGAAGGCTACCGTATGTGGCCGAAACGTGTCGAGGAACTCTCGACAGTAGTCTCCGTCGTACGTAAGTTCCCGTTATAAAATAGTTCACTAACCAGGTGGGCCAGGGGGTCCGGGTGGTCCGGGCGGCCCGGGGGGTCCTTGTTGGGGCGCGGGGCCGGGCGGCGCGGGGCCCGCGGGCGACGGCGGTAGCATCATGGCTGGAGAACAACAAAAACATATTATGAAGAAAAACTTACATAGCTTGACACCTTCACAGACTCGTCCATGTCGTATTGTATGTGTGCATGTGCCTGTTTAATTCATCGTTTTGTTATGGGTGTCTTTATTTAGTGACTAGCCGTGCCTCGCAGTTTTACCCGAGTTGTGCACGTTCCTATGGATGTTCCGGGATGAAAAAAATCCTATAACCTTCCAGTTGCATGTAGCTATGTATTACAAAAATAATTATTCAAATCGGACTGGTAATTTCAGAGATTAGCTCGAACATACAAACAAAAAACTTACAAATTTTACTTTGATTATACTCACGATGGTGTGGCGGGGAAGTGATGGCGGGCGGCGGCGCGGCGGCGGCGGCGGCGGCGGCGGCGGCGGGCGGCGCGGGGGGCGCGGCCGGCTCCTTCTCCTTCACGGGGGACTTCACCTCAGCGGGGGCTGGATAAATAAACATTTATAATTAATGATGATGATTAATTATGACATCATGATTAAAGATGACTTAAAAAAACATATTCTAGATAAGATCCATACAACAGTTTGCTTGAACGCATCTCTGGATCTTCCCGCCTGTTTAGAGCAAATATTCTTGAACATAACTAGCTACAGGTATAAAGAGAGATAGCAGTAGTAAGCATTCACTCAGTACCTTCATTTTCCGGTGCGGTGTCTGGAGTTTCCTTCTCCATCTCCTTGGGCGGCTCGTCGGCTTCGCTGCGAGTTTCAGAAGTAGACACTTTATCTACTTGCGTGGGCGGGTTGGGCCCGTTGCTTTCGGCTTTCACTGGCGCTTGGTCGGTTTCCATTGGCTAGAGGGACGGAAGTAAAAATACGTATTAGCCTTTAGTATCCCACTGCTGAGCTAAGGCATCACTACATATTATAAAACAAAATCCCCGGCCGCGTCTGTCTGTTCGCGATAAACTCAAATACTAATGCACGGATTTTTTAATAGATAGTGATAGTATTCAAGAGGAAGATTTATACGTATAAAAAATGCCGAAATTCCCAAGGGAACGGGCACAACGCGGGTAAAACCGCGGGGCGCTGCTAGTTTAAGTTAATTGAAGATATCTGTACAGTAAGGAGGACGTCATCATAACACTTGCCTACTGATGGTGATGATGTCGAACCATGTTTGAAAAGGAAACATGCTTTGCTCAGGCATTGAACCCGGGACCTCAGTCTTGGCAGGCGAATGCACATGCCACTAGACTACTAACGCGTTGGTGGAACAAATAAGTATTTCTTTATTATAGATAGATTTGTCTGTGCTTTAGGGATATACAATGTAATCTGGAATATAATCTTTGTGACTAATCATATAAATAGATGAAAAATGAATAATCATTAATGACCTCTCCCTTCTTATCGGCATTGGTCCCGTTGAGCGGCTGCGAGGCGGGGTTGATGCCGCGACGCATCTGTTCTAAGGCGCGTTCTACCATACGCTGGAAAGTTTCTTCATCGACCGCTGGCTTGCAATGCTAGACAAAAGAACATCCATTATATATGAACAGAACGTCTGGGTGTCAATTATAAATTCTTATAAAGTATTTGTGTATCTTATAAAGTATTTGTACATATATGTAATAGTATCAGTTACATTCCATATTACAAGCTTAGAGCTTAGTTTGGGTCTAATTAACCGTAAGTGAATTTGTCCGGGTATATTTATTTATTTATTATTATTTATTATACATTTTTATTATACATTATTATACATTATTATACATACCAAGAGGTTGTCGCACCCAACATGTACCTGGTCTTAGACCAGATTCTGCAAAACTTTTTGCCCAATACCAGGCCTTATATGAAAAGGATCCTTTTGACGAGGAAACAATAGCGACTGGGGAAAGAGTAATGCATATGGTCAAAAATAACCGTAAAGAACAGTGGATGAAAGTTGTGAACGAAATAGATCTAACTCATAACAGCAAAAAAGGCTGGGCAACTATTCGTAAGCTCACAGACGACCCCCCAACTCCCATTAACCCGGGGAGTGTCACAGCCAATCAAATTGCCCACCAACTCATAAAAAATGGCAAAGCCCGAAGGCGACTACCAAAACTCCCTCCTACAATAAGTACGTCAATAAATCCTCACACGGACTCTATATGCAAACCCTTTAATCTGACTGAAATCACCTTGGCTATAAAAAACTTGAAATCCGGAAAAGCCTCAGGTGCCGATGACATAACTGTTGAACAAATCAAACACCTGGGCCCTTTTTCCATCGCATGGTTGCTGGCTTTGTTCAACACATGCCTCGAAAAATCCCAAATTCCGAAACCATGGAGGAAATCTAAAATCATAGCTTTGCTTAAACCCGGTAAATCACCATCGGACCCTAAAAATTATCGCCCCATCTCTCTGCTCTGCCACACCTACAAATTATTTGAAAGACTTCTTCTGAACCGCTTAAGCCCCATCATCGATCAGCTTCTCATCCCCGAACAGGCTGGTTTCCGACCCGGGAAATCATGCACTGGACAGATTCTGAACCTCACTGAGTACATTGAACAAGGATACGAGTCCAAAAAAGTTACCGGTGTTGCGTTTGTTGATCTCTCTGCTGCCTACGATACTGTAGTCATCAAGAGACTTCTGATCAAGATATTTAACCTGACGAAAGACTCCCACCTAATTAAAGTTCTCAGTGAGCTCCTCAGAAACCGCCGCTTTCAAGTCCACCTCCAGAATAACAAGAGTCGCTGGCGTTCCCAAAAGAATGGCCTCCCACAAGGTAGCGTTCTTGCCCCGTTGCTATTCAATATTTATACAAACGATCAGCCAAATTTTCCAAATACAAAGAAATTCATTTATGCCGACGATTTAGCACTCGCAACACAAACCACGTCCTTCGAAGAGGCTGAAGAAGTATTGACGAGCGCCTTGGAATCCCTAGGTTCATACTACGACGACAACTCCCTCATGCCAAATCCGTCGAAAACAGAATCATGCGCTTTCCATCTGCGAAACCGTCACGCTTCTCGTGCTCTCAATATTACATGGCGAGGTGTTCCCATACGTCATAATAATAGCCCTAGATATCTTGGCGTGTCACTAGACCGCTCACTTACCTTCAAAACACACTGCCAGAACACCAAATTAAAAGTAACAGCACGCAATAACCTTATCCGCCGCCTTACGACCACCACCTGGGGAGCCTCGCCTCAAGTCCTGCACACCTCGGCCTTAGCACTCTGCTACTCTTCTGGGGAATACGCATGCCCGGTGTGGCACCGCTCCTCGCATGCGAAGAACGTAGATGTGGCGCTCAACGAAACTTGCCGAATAGTAACAGGCTGTCTCAAACCCACACCCTTAAACCAACTTTATCCATTAGCAGGAATAGCCCCCCCATCTATCCGTAGAGAATTTGCTTGCGCTGCTGAAAAATCAAAACAGGAATCCGATTGCAGACATCCCATGCACAATATCTATGACTCATCGCCACCTACCTATAGATTAAACAGCCGCAATAGTTTCATGAAGTCCACTTTACCTCGCAGATTAACCGGAGACGCCCGAGTCAAACTGTGGAAGGAGAAATATGCCCCTCCGCCACACTTCTTAGACCCTGCTGAAACCCTTCCCGCTGGTCATAGTTTACCGTGGCCAGCGTGGAAAACACTTAACAGGCTAAGAACCCAAGTTGGTCGCTGTAGATCTAACCTGGGGAAGTGGGGCATGATAGATCCGTGTCAGACCCAGTGCGACTGCGGGGCGCCCGAACAGACCATGCAGCACGTTCTGACCTGCCCCTCGAACCCTGAAAGCTGCACACTGAATGACCTCATGTGCGCCAATCACAAGGGCATAGGGGCAGCGAAGCACTGGAGCAGTCTCATTTAAAGAAAGAAAAAAAAAAAAAAAAAAAAAAAAAAAAAAAAAAAAAAAAAAAAAAAAAAAAAAATTGTGCCATCGACACGAAGAAGAAGAATACATTTCAGTATTCTTAATTTGTGGATCAGATTTTCGGCTTTGATGTTTAGCCACAACATCCAAGATATGTTAATATTTCTATGGTAAATCATTTCTTACAAATAATGTATTGAGGTACTAAAAAGACTACGGGCTAACGTGCCCTCGGAAGCACGGTAGTGCTCAGATAGTGCCACTATCAGCCACCCATCCAAGTAGGGACCGAGCTGTACGGTGCTTAACAACCGCAATAAGTTAACATAGCTGAGTCAAATTAAGCCACGATTTTTTTTAACTTTTTAAAATAGCACTGGTAGTCCATCGAAAAGTTACATTTGGGGTTGCGTTTTTTAGAGGACGCAATTTTATTTTTTTGATGTGTAGGGGGGGTCAGTGTAAAGCTAAAAACAAGTTTGTGGGGTCGCCACCCTTGTCCCACGGCCGCAATCTTGAAAATAGGGGTTGAAATGGTTTTTACGATATATCTCTTAAACTATTAATTTTATTTTAAAAAAAATTTAACACTTTTGTTGCAAATTAAATTCTCTACAACTTTGGTCCACTAACTTTTTGTCGTAGAACTATAAATAAAAAGTTATAAGCGAAAATGTTCAGAAATTCGAGAAAAAAATATATATTTTTCGATGTAACTTTTTTTTAAAAATTTTTACGAAAAAATGATATCAGACTATTTTTGTAGATCGTTTTTTGAGGAACAACTTTTACAAACAACATTTTTTCATTAAGTCAATAGCTAAGATTTTACAGCGCTCCGAAGTGAGTACTATTATTCAGTACTCTTAACTATACCTACATATATTATACGTGTGTACTAATAATGTGTCATCAGTTATTTTTTATTTTTATTTATATTGTTGTTTAAATTGTTTTAATTATAAATTTTGCAATATTATTAATAATTAATTATAATATACTCTTTTCCCCACCACCCACGAGGTAGAGTCTGGAGGCGCGTTTATTTTACGTGGTATCCCTAATAGGCATAGTCCACGGTGATTTTCTATATTAGAACTACTCCGTCCTCTGTCTTTTCGATGGACCAGGCTGCGGCTCAGCATCTGATCGGCCTTCTGAATTAAATATCAGTGGGAGAACTGGAGAAGGAAGAGGTGTTAATGTCGGCGGTTCATCATCAAAGTCATTTTCATTTATTAATTCTGAGACTTCCATTACGTTGCTGCAAGTCTCTCCAGAACAATGGAAGAACACTGCAGAACATTTCAGCCCTGCTATTTGACATCCACACATCGCTCCACAGTTTCCTTTGCATTTGCAAAAGATCAATTTTAGATGCTCAGGGGGTGCTGGAGGTTTAGAGTTCTGCACTGGCATCAATAATTTTCCACATTTTTTCCAGCCCCAGTCTTCAGGATCATTATAATTACCAAGCCACGACTGGACCTGATGGTAAACTCGGAAAGTATGGATCCAGGAATGGATCTATTACTTTCGACTCCAATTAAAAGTCAAGCATTTATATTACCAGTCTGAGTTAATAGTTTTTTTATATACCCAGCTCGCTTTCATACTTTCCTAGTCTACCATCAGGTCCAGTCGTGGCTTGGTAATTATAATGATCCTGAAGACTGGGGCTGGAAAAAATGTGGAAAATTATTGATTCCAGTGCAGAACTCTAAACCTCCAGCACCCCCTGAGCTTCTAAAATTGATCTTTTGCAAATGCAAAGGAAACTGTGGAGGGATGTGTGGATGTCAAAAAGCAGGGCTGAAATGTTCTGCAGTGTTCTTCCATTGTTCTGGAGAGACTTGCAGCAACGTAATGGAAGTCTCAGAATTAATAAATGAAAATGACTTTGATGATTAACCGCCGACATTAACACCTCTTCCTTCTCCAGTTCTCCCACTGATATTTAATTCAGAAAGCCGATCAGATGCTGAGCCGCAGCCTGGTCCATCGAAAAGACTGAGGACGGAGTAGTTCTAATATAGAAAATCACCGTGGATTATGCCTATTGGGGATACCACGTAAAATAAACGCGCCTCCAGACTCTACCTCGTGGGTGGTGGGGAAAAGAGTATATTATAATTAATTATTAATAATATTGCAAAATTTATAATTAAAACAATTTAAACAACAAAATAAATAATAAAAAACAATAACTGATGACACATTATTAGTACACACGTATAATATATGTAGGTATAGTTAAGAGTACTGAAAAATAGTACTCACTTCGGAGCGCTGTAAAATCTTAGCTATTGACTTAATGAAAAAATGTTGTTTGTAAAAGTTGTTCTTCAAAAAACGGTCTACAAAAATAGTCTGATACCATTTTTTCGTAAAATGTTTTTAAAAAAAGTTACATCGAAAAATATATTTTTTTTTCTCGAAATTCTGAACATTTTCGCTTATAACTTTTTATTTATAGTTCTACGACAAAAAGTTAGTGGACCAAAGTTGTAGAGAATTTAATTTGTAACAAAAGTGTTAAGTTTTTTTTTAATTAAAATTAATAGTTTAAGAGATATATCGTAAAAACCATTTCAACCCCTATTTTCAAGATTGCGGCCGTGGGACAAGGGTGGCGACCCCACAAACTTGTTTTTAGCTTTACACTGACCCCCCCTACACATCAAAAAAATAAAATTGCGTCCTCTAAAAAACGCAAGGTTAGGCCTAAAAAATGTAACATTTCGATGGACTATGGCGTCATAAAATATGTTGCTATTTTTATAGGTCCCAAACCATTTGAAAGCTAGGGATAACAATTGTGATCCAAGTACAATAATGTCGTTATGAAGCATGTTGTTACCTTCTTGAGTTCCTCCTGGAAGGCGTCGCTGCTCTCGATGAACTTCCTCTTCTTGGCGTCGAACTTCTCCTCGATCTGCTGGAGCTCGTCTTCCAACTTCTTCTGATGCATCGTCAGGGACTGCACTTGCTTCTTCAGAATCTGGTAAAGAAGTGAGGATCTTCAATCTTATGATTTGGGTGTGGTTAGATAAATGGTATTGGGTCATTAAGATAATGTGTGATGATCAATATTTATTTAACCGATTTCAACAAAAGGATATGGCTCCAAATTCTCACTTCCTTAAAAAGTATTTTTTCTAAACATAGCGTGAGTTTCTAGTGAAAAGCCTACCTGCATCCTAGCAGTGGTGACGACTGAGCGCACGTCAGGCACCACCGTGTCGCTGAATATCTCGTTGATTAGTCTATGGTTGCGCAGGTACCGGGCGTACGCAACGTGCTTCACTGACAGGCCTTCGTCTTGATCTGTAGATAGAAAAATGTTTATGTTATACCAGAAGTTCCCTGTGGTTTCACCCGCAGCGTACCACATTTTGCCGTGGGAATTTCGGGATAAAAATGTTTTTTCCTAAGATCTAATCTATTTGTACGAAATCTCATCGAAATCTTAGGCTTAGTAAGTATTATGTCAGAAGTCTTGATCATTGGAGACGGGATAGGGTATTTTTAGTTTTCTGTACCCAAAGGGTAAAAACGGGACTCTATTACTGAGACTTCGCTATCCGTCCGTCCGTCTGTCACCAGGCTGTATCTCAAGAACGAACGGTGATAGGTAGACCGTTGAAATTTTCACAGATGATGGTATTTCTACTGCCGCTATAACAGCAAATACTAAAAATAAAATAAAACAAATATTCAAGGGGGGCTCCCATACAACAAACACGATGTTTTAACTTCAATATCGTTTATGAAAAAGGCGGTTAGTGTTTACCTTCCTCATCCTCCGCAGGCTGTATGTCAATCCTCCTGTCCTGCTGCTGTTCTTTCTGCGAGCTCCCCTTCTTGTTGGAGCTCTCCTCTTCCAGGTTACCTACTACTGGCCCAATGTGTGTTAATAATGGGTTTTAACAAGTTATCTTAAGGTTAAAGGCTTTTCTATGGTCAATTATATGGTTTGTTAGTATATATATGTATATAAAGATTGTGTGAACGAATATACATCTTTTCATAAACGGCAGATTGAGCTGATTGCACTTAAATATATTTAGAGCCTTATGAAAAAAAAAAATGTCGTTCGTTTAAAATTGTGTTCTATTTAGTGCAATATAAAATACAATTTGGAACGAACAGATTTTGTTTTTCAAACAAATTTAGGGAGTAAATAAATAGATTTAAGTGTTTTTGTGGAATCTGCTCCTTAAAGTCTTTATTTTTAAATGAGCGAAGTCGAATGTAAAACTAAAACTGCCGATTTCTTAATCAAAGGTTATTCCGCCTGAAGAGGAAAATAGTTTGGTGATGAGGTTAAAAATGTAAGTAGTTGTAATTTAAAACAGAATTGTCTTTTGGCCGATTAGTTTACATTTTAGGACTCGTCTTTAGAAATAGATTGTAAAATTGAACATAAAAAAGGCTTTTACAGTCACAAATACATAAATAGCAGATGCAACATGGACAATTAAATTAATAATTATGACACATGTATAGCTGAAAACAAACGTTATATGAAGGGTGAATGTATTTTACCCCAATGATATAATTAAGGGTAAAAGTTACACGCTGAATATGGAACAACATTGGTAATAAGAAAACTGTGCTTCCAAATGGAATATTGTAAAAATAATTAAGGAGTTAAGACTTGAATTCAAACATAAAATGTAATAAAACTGTTATAGATAAATAAAAAAATATAATACATAAGTACTTAATATTTTTCACCAAATTAGTACCACTACAATCATGCATAAAAATAAATCCGACTTCAAAAAATTAAGATTAAATTCCTAATTTAAAAACTTCTTGGTTCAATCGTTAGACTATGTTAGTGTCTCAAAAGACCTGATCTAAAAACTTCAGCACCAGAATTAGTAGTTAGTGACCATAAGTATGTTCCAGTAGGTTAGTTGCCAACCCTGGTGGCGGAGTTTCTAGACTGCCTAAATGTCTCGAAGGTCTAACGCTTAAAACAATCAGAACCGACAATTTAACGTGCCCTCCGAAGCAGGAAAGAAATTATACAAGGCAATGATCCACTGCTAGGCAAAGGCCTCTCACATCACCGAAGATATCAGTACAGTGAGGAGGATTAGGCGTAATGACCACGCTTGCCTAAGCGGGTTGGTGATCTCAAACCTGAGCCATGTTTAAATGAAAAGTAGCAAACAAAAAATAGTCGAAATTGTGACAAAGTATCTTTGAAGACTTATCAGAAATTCCACGAGAATAAAATACAAGATGATGTTAAAATCTTATAACATTTTTTGAAGTCGATTTTTTGTTTAAATTCTCCATTGTCTATACCTTACCTACAGCCTTGTTTTTGGCGGCGATATAGGCCAAGTACGCCGGTGAATTGTGGTAGGTCTTCAGACTCTTTTCGTATTCCGACTGTACCCGTGCGTGCGTTATTTACATGTGTCGGGTGCATGGGGACAAACGTACTATGTTTAACGTGTGTTAGTCACAGTGGCCGGGTTGGATGTAAAACTGTATGGATTTTGGAGAAATTAAGATATCTTTTTGAAAATTTTAATAATTAATAATAAGAGGTTTTTAAAATATTGACTGAACCCTTTGTCTTTTATTTTTCAAAACATTTTAAACGAAAAATGAATCCGAAAACGTTTATGTTTTTTAAGAATAAGGGTACTCATGTAAGCTGGACAGTCTTCACTCATTATTTAGCCATATTTAACCATAACCATTTCACAAAATGGGAAAGTAATTATTAATTATTCTATTAATGATGTTGTCAAATTAATATATAAAATAAATCCATTCAATTTTACATCGAAAACATTATAAAGGGTACAAATCAACTTCATCTTTAACCAACTTCAAGAAAGTGCATCAATGGTGTAAAACTACTTTCCATGAATATAGACCTTATCAACATACAAATAGCACACACTTTCCCCTGTGTTAACAAGCTGTGGTGATTGGCGTGGGTACTATGTTATATTAGACCCTGTGTGTACGTGTTTAGGGTTCGTTTTTGTACCTCTTGTTTTGTGAGCCAGCCATTGTAAGTATTGTGGTGACGATTGGTACGCTTTCAACAACTCTGTGTACTGCGCCTAGGTTCAAACATTTTCAAAACAATATTATACTGATATGATTCTCAATATTTCATCTATATTGAACTTTAGGAAAGTTTCCAGGCAACGAATTCCATCATGACCTAACTTTTTAAAACAATGTAACATAAAGTACTTTTAACTTAGATTAATATAAGTTCAATATCACAGTCATACCTTCTCCGCTTCGTATTCATCAACGAAGCCAGCTTTCTCCGACTCGGGTAGGTCTCTCCACATACCCCCGATGATTCTGCCAATCTCCCATAGCTTCAGATCCGGGTGTGCTGCCTTCACTGTGTCCCAGACGCGGCGCGAGTACCGCATGTACGGCATTAAGGGTTTCTCCGGAGCTTTTGGGGGCTTGGGGAGGCCCGCACCCTGGGTTGGAAGGAGTTATGTAGATTTAAGAGTAAGATAGTGGAATTAGAATGTAATGGATACAGGAGTTTCCATCAATTTACATTGTCCTATATCTTAACTATCTATGGATTGTAATTGCAGTGATTTGTGACTTAATTGAGTATTTGAATTTTTTTTTATCCTTCCTATTAACTTATCTTGTTATCACGACTAAAATTATGATCAAAACTGAAATCAGAATCAAAATCGTTTAATAAATAAAGAAATTATAAACTCCGAAATATTCTCTCCTGTCTGATGCTGTCCCTTTCTTGCAAAACGATTTTTTGTATGCGACGTCTATAGCGCTCTAACATTGTGACGTCACACTAGTAGTAGTGCTGTCTCTGACTAATCAGCAACTTTGACCGCCTGTAAGTTGTAACTCTCGAAATAATAACGATATAAAAAAACGGATTTTAGTTTCTTACACGTGATAACAAGATAAGTTAATAGGAAGAATAAAAAAAAACATTCAAATACTCAATTGAAGTAAAAGATCCATAATTACAGTTCTAAAGATTGTTGATTGTGAATGTGAAAATTGATTCGAGATTTACGTAGTCTAATAATTTTTTATTTTACATTATGTTAGTTAATCATCAATAATATTTTCAACTCCAAAGATGAGAGCAGATTAAGATCCTGAGACTGAAATTATTTAAAATTAATTAATTCCTTTCATGATAGCACTAAAGAATAATACAAAACGAGACTCACCGCACCAGCTCCCTTCCCAATCTTCTGTGGTTGGAAGCCAGGATGTGAATGGACGGTGGACACAAACGGGCTGGTCTTATCGTCCTTGGGCGGCTGCTGCGCCTGGGTGGGCGGCGGCGCGGGGGCGGCGCGCGCGCGCTCTGCACCGAAACGGGGCGGAGGCTGTGAGGGCGAGCCCCAGCCGTACCCGCCCGGGTGCATGCCCCCTCCACCTTGGTATTGTGGGTGGTACTGGTATTGGGTATGGTGCGGCGGCGGTGCATTCATACCGCCTTCAAGCCAAGCAGCCGGACGGCAATACAATGAAAAGAAAAAAAAGAAGCATAACGGAAAGGTTAGGGCGGGAACAGGCCAACAAAAGATAAAAATATGCAACTAATACTAAGTAAGTGGAAGTTAGAGCGAGCGCACCAGCGACTAGTTTAGTAGGCTTCGTTACGTAGCAGACAGATTACAACAGAAACAAATCAACACAACAAATAAACATAGGAACAATAAGAGATGGCTTGTGATGTGGAAACTGAGAATATTTGGTGCAATTTTTAGACTTTTTAATACCCCATAAAGTACCTAAATCCGAAACGGGTGAGTGTGAAAACAATTTTGAATAATAACAAGTAAATCATATTGTTTCATTACCTTTCATCATACCGAAACTCATTGGGGGCCCCGCAATCATGTAGTCTGTTTCGACATAACAAAACATGAAACAAAACCAACATAAATGTAACAATCTATGTAAAATATGCATAAGAAAATAAAAATAAAGAAAAATTACAAACAAAGTCGCGCTTAATGCTAATACTTTGGATGAGGAAGCATAGAGTTCATGCTGAGGTAGTCAGCAGTTAGATACCGGCATGACCGAGCGGGCAGCGCTGGCAAGCGGCTCCGGCAGCTCCGGTACTCGGGTTAACAGTTAGTATATCTAACAACATCTAGGGCGCATTCACTATCTAGTCACTGAACATACTAGGTGCAAACTTACTAATAACATATTACTAATCAAATTAAAACTAAGTCTGGTATAGTAGACTATACAGTTGTTATTGTTAGGTTTATAAGTTGATGGAAATAATACAAACGCGGATTGTTTTGAGGGCTTGGCATAGTCATTGAGGTGTTCTGTTTATAGCTATTTGGCGTAGCCATGGTGCCCGGGGACGCCAGGATTCCTGGAAATCAGACAACCAACACCGTGAACAACCAGACATGTAAAAAAATAGAATTTTAGTCTGACGAGATGTTGTGACTTTGTAAACATGATGTCGTGAAAACAGTGCACAGTATAAAACCTTAATTTCTAAAGTAGGTATTTATAGTTTCTAGCAATCATAATGTATGTCTTGTAAAATTGTAATGTGTTTCTTGTCGATAAAATTGTAACAAGATAATAGAAACGTGTAAAAACCGGCCAATGTAAACGATGAGAGTAAGAATTTTATTTCTGTTTTAGTGAGATAAAACTTATTAAAGTTATTGTTTTATATTACCTTTTTGAAATTACACTGTCTGTATTAGAAATAACTGCAAATTGGTTGTTTTCTTCTGTGAAAAATCTGTAAAAATAATTAACGCAAAGTAGACGACGCTTTCACATCAAAACTTTAACGCCATATTGCACAGATAAAAAAAAAGAATGAATGAATGTTGAAAATTGATAAACGATAAAAATTTACTTTGTCTATGGTGATTTTTCTGCATTTTGTCATTGTCAAATTTAGAAATGCTAATGTCAAAATTAATGTCATTCATACCACAGATTCATAGCAAACAACATGTAGGAAGCACTTCGATCAACAATAGGTTGTGTATTGTTGATCGAAGAGGAAGCAATCAATCCCGCCATAATTAAAAAACAAAGTTGAACTGATAATAGGTATATTTTTCATTTTTCAACAATTACCCTAATACATAGGTACAATTTCAATGAAGTGTATATTGAAATATTATTATCCTACTAATATTATAAATGCGAAAGTTTGTGAGGATGGATGTATGGATGTGTGTTTGTTCACGTAAAAACTACTGGACGGATTTGAATGAAACTTTACAGTAGGTAGGTATTATAGGTCAATATTTTATGACTGTATGAAATCAGAATAACTTATGGGATACTTACATTTAATCCCGAATTTCCCGCGGGAACACAACGTGGGTAAGACCGCGGGGCGCGACTAGTTTTATATAATGTAAAGTTGTAGAAACAAATTCATCACTACATATGGACCAGAATTTGACCACCTCTATCGCACTATTATTGACTGGCCGCTAATGGCATTTCTATTTGAGCGCTACCGTGATTCGGACGACACTTTAAACAAAGTCGCTACATAATTGTCTGTTTGTTTGTTTGTCTGTTTGTCTGTATGCTTAAATCTTTAAAATTACGCAACGGATTTTGATGCGGTTTTTTGTAATAGGTAGAGTGATTCAAGAGGAAGGTTTTTATGTAAAAAAATTCCCTAAATTCCCACGGGAACGAGCACAACCCGGGTAAAACCGCGGGGCGCTGCTAGTAGGTAATAAATAAACATCCTAAGTACCTCGCTTTCAAAAACAGTCGGCTACATTTAATTATGAAATTCAATTAGTAATTATTTATTGGTTTAGTAATAAAATTACTATTAAAATAACCAGACAGCGCAGTTAAGCAAAACAATATCGCATGTATTGTTTACGCATGACGAAATAAAATCGATAATTATAGGGAACTAGAATCAAGGTAGTTATCATCCTTACGTAATTACTGCACGATGCACTACAACTACACGCTACCTACTGTTTACTTAAATGGGTCGCGGCGCGGGAATCACTACAGTGTTTTATGTTTGTAAGTACATAGGTACTTCAATTTGGATTACGGCTGATTCATTGCGCTATTTATACTTACATGAGCAGCGAAAATGAATGTTATTGTTTTTATTATAATGGTAGCTGTTCTTCTCTGACTCAAAGAAATGTCGCGTTTAGTGAGAGCGCTTACGGTATCGGGGGTTGCAGTTTCGATTCCCGCCCGGAGTCAACAATATGAGAAGACATAGTTGTTGACGACGATGTCTGGGTGTCAATCAATAATATATTCTTATCAAGTATTTTTGTATGTATATGATGATCAGTTATATTCCAAAATACAAGCTTAGAGAGCTTTACTTTTAATTAACCTTGTGTGAATTTGTTAGAGGATTTTTTTTACATAAAAACCTTCCTCTTGAATCACTCTACCTATTACAAAAAACCGCATCAAAATCCGTTGCGTAATTTTAAAGATAAGCATACAGACAAACAGACAAACAGACACGAAACAGAGACGACTTTATTTTATACTATGTAGTGATGTCGCTGAATCGTAAGTTAAAGAAATTATTGAATATTCGAATGAATACGGGATGTATCGAAAGTTTTTCGATATATGGTAGGTCCTTAACTAGTACAGTAATGTAGACATAATCGTATGAGACCACTTATCGTTTCCACCCTAATGGTATACCCTGTTGGTATGCTCGTTGCACATTTCGAGCTACACAATCTTTAACTTACACCATAGCACGTATGCTTTACAGCATAAGGGTTCCATTCGTTAGCCAACGAAGGTGTTTGACCGCGTGACATTTCAGGCAACAAGTAGGCTGGGCGTTGGTCACGCTTGGCAGAACCAGGAGCTGTTAATAAACGCTATTTGACATGGTTCACAGGAGTTCTGGAGTAGGTGATGCGACCTTTGCAGTAGTTACGAATTCTCTGTACATACATATATATATTTTGATCCAGTACGTATAAGGATATATCGAAACATTTCTCATTTATTTTCAGAATGAGAATATGACATTATTTGATTGATACTAGCATATTTTGCAAAGATTTAGTGGTAGCGAAGTTTGATTAGGTAGCTCCTTGCAATTGTTTAATCCAAGGTCGGATGGGTGGCCGCTACCGTGCTTCGGAAGGCACTTTAAACTGTCGGTCCCGGTTATTTCAATCGTTGGACAATGCCGGATGACTTTAGGCGGTCTAAAAAATCCGACACTAGGTACTATACTATCCTTATTGTTTTTAGTACAAATAATAAAATACCAACTAAACACTATAAACCTAGATATTTCCATACTTACTTAGGATCGTAAAAAGTACAATATTACCTAATAAATAATACACATCGACCTCGGGTCTAATTAACTGTCTCACTAATTAAACAGCAGGTCACGGTCCATGATGACGTATATCCGCTCTGTTTACAGGAAACTTCCGTTATAAAATATTGTGATACTAGTAATAAAAACCGAGATAATTGTCTAAACAATACACGTTCTGTCTGTGTGTTTGTCACGTGAGCTATATGGCATGTGAGTGACTCGAGTGACTCATACAGACAGGCAGGAGACCTTATTTGATGAATAACAGTCAACATAGATGAGGGTCACCCGTTTTATTGGTGAAAGTAGCAATTTACAATCGGATGTCGATAGAATAGTAAAAGGCGTTAGAATTTTTTTTCCCTTTGTTCTAATTGAGATATAATTTACATATATTTGACACTTATATAACCGTGAATCCGTTCTCACTTATTAACTTATAATCTGGATTCTAATCGGGTATCGGCGCCTCTGTTATTTATTAGGCCCGATGGGCGCTATGGGCTGACAAAATCGAAGTTTGCAAAAGTGTAAACAATTCCAAAATGTTCTTGCATAGGGCCGTTTGATTAAGATGCAGATCTGACAGTCGATAAGTAAGGATATGGCAATGACGGATCCTAGGACTAGAGAGAGGGGAGGCTTAACCTCTCTCCCCCAAACCCGCAATCGTGTAAAATTTGTATAGCTCTTGTATAGTTTGTAAAGTCCCGATGAGTTGATATCTGCTTAAGAAACGTTAGGCTCAACCACGACTTGGATGGGTGGCCGATAATGACATTCTATCTGAGCGCGAACCATTCTGATCATACCAACTGTTCTCATTTTACTTCCACGAATTGATTAGCACGGCCATTGTTGAGAAATGATTCGTGTTCCAAATATTTCACAAATGGTAACGTTAAATGGGATTACCTAGTCACGTTACTTTTAACGGTTTGCCCCGAAATTATGTGTTAATTAATGGGAAAACTGACTTGAAATACTCCTTATTTCAAGTAAGTTGCGTAAGTGAGACTCAAATGTTTGTAATTTCGCTTTCTTTATTACTACTATCAAATGATTCAAAACTCAGTAATGTATGGAATTGTTCGATGCAGATAACTTTGTTTTGTCTTTGGTTTATCTAACAACAGCCTGACTAACACGACGATCATCACAGAAGGCGACATGACGGACATAATACTAATATTATAAATGCGAAAGTTTGTGAGGAAGAATGTATGTTTGTTACTATTTCACGAGAAAACTACAAGACGGATTTGGATGAAACTTTACAGTTATATAGGTTATACATCAGAATAACACATGGGATACATTTTATCCCGAAATTCCCGGGAACGGGTACAACGCGAGTAGCCGCGGGGCGCGGCTAGTAACATGATAAATAGTGTGTGTTTATTGGTGACACATTGAAAAAGTATTTTGAATTTTGAATATTCCACCAATCAACTCACAGTATTATTTACTTAATGACTGTCGCCTTATGTGACATTTGTTGAGCTAACCGGTCAGTTTTCGCAATAAATTGATTAGTATTTCTGACAAAAACTCGGAATTATGTCACAAACAAGTATTTTAAAGACGTCTTGTCTCTCGTGTGTTCTTACATATGTTTTTATAGATTGTGTAACTAATCTTTTGTCTAAAGTTTACTGAAGCTCGCGACCTTACATAACTCCAATTTTCTCAACAAAACTAACATCTTAAGACAATACAGACACTTGTCCTTAGTTTATAAATAGAGTACCTTTATCAGAGACCTTATCAAATATTATCTTTACATAACCCAGTATCTTGTGACGTGCAAAGATTGTGTGGTATCTCAGACATGTTACGTATGTATGGAAAAACATTACCTGCGATATGTACGCGTAGGTAAATATTTGTTGTTTATCGACGCATTTTTATTTTAGTGCTTGTTCCCTGCGGTTCCACCCGCAACGTACCCGTGGGAATTTCGGGATAAAAGTAGCCTATGTCCTTGCCCGGAGTCTAGACTATATCTGTACCAAATTTACTTTAAATAGGTTCTGTAGTATAAGCGTGATATAGGTATGACATACAGAGTTGCTTTCGCATCTATACTAATAATATAAAGCTGCAGAGTTTGTTTGTTTGAACGCGCTAATCTCAGAAACTACCAATCCGATTCGAATAATTCATTTTGTAATCGATAGACACATTCAACGGGAAGGTTATACGCTACTTTTCATCCTGAAATTCTCACAGGAACGGGCACAACGCGGGTAAAACCGCGGGGCGCTGCTTATTAATAATATTAGTAAGGATAGTTAAGTAGGTACTAAGGTATACTCGTAATAGATTCATGGTGTTATCTTTATAGGCAGTATATTTTCTATAATCTTTATAGGAATTGAGGAAATAATCTATTAATACCTACTTAAGGACAGCTATTAATAACTCCTATACCTACATTATTGCGAAATACTTCACTCGTTATCAATCGTAATTGCGTTTTTATGTTGACCTGATTATTGTGGCCTAATGCGACTCTATTTGTTAGGTAGGACATGGTTTAGTTAGATATATTAGATTTATCGAGTTTACAAGCTGTGACTAAGCTATCTATTAGCAACACTATGAAAATACGCACTAAGTAAGTACTTCGCTCATCCGTGATGAAAAATATGTGCGACGTAACCAGAAAGCTCAAAATTACGAGATTCCCATCAAACTTTCCAACTAAAAACTTGTAATTGTGCTCATTATTGTGCAACGTATGTATCTGTACCTATATGTTCTACGGCTATACTCGACTACGACTCGACTCAACGTACCTACTCGACGTATAGCTACAACTCCTATGACTGCTTATATGGACCAATGTCGTCAGTTTTCCAGCCAAAGGCGATTGCTCGTAAAGAGGGGAAAGGTTTAGAGATAGGGTAAGAATGAAATAAAATCACTAAACCTTTTTCCTCTTCAGGAGCAATCGTCTTCGGCTGGAAAACTGACGACGTTGGTGCACATTTTGGGAAAAGTAGGAAAAAATAGAGTACCTATAGCATATCGTACCCGAATACATCTTCAGAGGCCGACGAGCCATATTATCGTCTTTTGTTGCACCTACCTAGTTACATACATAGTATAACATCTCTCTAGATGTAACATCTCACACATACAACCAGTGTTCTATTAACCTACTTCGAAAGAGTGGTTGGCATTTGTTTGTTAGTGTAATTAACTATTTCTTAAATAACTCAATTAAATATGTATTTATTGTTGGTTTGATTTATTGCATCATGTTTTGAGGTTTATTTTGATTTATGATACTAAGTAATAGTAAGTGGGGTTTTACGGCCGTTGTGACTGTAAAAGTATTAGGCGGTAAGTAGGTGGAGGATTTAATCATAGTAGTAGTAGTATTAGCCTGTAATGTCCCACTGTTGGGCAAAGGCCTCTCGTCTCACTGAAGATATCAGTACAATAGTATTTAATCATAGACTCATCGAAAAATCCAGAATATGTAATTATAAACAAAATTAATGTCTAACGAAACCTATTGCAACAATTGCAAACAAAGTTATTGTAGTAAGTACATTATACTGACTTTTTTAGTTGTTATCCATTTTTAGGCTAATTTTTTAGGGTTCCGTACCCAAAGGGTAAAAACGAGTCCCTATTATTGAGACTTCGCTGTACGTCCGTCTGTCCGTCCGTCCGTCTGTCAGTCCGTCACCAGGCTGTATCTCAAGAACGGTGATAGCTAGACAGATGAAATTTTCACAGATGATGTACCTATTTCTATTGCCGCTATAACAACAAATACAATAAACGTGATTTTTTGCTGTTTTTAAAGTACGGAACCTTCCGTGCGCGAGTCCGACTCGCACTTGGTCGGTTTTTATAACATAACTGTCATCATCGCTTGTGCCGTGGCATTCTCGGCTGTATATTTTATTTATATCAATAGCAATTCATGTCATTACGCATACAATGCCAAACTGCAGTGTCACATAATAATTATAACACAATAGCATTTCTATCTATTCTTATCACATATAAACCAGGGTAGAAGCCTTTAAAAATAATAAAAAGTGAAAAACATAATAGTAGGATGAAACCCGTTAGAAAAGGAGGGGTAATAAATTACTGGCGATCTGAGGTCGGGAAGGGGGAAGGGGGTTTTTTTCTTTCATTTTTATAATATTCCCCTCCTTTTCTTATGGGTTTCATCCTACTATTATTATTTTTGGTTTTAAAAATTATCGACACTGGTCTAATAGTCTAGTCTAGATACTGACTATGACTAAATCAATACATAATAGAAGATCGAAGACGTAATAGCGCCCCGCAGTCTCAACCATCTGCTTTGGAAAGATGAATCAAGATCTGAAGACATTACGAGATGAAAGGACCATCTGTTTTTATAAATGTTATGAACAAATTATGCAGTAAGCAATTACCTAATGAAAGTATCATCTGTCTGTTTGCGATAAACTGAAAAATACTCAACGGATTCGAAAGTGATTTTCCTCGATATGTAGAGTAGTTCACGAGGAGGATTTTGGGTTATTTTCCGTCCCAAAAAACGTGTACAAAGCAATTAAAACCGCAGGTCGCTGTTAGTTATTATTATTATATATTTAACAGCCTCCGTGGTCTAGTGGTTTGAGCGCTCGGCTCACGATCCGGAGGTTCCGGGTTCGATTCCCGGTGGGGATATCTCACAAAAATCACTTTGTGAGACTGTCCTCAGTTTGGTTAGGGCATTGCAGGCTGAATCACCTGATTGCCCGAAAAGTAAGATGATTCCGTGCTTCGGAGGGCACGTTAAGCCGTCGGTCCCGGTTACTTTCTACGGATAGTAGTCGTTACTTGAGCCATGTCAGAGGCCTTTGGCGGCTCTATAACTCTGACACCAGGATTGGTCAAGTTGACCATCCACTCGATAAGAAGAATTATATATTATATTGATACGTAGGCGTAAGTATTTAGATTGTAGAATTCTAGATAGATATAAGTGCATTGATAATTGGCAGTGCCCTATCAACAAAGTTGTTTTCATATGCAGCCGGGGCAGCTAAAAATAATTAATTTGAGTCCGCATGCATGTTGCGCAGTTGCCACGACTCACACGCCAGTCGTTCTCCCAATCGCTTACTGACCGCGCGTCTTTGTTCTACAAACGCGGCAAATAAATAAATCATTAACAATGGTTGTTAAACTAGCGTTTCCCTCACTAGTATCCGATTTTCCGGATGTGGACATGTTGAGGTGTAAAGAAGCGAATAATTTCGCTACAGAGTGCGTGCTTCCTAGACGTCCAAAGAGGTGTCTTCCTCCTCTCCCAGAAGATAAAGAGTGCAGCAGTATAGAGCTGAAGAAAACCAATAAAAGTGTTCCGAGGAGGAGGAAGTGTAGAAAGCAGTGCTTAAAGCTGCCAGCACTCCCCGAATATGACGAAAACTGATGCAATTCAACAGCAAACTGTGTTGCAGTTAAATGAGTCCTACACTTTCATATCAAAGTGAAGTTGGATTCAAAGTGATTATTGAACTCTCTGAGTAGCATTTCTATGATAACAGCCACTCGATAAGATTTGATTGTGTTTAATAACCTCGTTTTGAAGTGAAGTGCGTTGTGGAGAAGAGAAAGGTCATAAGGACTTTAGTTGCATGAATTTAAAGTGAAAGTTTGAATGTACTTAGATGGGTTTAAAGTAAGGAACTTGTTGGACAGGTAATTAGACTTATTATTGTGAATAGCGAAAGTTTTGTGGGTGAAACTTTTTTATGATTGCGTATGAGTAGCTATACTGTTCATATATTTAAAGCGGATTGCACAAGAAGTCTTAAATCTGTTTAGTACCTAAATTATGTTTACAAAACAAAAGCTGTTTATTCAAAATCTTATAGCGCAATAAATAGAACACCATCAAACGAACGTCATTTGTTTTTAAAGCATGTTAGTGGCTATAAAATTAAATTAAAAATGCTCGTTGTGCAATCCACTCTTAAATGTATGGGATTCCTAAGTACTAACATAATGTTATGTAAAAGCAAAGTATAAAAATCTTAAGTATTTTCGTATCAAAACTAGTTAAAGGAATTTGCATTATAAATTTCACGTTTTGCCCAACGTGCTATTCAGATTGCTTAACCATAATAATAATTCTTAAGAGTGAGTTAGGTAATTTCACATAATTAGATGACGTTTGTCTATGTTTTATTACACCACAGAGTGAATAATATATTGGTCATAGTTGTCATAACACCTGTGCATAACATTCTTCGATCAACAATACACAACTAGATGTTGGATCGGCGCAAAAAATATGACTCGGTAAATAAGGCCTCATTTGAAAAGTGAGCTCTTTATTCATAAGATTTGCTACTTTATTGCTAGGTGTCATGGTTGTAATTAGGTTGAACTTCGAACTGTTTTAAAACTTTTGTTTCAGTTCGGTAGTAAACAAAATAAGCTGTCACACGTCATCCACGCGGACAGTATTTAGCTTTGATTTTGTACGTGACCCGATATCTAGTTGTGTATTGTTGATCGAAGATAACACTATTCAGATAGCGAAGAAAAGAGGTATCTATGTCTATGGTTCAGATCTTAATAAGTTCTAAGGATGCGTGGAGCGGTGCGGAGCCCGATTTTCCAATCACAGCTTATTGGGATCGTAAAATTGTCAAATTTTGATTGTGATTGGTCAGGTGAGCTCCACATAGCTCACATCTCTATACTCTATACAATTACATTACCGTAACTATACTATCTTCAATGTTATAAAACATAAATTATAGCTATAGTTTTGATATAACTTCTACTTGTTTGCACTTCAATTTAATTAAAAATATGTCTAAAAAACATCTGTCTTAACTTGCTTAGTATAAGTACTTTAATTTAAGTCTACTGAATAATGTAGTAGATAGCATAAACTAGCCTTAATCGTAAAAGTACATAATCTAATCTAGAAAACAATAATGCACATTAAATCCATAACTAACAATCGTTATTTTATGTGTATATTAGTTTATATAACTTTACTTTGCAGATAACAAAATATAAAATCGCTATGAAAACATGTTAAGTAAAACCTACAGTTTATTAACCGACACTAAAAAAAGCGGAGGTTGTGTTTCGTTTGTAGATTTTTTAACTTCAATTTTTTTAAGTTACGAAATTATATCCGGGCATTGTTAGCTATTCACTTAACTATATTTTTTGTTCGATTTGCAAATTCATCGATTTTTATTCAGTTTTTTTTATCGTACAATGCTTAGTATTTGGATACTTTTGTAAGATAACTTTGTTTTTTTAAGAAGGCATAATCCTTTAGACATAAGTATTAGCCTGTAATGTGCCACTGCAGGGCAAAGGCCTCTAATCTCACTGAAGATATCAGTATGTATATTAATGTGGACATATTAAAGAAAATGATTTAGGTGTTGCTACTTAGACATATAAAGGTGTTTACGTAATGTAAAAACAGAAATAATAATGTTTATCTACACTAATGTTGTAACATTCTACTTATGTTTCCAATACTTGACTTATAATTACTACTGTTATAGCGCAGACAACTAAAACACTCAATTTAAGCAATTGCACATGATGTTATAATATCCACATCGATATCGTAAAATCTCATTATAACATCGCGCCCTGCGGCCCTGCGCGCGCAGCTGCGCTCTCATTGGTTAGATTTTAATGGCGGCAAGTTCACTGTGACAATACACGTACGCATGAATTAAATGTTTCGCAATGTGTTTTGTTTTTAAAATTTTGTTTGATTAATTACATTAGTGAAGATAAAGTAGTGTATGCAACTGCATATAACACGGGTATTAAAACACTCGTTACTATTATGAAACTCGCTGCGCTCGTTTCATAAACTCACACTCGTGTTTTAATACCCTTCTTTATATGACAGTTGCATAAACTACTATTGTTTGTCTCTTAAATGTTACATTTTAGAATATTATGTAATACTTATTAGCACGGCATATCTACTAATATTAATTCTAATAGTTACTACCTAAATATGTTCAGATAAAAAACTGCTTCTGATTTGTTTTAACAAATGAGAAGGTTCCTATTTTAAGCTTGCACAAGAACATTTAAATCTACTTAGTGCCTAAATAAGTTTTAGAAACAAAAGTGGTTCGTTCAAAATTGGATTTTATATTACACGAAATAGAACACTATTTAAAACGACCGTCGTTTGGTCTTAAAAATATTTGAGCGCTAAATACAAATAAAATTCTTGTGCAATCCACCCTATGGTTTAATTAAGGTTCAATGCAAGTAAAGGTGATTGCAGACTTTAGCTCTAACAGTCTCAGGACTGCCTTTTTTCTATGACAACATACCTACGCAGATGCAATAAATAATTTGAATTTAAATTTGCAAACACTAGAGACTTTAACGTCTTAATTTTTGTTGTCATAAAAAAGTCGGGTTTAAGACTGACTTGATTAAAGTCTGCACTCAGCCTAAACAGTTTGTATTATATTATGGTATTAATTAAGTTGTTTATAAATAATTAAATATCAATCTGTGATATTGCCAAACATTGGTATAGTTAAGGTCCTAGTATATTAATAACTTTGTATAATATTACTAATAATCAAAAACTATGTCGTGTTCCTAGTTAATTTTCATTAAATAATTCGAAAAGATTAATTTCGTTTTTTATTTGATTATTTATTTAAGTTACCTACCTTATTTAATTAAAATACATATAATGTCTGGAAAGACCTCATGGCAAAGGAATAAAATAATGGACTACAAAATTGGTTTGACACTTATTGATTTTGTTTGACAAGTCAGTTTTGTGTCGTGTCGGTCGACAACTTACTGTTGTTGGAATGCCAAGTCAGTTTTGTCCGTATCAAACAAGGCAGTCTAAAGATGTCCTGACTATCGTGTGCTTAGGCTCTTAGTGCCGCCCTCAGAGACGTCCATTAAATCGACACTTAATCATAACTTATTGTCGTGATTTTTTATACATTACTAGCTGTCCTGCGCGGTGGTTGGTGAATCTAAATTATCCAGGGCGCCCGCGCCACCCAAACGCATACAAAAAAATCATTCAAATCGGTCCAGCCGTTTAGGAGTTCAGGGACATACACACGTACAGAAGGATTATATATATAACGCGCTGTGCCCTGCGGTTTCATCCACATTTATTCCGACACTGCTTACCTTTTAAACCTTCCCTGGACTTTCATGAATATTTCAAGACCAAAATTAGCCAAATCGGTTCAGCTGTTCTCGAGTTTTATGCAGACTAACGAACAGCAATTCATTTTTATTTATATAGATAGATAAAGAAGATAATGTATGTAAAAATACCTCATTAAATCTCTACTAAGGAAGCATTTCACGTCTCTGAGTACGAGCATTAGTAATAGTATAAATAGATAGGCATTACTCTAGAAATCTAGATTATACTTATTAGGTTCTACCTATTTCCGCATGGTTAGACAATAACCTAAATTCCAGTTATTACTAAATACTAGCATGAATGTAAGTATATGTATACACAATCCGGAAAGCTAAACGACACGGATGATCGCGTAAATAGCGCGGAGCCATACCGAATGTTATGTAAATGTAATGAATACATATTCAACGCACATTAATATACTTACGTTGTAACCATTTCCAAGGGAAGTAAATACATGTAAGTAGATATATAATGTTAGTATATAAAGTTTTTAGTTGGTTTAAAGTGTGCTTGCTATTAGAATTTTCAAATTACGTGCGTTGGGCAGAATTAAGAATAGGTCTTGGCACCACACGTTAGTAAGGTCGAGTAGGTTGTGGCCAACTCTGGTGTCGGAGTTTTTAGACCGCCTAAAGGCCTCCGACATGGTCTATCGATTGAAAGAACTGGGACCGACAATTTTACGTAGCACGGTAGCGCTCAGATAGAAATTCTACTAACGACCACCACGATGCATAACAATCGCAATGAGCTTACATCGCTTAGTCAAGCTACACCACGAGCGCTACGGAAAACCACGTAGTCTTCTGTGACCATGGTTGCTGTAAAAGAGCTGAAACGTCCAAGTTATCAGATACTGTAATATTGTGTTGTTTAAATATGTTTGATATCTGAAAAACGTCACAATGTAGATAAGAGATCACAAGACAAAATGGGACCTAAGTGTAAGATAGGGATGCTGAGATAAAAAAGAAAACAACTGATAATTTATTTATTTACTAAAGAATACTCAGATTTGTTGCCGTGTGATATAGCTTACTAAAAACTGGTACTTAGTTTATGTAAACTTTAAACACACGGAAGAGCGAACCACTTATATTTTATTACATTTATATTATACAAGCCGCGCCCTGCGGTTTTACCCTCGGTTTTACCTTCTCTTGTATCCCATGTGATACTCTGATCTATAAGCTATATTACTGTAAAGTTTCATCCAAATCCGCTCCAGTAGTTTTTACGTGAAAGAGCAACAAACATACATCCATACATACATCCATCCTCACAAACTTTCGCATTTATAATATTAGTAGGATAGGACTAGTAGGATGCACTTATTTATTTATAATATCTATTTAAGTCTAGGTACTACAGCTTAGGTTTGTAAGACCATGTCGAATGCCTTTAGTCAGCCTAAACTTCCGACAAAAGGGTTTACCATTAACCTACACCCCACACGAACTTACCGACCCACTCAGAGATGTCTATTAAATCGATATTTAACTAATTGACCTTATCCTATCCTATCCTATCCTACTAATATTATAAATGCGAAAGTTTGTGAGGATGGATGTATGTTAGTTGCTTTTTCACGCAAAAACTACTGAACGGATTTGGATGAAACTTTACAGTAATTTAGTTTATACATAAGAATAACATATAGAATACATTTAATGCTCAAATTCCTGCGGGAACGCTGGTAAAACCACGGGGCTCTGCTAGTTTTTTAGGGTTCCGTAGCCAAATGGCAAAAACGGAACCCTTATAGATTCGTCATGTCTGTCTGTCTGTCTGTCCGTCCGTCTGTCCGTATGTCACAGCCTTTTTTCTCCGAAACTATAAGAGCTATGTTGTTGAAACTTAGTGTGTAGATGTATTCTGTGAACCGCATTAATATTTTCACACTAAAATAGAAAAAAAATAAAATTTTAGGGGGGTCTCCCATACTTAGAAATGAAAAAAATATTTTTTTTTTCATCAAACCCATACGTGTGGGGTATCTATGGATAGGTCTTCAAAAATGGTATTGAGGTTTCTAATATCATTTTTTTCTAAACTGAATAGTTTGCGCGAGAGACTCTTCCAAAGTGGTAAAATGTGTGTCCCCCCCCCTGTAACTTCTAAAATAAGAGAATGATAAAACTAAAAAAAATATATGATGTACATAACAATGTAATCTAACACCGAAAATTGGTTTGAACGAGGTCTAGTTAGTAGTTTTTTTTTACGACATAAATCGTAAACCGCAAAAAAATACTGATTATTCATTCAATAACTCAAATGTAAATAAAAAAACATTTATTTCAAGAACTTCTTTATTATGTTACTCGCTGCTACGGAACCCTTCATGGGCGAGTCCGACTCGCACTTGGCCGCTTTTTTCATATAGGTATTATATGTCAAAATCACTCAATAAATTATTACTTTCGAAGAATATGATGTAGGTAAGTGCGGCGGTTTCTTACTATTCAGATGTAATACGCAATAACCCTTTACTTGGGTAAGTAAATAAATAAGTAAATTAAGTAAACATACAACATACACTATGCTATGACGCATAACAAACAAACTTGAACAAACAACAAACACAAACATCGCATTCTATCTAGAAACATTACCGGCTTAAAGTCAACCGCTATCGAGAGTTCTGGATGCATCCAAATTGATTCAGTTGTTTAAGTCAATTGAATTATTTGTCCAATGTTATCTCAATTGGGTCAGATGTAGAATAACATTAGTTTAAGCTATTCTTTAGTCGTTAGATTGACAATGTGAGTGACAGCCCTAAGTTGACTATTGTAGGCTTGCATCTACTAGTAGTAAATGATGTTCAGTAACAGAATTTGGATTTTAAAGCCTAGTTTTAAGTCAGCAATCGAACGCCTGATAGGAAAAGAAGTATTAGCCAGTAATGTTTCATTAGGGCCGGAGTCAGCCTTCAGGGGCCCTAGGCACTTGGTACTCTAGCACAAACTATGTTCCATGTTTGTATATCACTACAAATTATTATAAAACAAAGTCCCCGGCGTATATCTGTCTGTACGTGATAAACTCAAATACTACTGCACGGATTTTGACGCGGTTTTTTTAAATATATAGAGTGATTCAAGAAGAAGGTTTATATGTATAAAAATTCTCATCGGAACGGGCACAACGTGGGTAAAATCGCGGGGCACTGCTATACTAATATTGTAAAGAGGTAAAATTTGTAAGTTTGTTTGTTTGTATGTCCGAGCTAATGTCCAGCTAATGCCCGAAATGAATAATTATTTTTGCAATGAATAGCCACATTCAACGGGAAGGTTATAGGCTATTTTACATCCCGAAATTCCCACGGGAACTGGCACTATGAGGCTAAAATGGCGGGGCGCAGCTAGTCTACACTAATATTATAAAGAGGAAAACTTTGTTTGTTTGGTTGTAATGAATAGGCTCAAAAACTACTGGACCGTTTTAAAAATTCTTTCACCATTCGAAAGCTACATTATCGAAGAGTAACATACGCTATTTTTCATCCCGAAATTCCCACAGGAATGGACACAACGCGGGTAAAACCGCGGGGCGCTGCTAGTATGTAATATGTTCGTTACTGCATAGTATCTTCCAACTTATAATTATGTACTGATAAATTAATTACTAATTACTGACTTAGTAATATACTAGTTATTCAAATTAAATGGATTCCAATTGATTACCTACTTACTGACTTTTCCTATAATTATTATGTAATCGAATCAATGACCGTTGTCTACTGATTACATACATTAACTTCGGTGCTTTGACTGACATTTTGATTACAGTTACATACAGTCATTATTGTACGTATTAAATGTATCTAATAATAATGATTTAAGAAACTAATAAACGTGTAATAAGTTACACGATAATATCTCACAAAAATCTCTTTGTGAAACTGTCCTCAGTTTGGTTAAAAAAAAATGTTATTTGGTGAAAACTAGATCAATATCAATGAACGCTTAAATTAGCCACAAGATAACTATACAATCGACAGATTAACACATAGTTACTTCTTGGAAACAAATCTACGTCATTTTAAGTGTAGTTGGGCAATACCACTACACCTCTGAACGGACATTAAACGGTGATAAAACATCAAAATGAGTCCAGCCCACGCGTTTTGACTTCCCAGAACCGACCCGCGTCATAGCCCAATCTGTCGACATGGGTGGGTTTAGACAAGTCTGTCTGTGGTTATAATAAGATTGTCTATTATATGAGTTATTACAAAATGCCCTTCTTTACAAGAAATCATAGATGTAGGTATGGACTAAGAAAGAACGCGCCCAAAAGTTCGAGTAGGTTAGTGGCCAACCCTGGTGTCGGAGTTTTTAGACCGCCTAAAGGCCTCCGACAAGGTGTAACGATAAAAAACAATCCGGGCGGGTACCATCCGAAACGCGGTAGCGCTTGATGCCACTAACTTTAATGTTTTTTAAAAAAATTCACGAGTCGCCGTTACAGTTGCTTGCAACGTCCGTAAATCTTTCTTTATAAGAAAAAGATTTGTCCCAAATTGACCAGACACTGAGGTAAATCCAAATACAGCCGTTTGGGTATCGATTGAAGCGCTGCGGCGCTGTGTATCAAATCAAACAACGCATTGACATTGTCAAAATCTTTTCGTAATGCGTTGCGATTGGTCAGTTGAGCTCCGCAAAGCTCCGCTGCACTCCACTGGAAACGCACCCAAAAGTGAGCGACTTACTGAACAATAACAAAGCAATTGCAAATTGGAAAGGATTATAGTCTTTTTTAAACTTACACGATTTAAAAACATAATTTAAACGTACTCACACGGGTTTTTCCCCCCTCGAAACGTCGGGAAATAAAAAGTAAGTTATTTACTTGCTTTATAAACTTTTCAACACGAAAAAACCCGTGTGAGTACGTTTAAATTATGGAAAGGATTATGGTTGACTATATTTACATTTACCACCCAATCCGGTGGCCTTGCACGAAAACCGTTTAATATCGGCCTCATTTCAGCATTATCAGCTATAAATTATACAATTCACAACAAACATAGCTCTAAATTATTGTTTAATCGTATGTAGGGTTCTATGAAGTAGTGTTGGCAAGAGACCAAGTGTAGAATTAGTATTGATGGGTGCTAATCACGAATTATGGTGGAGGTTACTCTTTTGTTTTCATAAACGTACCGGAAGCTAATGCCGGATGGGATATGATTTAGTACAGTCAATATAAGGCATACATACAGCGAATTTACAAACTACGAGCATGCCAGTAGGTTAGGTGAAGAAGTGGTGTGACAATTACATGCTATCAAACCCATACCCCTCACGGTACATGCAAGAGAGTAGCGAGTAGATACGCTAGGGCCAGTAACTTCCCGGCTCGGAGTTAGTAAACTCGTTCAATCTAAACTGCGCTTAAGCTGGATATAAACTATAGAGCCTAGAGGCAACCTGAGGTTGAGGTGAGGCAGCTTGTCCACTTGCGTGGCCTCAGGGCGAGGCAGTCCGAGGCTGTCTCTACTAGTCGGCTATAGCTTAGCTCGTAAAGCATCGGGGAAACTGAGCTAGTTTGCAACATGCAACCTAGCGAATTCCAAAGACAATGTAACAAGATGTAGATCTACAAGAAATACAAGGATTAACAAACAATAAATTAATAATCAGTCATACGTATTACACATGTCTAATTTCTCGAATCGTGCTTATTTGCTTGCATCCATAATTCGCAAAAACATGCTCGCTTATCTGATACGGTAAATGGATTGGTTAAAATATCGATAAGGAGGATTGTGGGTTAATTTGGGCGACTTGTGAGTTTTTATGTTTCTTAATGTATGTTATTAGATGTCAAAAAATGTGATTCATTTATCTTTTATTATGGTATTACCCACTTGTGATTTAACTGGATTAGGTTGTTAAATCGAATTGTAACCTATTATTTATATGACATTCGGAATATGGTTTGCTACCGCATTTGTCCATCTAAGATGCTAGTGACAGAGTACGGGTTGCACTCGTATTCGGTCTAAACCACTGATTTAAATGAGTTCATTCCTCCAGTTAAATAACTAAAATTACACTTTACTTAAAACTTCTCACAGACCAAATTGAAATACTAGAAATTACACGTGCAATAGGTATTATGACAAATATTCGAATGACACTTTAGCATACTGATTAACATCCAATTACCCTCATCCTCCTCTCAATATTGCAACAGATAAGGGACCACTCATGACATTATTCACGAATTTTCCAATAGCACTATGAATAATCGAATGCCTGGAATTTGTCAAAAAGGCGATGTAATCCGATAAAAACAGAGCAAATCCGAAATATAATGAAGATTTGGTGAATGCAAAACATTAGTATTCATTTGGACTTTATAACGTGACAATATACGAATAAAATAGTAAAAATATAAATAAATTGGAAGTAATTGAAAGAATAGTGTTTATTAAAGAAAATAATCGTGTTTGTTAAGCAATGGACACTGAAGCCTACCAATCTGAAGTTACTGAACAAAAAGTAAGTGAAGAAAACTCTCAGTTAGCTAATGACGAACATGTAGCTAAAGAAGAGGTTGAAATGAGTGACGTCAGTGGTGACGTCACAGAAAATAAGGACGATACCGAAAATAATGATGAACCAGAAGTTAGTGACGGTATAGAAGAAAGTGAAGTACAGGACAGTAACGTAGAAGATGCTGCGTTAGTTACAGAAGATAAAGAAGAAAGCAATTCTCGATCAGTCAATGAAGGAGGAGATATGGACACAGAAGTGATCGAAGAAGAGAGTGGAATAAAAAATGATGACGTTGCTGAAAACGATGAATCTTCAGAAGCCAATGATGACAGTGAGGGAGATGACGTCACACAAACTAATGACAACACTGAACCCGACGAAGATAACAATTTAACTGAAGAAAAATCTGCTTTGGAAGATGTAGGTGTTGAGTCCGACACGAATGCTGAGGATGACTCAGAAAATCAAGTCACAACTGAAGATAGTGAGAATCTAGAAAGTAGTGTGAGAAGTAACGTTGATGTTGAGGACGATACGGTTACTGAACAAACCGATGATGTCAATCAGAGTGATGAAAGTGCAAATGAAGAAGAGACTGTGATAGAAAGTGGAGACTTCGAAGAAACTAATGAAGAAACATTATCTGAGGAAGATAATGAGATTAACGAAGACAAAAATCAAATGGAGAATCTACAAACTGATGAACTGGCCGAGGAAAGTGAGCTAGACAACCCAGATCATGAAGATAATGAAGAAGCAATTGAACAACAAAGAAGTCTAAATCAAGAGGCCAGTGACGAAGAATTCAGTGATGCTGTCGATCAAGAACAGAATGTAGATTATGATGAGGAACATGGTGAACAGGATGAAACTATAGAGAGAAACAACATTGAAGAAGATACAGAGTAGCTAGAAACATCATTAGAAGAAGAACAAACAACAACCGATGGAGAAAATCAGGAATTGAACGATGAAGTTGCAGAAATTGAAGAAAATGAATCTAGAAGTAATAAAGATGAAGAAATAGCTGACCAAGAAGAAATAAGTAAAGCTGAAGTAGAAAAGAATGATGAAATGGAACGACAAGCTGATAGTGAGTATGAAAACGAAAAAGAAATTATAGAAGATACAGAAAGTGTAGAGGAAATTGGCGATACAATCGAAGATAACACCGAAAATAGCGATGAAATAACTAATACTGGATCAGATAAAGACAATGAACTAGAAAATACTAGCCAGGAAACTCTTATAGAGGAACAAGAAGAAACTCAAACAGAAAAGGAATCTCTACAACAAAGTGATGAAACAAAACTACACACTAATTTGATTAGTGAAGATAATGCACAGGAAATTGATGAAGAAGACCAAATAGACCAAGAAGGAACCCATATAGAAGAATTGAATGAAGAAATTCAAGAAGAACAAGTTTCTAACAACGACGAAAACAATGAACTTCTAGAACCGAAAGAAGAAGATCAAAACATCACTCAAGAGCCACAAGAAGATAATAAAGAAGAAACAGAAGACCAAACAGAATTAAATGAAGACGAAGAAACTGCGGAAGAAGTAGATGCAACAGTTGAAATAAGTGAAGTTGATGATGATGTGGGTGATCAAAAGAATGAATCTGATGACGAGGGAGACAATACTCAAGGCAGTGGTGAGAATAACGAGAATTTAAAAGGTGTTGAAGATATGGAATAGTGTATAAGGTTAAGACAAATCATAGATAATTTCAGGTCTTAGTAAAAAAAATATTCTGTAATCTCGCAATATAGGTTTATTAAAATAAATGTAAGTCCACAATTTAGTTATTTTTATTACACATCTCTTCACTTCGAGCTACCCTCTGTTAGGGGTAAACTTTAGCAAATTTTTAGGTACAGTAGTTTCGGCTGTGCGTTGATATATTATGTCAGTGAGTCTGTCAATCAAGTTTGACCATTGGTTTGCCTATTATAAACATAGATAAGTACTCTTATATTACTATTTTATAGTGATTACTAGCAGCGCCCCGCGGTTTTACCCGCGTTGTGCCCGTTCCCGTGGGAATTTCGGGATAAAATGTAGCCTATAGCCTTCCTCGATAAATAGACTATCTAACAGTGAAAGAATTATTCAAATCGGTTCAGTAGTTTCTGAGATTAGCGCGTTTAAACAAACAAACAAACAAAACCAACTCTTCAGCTTTATAATATTAGTATAGATTATTTGTTTGAACGGGAACTTACGTACGACGGAGGTTACTGTTGAGTGTTCCTAATCACGTTTCGGTCACGTCCGGTAACCTTCATCAGGAGGTGGGTGAAGCGACAGCGACAGCGTCTCTTCCCGCAGTGGTAGTATAGTATAGTGTGCCAAGTGGTTGATAAAGGGCATTTATTAAATTGAACGAAATGACAAATTACACAGAGAAGGATCCGGACAAGGAGTAGTTAATTGGATACCTAATTAATACCATGAAAAATAAGGTAATCTTGATTACTGTAACAAATCGTAATTGTTACAGTAATCAAGATAATTCCTATGAAAAAAATCGTAGCATTGCATCAGCTTATGTATTTCAAATAATGATGTATCGGCAAAATTGACGTAGGAGTTTAAATAATTCAACTATCTTTTATCGAGATTTATTTTAAGTATCAAAGTAGAAGCCCGCTGTCCCAGTGGTATGTGACAGCGCTTAACTGTGTCGGTGGTTGCGGGTTCAATTCCCGCCCGGAGTTATGGGTCCGAGTCACACGCGCCGGCTTGCAGCTTGTAAACTCGCTCATTATAACGAAGCGACCAGTTTGTTATTTCGAAATAACTAAGAATTAATTAATGATTAATTCTTACTTTATTTTTAACTAACTTCAAGAAAGGGTTTCTTAATTCGACCGCATGTAATATGCTTTTGTTTTCATAATCACCATCTATAAAATGTAACATTTTTATAAACATTTCCAACCACAATAACATGAGCACAAAAATAATCGGACGAATAATAAATAAACGTACAATATGAATCATTATTTATAAAAAACATCGATTATTTGTTATTTTCAAACGTTACCTTTTGATTACATATTGCGTGCGTACGTTCCGATTTACGTAATAAACGTTACATGTCGTAAATTGGTGTCCACGTGTTAACGGAACACCGTGAAACGACACGTCAAGGAAATAAACATTGTTATCAAGCACGGGTTATTTTATTGTTTTTGTTATGTATTCGTCATGTTCATTTGAGTGCAGTAACTAATTTTTAAGTTGTTATTTGTTTTTTTTTTATTATTATTATACTATTTTAGTACCTAGTTACTCTGTAGGCTATAAATATGAATAGTTTAATTTCAGGGATTTTTGAATTAAAATGAACTTTAAACATCAGCTCTTACACAATAACTTTGTGTTCATATTCCTTAGCCTCGCCTCGCCATGACAAAGAATCAAGAGCTTTGCCAGAGGAAGCTCTCTAGCGGAACTTTTGAAATACTGAATTTACCTTAATACATAATGTCCAATTACTCTGCCAACCTTAGGCCACTCCAAACTTATCCCCTCCCTAGGTTACAGGGTGGCGACGCCATTAGAAATAGGTATTCTCCTTGCTTACACCTACAAAAATAAATTGCAAAATACCTGATTTTACTTCACAATAGGAAAATCTATTACTTTATCCTCAATGTAGTGATTCATTCACGGATGTAATATTCAAAACAACAAATAAACTTCAGCTATTGTGATACTCAGACTAGCTATCTATTTCAATTGAAAGCTTTTTATAACATTGAATTAGGACAACGAGAATAGAACAGTTCCTGGATCTAGCTGGCTTATTTTAGTCTCTGGTTTATTTGTTTTCGTAATTTTAAACCTGTTAAGTTGGTATTAGTAGATATCTATATCAGTAAATGAGAAGCAATATTGTTGAACCTATTTTAACCTACTTTTTGAAAGCTTTCTCTAAAACTAACTATTCCCCGCGATTTCACCTTATTCCTGTGGGAATTTCGGGATATAATCTACCCTATATCAATCTCCCAGTCTTAATCTATATATATGATAAATTTCATCAAAATCCGCTCAGTATTTATTCAGAGAATAGGAAAATTATCGATCAATATAAAATCATGAATCCAAGGTTTGGTAAATCTAGTTTTTATGAACCGTGGTTAATATAATCCTGTTTTATTGCTAGTTAAACTGATTATACAGCCGTTATATGCTGATCAAACTATAATCACTAACGTAGGTTAAGTAAACTAAATAGACGGACTCGAGTACTTAACATTTTCTTTCGATGTTGTATCACTACATAGTATAGAACAAAGTCGCTATTTGTCTGTTTGTTTGTCTGTTTGTCTGTATGCTTAAATCTTTAAAATAACGCAACGGATTTTGATGCGGTTTTTTGTAATAGGTAGAGTGATTCAAGAGGAAGGTTTTTATGTAAAAAAATTCCCGAAATTCACACGGGAACGGGCACAACGCGGGTAAAACCGCGGGGCGCTGCTAGTTATTTTAATAAGATTTGAGTACCTTACTGCCGCACTCAAAGACGACATGTCATGTATGACAATAACGTCAATTAGCTAAGTGTCCATTTAACGAACGTCCTTAAGTAAGGCAGTTAATGTCAATGCAAAGCCTCAAGAGTAAGTAAACAAAAGCTAAACAAAGGCCTATAATTTCTGTAGATATTACAGTGTGATATTAACGCTTTAACGCTGTAGCATGGGCTGTCAGTAGTAATTATTTTATCACTAGCTGTGCCCCGCGGTTTCACCCGCAGCGCCCCCATTCCCGTGGGAATTTTTATTCCTTATTTTTCTTATATAAAAACCTTGTCCTGACAATAAGGAACACATTAAAAAAAGAATCATCCAATTTGGTGCAGTGTCGTTCTGAAGTTATGCGCTTACCAACACATTTTGCGATTCATTTTTATATTATAGATTATCTCTAAAGTTTGATGGGTGGCCTGTAGTAGCATTTCTATCTGAGCTCTAGCGCACTTCGGAGGGCACGTTAAATTGTCGGTTCCGGTTAATTTTATCAGACCATTTTAGAGGCCTTTAGGCTGTCTAGAAACTCCGACTTTGGCCACTAACCACATACTTGAAGTTACTTACTTTCTGCCTTAATCTTATAAGCTCTTTTACTGAAACAAAAGTTAGAATTCAAACAAGATATTTCGTCTGTCCCATTCTACCACGTCTGAGCTATCGATAAAAGTTTTATTTTCCATTCAAGTACGCGGAATGTTTACAATACGACCACCACAATAGACTCGTATTTACTTCCTTATTATTAGATATGGATATACTAGTCTTCGGCCCTGGATTCACTTCAAAATATTGTATATATCTGTATAATAACTAATCACTATCACTACATATTATAAAACAAAGTCCCTTGCCGCGGCGGTCTGTCTGTCTGTTCGCGATAAACTCAAATAACTACTACGGCACGGTTTTCGACGCAGTTTTTTGAAATAGGTAGAGTGATTCAAGCGTTACAGTTAAAACTTTACAGTTATACAGGTTATGCATCAGAATAACATATGGGATACATTTTATCCCGAAATTCCCGCGGGAACGGATATGATGTGGATAACACCGCGGGGCGTGGCTTCTACATTTAGGTTACATAAAGTATAACAGTTCACCTTACAGATAGTTCATTGCACTGTTATGAGGCGAACCAAACAAAAACTTAATAATTTGTCGTACCTACTAGGAAATTATGCAATTCCTATAGGTAATCTAGCTTAGCTCACGCAGGTATTGAGCTCAAAGTGTAAGACACTTTACTACTCTCAACGTAAATAGAGTTAAGCGTACTACCGTACTCAGAGACAGCAAGGCAATGGGCAAAAGTGAATTACCTATAAAATGTTCTGTTTTATAAATGTAAATATAAATGCGATTAGCACAACTCCGTAGTGAACTATTTTGTTACAAAGGTTATCCATTTAAAGTTGCGGTTTTGTTGGTGATGATAGTGAATTAAATGAAAGAGTTTTTCTGGTAAGCTTGTGAAGCTGGATGTTTGTTACTCTGTCACGAAAAAACTGCAGCACGGATTTGGATGAAACTTTACAGTAATATAGGTTATACATCAGAATAACATATGGGATACATTTTATCCGGGAACGGGTGCAATGCGGGTAACACCGTGGGGCACGGCTAGTCAATAATAAATCAGCGCTTAAAAAGGAGGTTTTGGCAAGTTTTTATCCTAAAATTCCCACAGGAAAAGGAAAACCACGTGGGAAAATACGTAAACACGCGTAATACACTGGGCGCCGCTAAAAAGTCATTTTTAGCTAAAAAAAAACAAGTGCGATGTAAAATTAGGAAGACACTTCTGTTTGTTTGTACAATAAGCGTTGTTTAACAACAGATGCGCGTGCGCATGAGGTCAGCTTTACTATTTACGCATCTCGTTATTTTTGTAAGCTTTTATTGCGCACAATTTGCAGACGAAAGTTTCAAGGAGGTTCCCAAAAAAATATCAACAACTTTTGTATTTTCAGATGAAAGTGAGGTAAAAATTAACCATTAAAGTATTTTAGGAAATGCACAAGTAGTATATATAGTAGCAGAAATAGGTGTGGTGTAGTTTGACTAAATATAAAGAAATATACCCGAACAAATCCACATACGGCTAATTAGACCCAAAAGTAAGCTCGAAGCTTTTGTTATAGAAATGTAAATAGCCCAAACTACATAAATGTACATATACAAATTCTTTATAACATATATAATTACCAACTAGACGCTTGCGTTTAGCGTGCGCACGCCGCGGTTTCATACAAAAGTGAACCGTCGCGGGCGCCCGCGACGTGCGCACGCCGCGTGTGGCTTCATACAAAAGTGAACCGTCGCGTGCACCTGTCGCGTGCGGTGTCATACAAAAGTGAACCGCCGCAGTGTTGGCCCTTAAGGATGAGATACTTTCAGGCTTTTTAAAGACTCTGACACCAGTGTTGCCATTAACCTACTAGAGTTTACTTTAAACTGTAGAGGTATGACTATGCCTTATCAGTTATCATAAAACAATCAAGTGTACACGTGTATTCTACGCTTGTAATGGAGTTACTCGAGCGATAACTTTTTAATGGGACTGTAGTAGTGGTTTTCAATCAATAACGTTTGATTTGATTGGATCGGAACGACTGATTAACGAATGGTGGGTCCGAGGGTCTTGGGGAGTCAGCCATTATTGCATGTTATTACCTACCATACTTTTAAACGAAACATGTTTCCTACTTTTCAAACATGGCTCGGGTTTGAGATCACCAACCCGCATTAGGCAGGCAAGTGATTACGCCTAAGCCTCTTCACTGATATCTTCAGTGAGATGAGAGGCCTGATGACTTTACTTCACTTTTACTTTTAAACCCACATGATTATTATTTTTCCAGAAAAAAAAACAGTTGGCTACTCTTATGGAAATCATGAGGTTTTATAACAAATGGTCGAATCGTACATTTCGTGCCAGTTTAATGAGTGCGAATCAACGAATGTCTTAGGTCCGATACTGCGTTATGCCTAGTTTACACGGGCTTCGTAGCTAAGCGCTTAGTACTTGTCACTAATACTAAGTCCTCATGTGTAAACACGCTGATTAGTGCTTAGTATTAGTATTTGTGAATAGTAGATGTGAATAGAAAACGATCCTATTTACTAAGCGACAAGTCGATACCCCCACCACGATTTACTAAGCACTTGTCGCTTGTTGACCGTGTGTAAACAGCTTGCTTGAAATAATAATGTTTGAATATTGCTTAAACACACTGTGCAAAATCAGGCGGCGGCGCGGCGTCGCTCCATTTCGAATGTCTGGTCACTAATAACTTTTACTGACTCCAACGTGTAAACGGTTACTTTTCACTTGTCATATTGAGGCTTAGTATAGTGACAAGTACTAAGCACTTAGCTACGAAGCCCGTGTAAACTAGGCATTAAGCGTGCGCACGCCCCGGTTTCATACAAAAGTGAACCGTCGCGTTCGCGTGCGGTGCCATACAAAAGTGAACCCCGAGTGCGCCCGCGACGGGCCGGGCGCACGTTAACGCAATGTTAACCCTTAAATTTACTTTTACTTCTTGTCGCTCGCACATTTTGTTAATGAGTACTACATTATACTAGTTTATAATGACTATCACACATTATACATACGTACTAAGCATTTCTTACCGTCATTATCACGTAATGATATAGGTGACAACGTAACCCAGTCGTGTATATAACAAGTCGGTGAGACACTAACTCAATTGTCACCTAGGTACGGTTTCAGATCACCTATGTAACATAACTGTTGTGTTTGGTTGACACATTTCGTCACGACTGGACTGTCATGATGTTACCACGTGAGTTTAATTGGCTATGACTATGAGCAGCTCCTTGGTTTCCAGTGATCAGGGGTCTGAATCAAGGTCCTCAAAGTCAAATCAAGGACATCAATTCATCCTTGGAAAACTCTGCAAAGATTTGAAACTACGTTTACCCAGGAACCGTGGTTATAGAAGACTTGTATTATGTGACCACGGGTCGTTTGTAAAGGGGCCGAAACATCAGATAATAATGTATCTACACTAATATTATAAAGAGGAAAACTTTGTTTGTTTGTAATGAATAGGCTTAAAAACTACTGGACCGTTTTTAAAAATTCTTTCACCATTCGAAAGCCACATTATCCACAAGTAACATAGGCTATTTTTCTTCCCGAAATTCCCACAGGAATGGACACAACGCGGGTAAAACCGCGGGGCGCTGCTAGTAATTGGCAAAAGCGAAGTGTGTAAGTTTTGCAAATCATAAGGATAATAAGGTTACATACAATGAAAGTAAGAACAAATAATTAACGTTTTTCTTGCTTGTTCAATATTACACTTCTGTAAGAAGTAGGTCACTGCTTCCAAAATACTGATACACCAATTCATTAACACAATTTATTCCCAAAACAGTGAGCAATTAATGAAATACACAGAACAGCATGATGTCACTCTTTCCGGCGAGTTTTTCAGAGAACAAAATGAATAAAGATGTGTTGATGTAATCTTTAGCGCGAATCTTTGTTCCCGAATGTTACTGATTTCTGGTGAAATCAAGATAAGTAATGTTATGGAAAGAAGAGAATCTAAAACTTCCGGCGCTTGTACCTGCCGCCTGTCGCGTCGTGGTGTCGTGGTCATGGCCTGTGAATATTCTGTAGGCTTTTATCGGTCCCAATAATGTATCTCTTGATCTATCGATGGACTAATTAAAATATTTGTCATATATACCATTGAGTTATATGTACTAATATATAACTCAATGATCTATAGGTACTAATATTATAAAGAGGTAAAATTTGTATGTTTGATATTCGTTCACGAAAAAACTAATGGACGGATTTGGATGAAACTTTACAGTAATATAGGTAGGATATATATCAGAATAACACATGGGAAACATTTTATCCCGAAATTGTTGCGGGAACGGGTGCAACACGGGTAAAACCGCTAGACGTTGCTAGTAATATCATAAACCTGTCCATCATTTTCATAATTCCGCCACTGTCTGGTTCACAGTGAGTCAACCGTACTGGTATTATCTGGCGGGATCACGATTGTAATGGCGGAGTCAGGAGACGCTCATTAGACAGATGGTGGTCAAAATATGAGGACTGATAAGCACATACATAAATACAATTTTATTTATGACCAGTGCCTCACTGTACTGAATGAATAACGTCATTATATTCGGGACGGTCTCATACGACGCGTGTCGTTGACACCCTCGATATGAAATTGGCTCATAAAACTGTTTAATAAACTCCACAATTATTATAAATGGGTTTGTCTAGTTTCAATATAATGAGGGTACTTCGTGGGTGGTGAAAAAGCTTTATAGTCTAATAGTCGTCGTTGATATTAAGCGAATTTGCAAGCTACAAGCGGGCGAGTGAGGGTTTTAAATAGTAGTAAGTACCACATAAGTACTACGCTCTTCCGTGGGTTTTCTATACTTTTTCAGCCACCAGTGACTGCTTTTTAGGCGTCACATCCAAACAGGTGTCAGTACCGAAAGTGGGTACAACGCGGGTGAAACCGCGGGACGCAGCTAGTAGTGTATTTTGATTGTTGATGAACAGCGTGATTCAATCAGAAATTTTATCCCAGAATTCCCTCAGGAATCTTAAGCAGTCTTGATAAACCGAAGCGAAGCGAATAGATTATAAATACAGTTACAGACTAGCTTGCATCAGAAATACCTGCCAATACAATGTCCTACGCTTGCCCTCCTACATAGAGTCATCACATACGAAATGACCTAGTAATAACAATGTAGGACACATCGATTCTTCAAGGATAAACGGTCATTCGATTTCTTTATAATTTATTTGATATACAGGTTGTGACAAGTAAAGTGGCAGATGTGTAATATAGAAGTGTCATGATGAAATGGTGAGAGATATAGCGAGTGAGAGTACAGCGGTAATCAAATAATTATTCCTGATTTAAGAATCTTTAATTATAAAAATGTTTAACCACTCACTTAAACGTATAAATCTGAGGGATTTCACCACACATTTTAACAAGTACAATTTTTTCCGAGATTTTTGACAACGTTGGCACAGTGGGTAGCGCTTGCTGTATTGGGCGTTGTTCGGTTCTAGCCCGGAGACAACAATTTGGGCAGACATAGTGGTTGGCAATGATGTCTTGGTGTCAAAATATATTCATTATAAAGTATTCGTGTATGTAAAAGTAATAGTATTTCATAATACAAGCCTAGATTTTAGTTTGGTAGTCAAAACATCTTTGAGGCTACAGATTTAACTTGTTATTAATAACTCCTAGACATTTCACTCTATTCACTCTATTCACTCTGGTCTCACACTTCTCGAACTTATTTAGCTTAAAAAATACTTTATGTATCCGAATTACTCATACCATGACTAAGTATGTTCGTATATGATCCAATTAAATAGCCTACTCCTGTCCTGTGACGTGTGGTATCGATCCATTGGCCATGTAACTATTATAGGGTACTGCAGGCTGATTGAATTAGTTAATATCGGGTCACTTTGCGTGTATAGGTAAGCGATAGACAGCTTTATTATAATACTAGCAGTGTTTTACCCGCGTTGTACCCGTTCCCGTGGGAATTTCGGGATGAAAAATAGCCTATAACCTTCCCGTTGATTGGGGCTATCTATTACAAAAAGAATTATTCAAAAAGGACTTATAATTCCTGAGATTATACAAACAAAGAAACTTAAAAATTTTACCTCTTAATAATATTAGTATAGATAAATGATTAGCCGCGCCGCGCGGTTTCACCCGCCTTGTACCCGGAATTTCAGGATAAAATGTATGCCATGTGTTATTCTGATGTATAACCAATATTACTGTAAAGTTTCATCCAAATCCGTTCAGAAATTTTTGCGTGAAAGAGTAACAAACATACATTATACATACACCTCCCAAACTTTCGCATCTATACTAATATTATAAAGCTGAAGAGTTTGTTTTGTTTGTTTGTTTGTTTAAACGCGCTAATCTCAGAAACTACTGAACCGATTTGAAAAATTCTTTTTGTAATAGATAGCCACATTCAACGGGAAGTTTATAGGCTATTTTTCATCCCGAAATTCCTACGGGAACGGGTACAACGCGGGTAAAACCGCGGGGCGCTGCTAGTTTATAATATTAGTAGGAACCATAGATATAGATAAATGGATCTTCTATTGATCACGAGACGGTCATGTAATTAATCGTAGGTATTTCATCAGCTCGCCATAGTGGACTGATTGTTACTGAAATAAGCGATTCATTTCAATAGGAAGGTTACTGTTGTGTAATGATCGTATACTATGGTAAGTAGGGGTAATGGCCTAATAAGAGTCGAGGGCATCGAGCTAGTTGACAAGATAGTAGCGTAGTTGGCTAGTTCGATAGGAAGCGAGCCAAGACATGGTATATACATACTTGCTAAAATCTGTTTTTCAGCGGTCAAAATATTTCGTAGATTTGCACGACAAAAACTTAACTTAATCTGTTATTTTAGATTACCGGTCGTCATTCGTTATTAGTATTGGCACTTGACCATGAAACCTCTGATGAAACTATCACCTTTTTCAGCAGGAAACGTAAGTCCAACGCAAAGACAGCCCCAATCAACCCACATCCAATATTTATACAAACAAAGTTTACATAATCTCTTACGTCATCCAGTGTTCCCGTAGCATCGTTCCCTGACCGTGTTACGTTTGTTTACACACAAACCTCAATCGGGAATTTATTTAGCTTTAAATAACAACTTTCGGCGTAATATCTTGTATTATGTGCGATATTAGGCGCCAGGAGTTATGAGAAGAAAATGGCGGTTTTTGAGGTTTAAATGTTTTGTGGCGGGAAAGAGGTTAAGTTGTTTACAACAAAGTGAAGTAAAAACAGGGTTGTTATTTTCTTTAACATCTCTACTCTAATTTCAAGACAATTCTATTGGACATTTGCTATCGGCTATCATTCGGTCTTTGTCTTTGATACTCAACTGAACGAGCTTACTAGTTCCCTCGATCATCCCGGCTATGTGTTCCACATCACACGGTGTGGGGTCAGTCTTTCTTGTTCGTCTCCTTCACTTCGCGTTACCGCGAGCAAATCGAACTTACTAGCTCTGATTCAGCGTATTTTAGTCATGTTCAAAGAAAGTCAATGTTAAAGCTTGAAAGAAAGACTATTAGCTTCCCCTTGAACTCGATGACGTACTTCGTAGCTTGTAAAATGAAAACCACTAAGTATTACAAGTATGTAGTTGCACTGGCCACCACAAACAACCAAACCACAACCTATATTCTATGCCTATTTGGGTTGTATGAAGCCAATGACTGAATAGTGAAACGAGAAAATATGGTTGTATAATATTTATTTATAATAGCTTACCGCCGTACTCAGAGATGTCAAATGCTTCCATAAGAGTGATTTGGACGTAATAATGTATGAAAAATAATGACATGTAGTTAATTGTCGATTTTAGAGCGCTGCTCTGAGCTCTGAGTACAGCAGCTCTGAGTACAGCAGTTAGTTTACCACATATAGTAGTATTGTTAAACATTATAACATTAGTAACAGTTTTTCAGGCTTAGCCATATTCAAATTTGAACTAGACATAGACACTTATTTATAAACAGTAAGTATTTTAGAAGGCAAGAATTCACTTATAATAAGGAACCTTTACACATAGGCTTACAGGTACGAGTATAAAGGGGTACTTTACCCCTAGGATATCTTGGAACCCTTTCTCCCTTTTCAGGATCGATTACCAATTTATAATTGGTAATTTATTTTTAGGACCCCAATTCAAAACCATTACTAAAGGTGCATTCCATTGAAGGCGACCGGAGCTGTTTGGAGCTAAATCGACCAATCACAAATGCATTGAAATTGTCAAAAAACATTGACATTGTCAAAATCTTTTAATCTCACTTTTATAAATGCGAAAGTTTGTGAGGATGGATGTATGTATGTTTGTTACTCTTTCACGAAAAAACTGCTCAACGGATTTGGATGAATCTTTACAGTAATATAGGTTATACATCAGATTAACACATGAGATACATTTTATCCTGAAATTCCCGCGGAAACGGGTACAGCGCAGGTAACACCGCGGAGCGCGGCTAGTATTATAGTAAATGCGAAAGTTTGTAAGGATGGATGTATGTATGTTTGTTACTCTTGCACGAAAAAACTACTCAACGGATTTGGATGTAACTTTACAGTAATATAGGTTATACATCAAACTAACACATGGGATACATTTTATCCTGAAATTCCCGCGAGAAAGGATAGGTACAATGCTGGTAACACCGCGGAGTGCGGCTAGTTGGCTATACTTTACGTGGACCCAGTAATCTCCGCATTGGGTTCCACTAACAAATTCATCTCTGCATTGTTAACGATCGAAAACAATTCCTTCTTAATCTTTATCTGTTCTTGAATAGGAAAACCTTTGACAGTTCTTCCCATGTTGATAAAAAAACCTATAAGAGGATCTTGTTCATCTATATAATGTGTAATAGCAGGCGTGCTGTGATTTCCTTCATTAAGGTAATGCTTCATCAATGATGAATGAGGATTTATTTCGACCGCGGTGAGTCTTTGGGGTCTGAGCGGTGCAGAGTCCATAGACTCTGAATGTGACCGGATTGATGCCATAGACGAAACTGGACTCGGCGGGTTTGACACTTCAGTCTTTGTTAAAGGGTCTGTGTTTATCACTAACATGCTTCTAGTTTCATCATCTTGAAGGTATGGGAGTAGAAATCTTAGTTCTTTGTTGTATTTTGGAGGCTTCATCTTGCTGCCAGCTCTGCCTTTGGTCTTTCTTAATATTAGAGCTTTGCGATGGTTGTCACGGATTTTGGTCCAGTGTTCTCGGCATGTTCGTCCTGGAATTAAAAAATATTTCGTTCATTCATTCATTCCGATTAAAAAAACTAATAACCTTCCAGACTGAGGTCTCGGGTTCAATTCCCGGGTCGAGCGAAAACATGTTGCCTACTTTTCAACATGGCTCCAGTTTGATATCACCATCCCACATTTGGCAATGGCAAGCGTGGTGATTATCCCTAATCCTCCTCACTGTACTGATATCTTCAGTGAGATGAGAGGTCTTTGCCCAGCAGTGGGACATTACAGGCAAATACTAGGTACTACTTCTCTTTGTACTGATATCTTCAGTGAAATGAGAGGTCCAGCTGTGGAACAGCCGTGAGTGCGAAAGCCGGACCCACGGCATCACCTGCTTTACCGCCGACGCAAGGAACACAGTGACGGTTTTAGTGGGTATTACCCGCCGCCGATGACTTCTATTTGGGGGAACGGCGGTCGGGTCGAGCCCCACATACCCCGGTGTTTACCCGAACACCGGGGATGTTCGCAAATGGCGCAAATGCATTTCCTCACTATAAAAAAAAAAAAAAGGCCAATACTCTACTTTTGTTTGTTCGAACCGTTTGCCGCTACTAGTATACCTATGAAACGCAGTAAATGTATCGATTGTAACGCAGTAATGCATCACACCTAAAATGATTGTAAACAAACTCAATAGTATTGTAATCTGCATCGGTATTCATAAACATAACTTAGAAACAAAAACGCCACGCAATTTGAAACCTTATCGCTATATAAATAAGAAGTAGTACGCAAGTGTTCAATACTCATAGTATCTTTTGTAAACACGGCATAACATCGCGGCTATGCTAGCAACGCAATGTCACCAAGTAGTTATGAAAAATAGCCTTTATTACAACCGTGTAAGGTTCATATAACTACAACTTGACGCGTTGCCGCTGCGTACAGCCACAGCTTACACAATAGTTACTACGTAAAGTTACTAAAAGTCAGTTTGACATACCGTTTTCATTCATAAGTTCACCGATTTCCTCCCAAATACTATCTCTTTTCTGTTGATTATAGTAATTAACGTGTTTTATATTGTACAGTTCTTCATGTTGTTGCACTAAACTGATTAGTATTTCTTTGTTCATGTTTTTAAACGGAATGTCTACACGTCTGCGCCCGTAGCCGACTAGATCCGAATGGCCCGTTCGGTGCGGATGACGTCATTGTGTCGGTACGAATCGCGCGGCGTTGCCGCTTCGGTGCACAGTTGCACATTGTATAGAAATCAATTGATAAAAATCCTATAGGTAATATTATGTTAGTCCGGACGATCCGATTCCGATTTGCCGCGCCAAAAAGAGATGAAGAAAGAAAGAGAAGAATGAATGAAAGATCATTGGACCACAGATTGCCGAACGAGGTCGATTATTACGACAGGTCCGGTTTAAACTGTGCAACGGAATTTGATGCGTTTTTCATACGTATTGTGATAATATTTTATTTTATGTTAGGTTAGGTTCTGTCATACCTAATCGTTGAAAATGTATGAAGAAAGTTGAAATGCTTTTAATTATTTTAAAACAGTCGGTGCAGTTAGTACTCTAGGCAGGTACACAAGTTATGAGCCCATTGATAATGAAGCGACAAAGTACTCTATAAACCAGTCAATAAATTGATATCCATAGACATTACACAGTTTACGACATACCTAGTTAATTCCGTTTTATGTGCCTGATCGTCGACCTTTGACCTCTAGGGACCTATTTGGCGAAAATACGAGAACTTTATAGGCTCACTGTCTCAATTTATAACATCCAACGAATGGGACAACAGTGTAAATATACCTAGGCACATTTTTTAAAAGAATTCCAAAAAGAGTATCGTTCCATTTTAGCTTGTATGTACTTACTTATATTTTTGTAGTTTTTTAGATTATTTTACATGACTTTAATTTAGCCTTTATACACTACAAGCAGTGATTCCCGGTTTTACCCGTGTTTCGGATTGGTAGTTCTCTGGACCTACCCTTTGGACAAACGCGATTGGCACGATGTAACTTTTTCAGGTGTATTATGTTTTATGTTACTATAGACTTGAACTATAGATTGATCTTCATACTTTTATAAATATTTTACTGAAAGATTAAGATTACCCCGTAATATTTTAAATGAACTGAAGTAAAATGAACAAAGTTTATAAACACAGATTCTTCACTACATCCTACTAATATTATAAATGCGAAAGTTTGTATGTATGGATGTATGGATGTATGGATGTATGGATGTATGGATGTTTGTTACTCTTTCACGCAAAAACTACTGAACGGATTTGGATGAAACTCTACAGTAATGTAGGTTATACATCAGAATAACACATGGGATATATTTTATCCCGAAATTCCCGCGGGAACGGGAACAAAGCGGGTAACACCGCGGGGCGCGGCTATAGACTATATAATACTAGCTGCGCCCCGCGGTTTAACCCGCTTTGTACCCGTTCCCGCGGGAATTTCGGGATAAAAATAGATGTTGGCCGATTCTCAGGCCTAACCGATATGTACACAAAATTTCATAAGAATCGGTCGAGCCGTTTCAGATGAGTTCAATTACGCACCCCGTGACACGAGAATAATAATATTATCCTACTAATATTATAAATGCGAAAGTTTGTATGTATGGATGTATGGATGTATGGATGTATGGATGTATGGATGTTTGTTACTCTTTCACGCAAAAACTACTGAACGGATTTGGATGAAACTCTACAGTAATGTAGGTTATACATCAGAATAACACATGGGATATATTTTATCCCGAAATTCCCGCGGGAACGGGAACAAAGCGGGTAACACCGCGGGGCGCGGCTATAGACTATATAATACTAGCTGCGCCCCGCGGTTTAACCCGCTTTGTACCCGTTCCCGCGGGAATTTCGGGATAAAAATAGATGTTGGCCGATTCTCAGGCCTAACCGATATGTACACAAAATTTCATAAGAATCGGTCGAGCCGTTTCAGATGAGTTCAATTACGCACCCCGTGACACGAGAATAATAATATTATCCTACTAATATTATAAATGCGAAAGTTTGTATGTATGGATGTATGGATGTATGGATGTATGGATGTTTGTTACTCTTTCACGCAAAAACTACTGAACGGATTTGGATGAAACTCTACAGTAATGTAGGTTATACATCAGAGTACTAATATTATAAATGCGAAAGTTTGTATGTATGGATGTATGGATGTATGGATGTTTGTTACTCTTTCACGCAAAAACTACTGAACGGATTTGGATGAAACTCTACAGTAATGTAGGTTATACATCAGTATAACACATGGGATATATTTTATCCCGAAATTCCCGCGGGAACGGGAACAAAGCGGGTAACACCGCGGGGCGCGGCTATAGACTATATAATACTAGCTGCGCCCCGCGGTTTAACCCGCTTTGTACCCGTTCCCGCGGGAATTTCGGGATAAAAATAGATGTTGGCCGATTCTCAGGCCTAACCGATATGTACACAAAATTTCATAAGAATCGGTCGAGCCGTTTCAGATGAGTTCAATTACGCACCCCGTGACACGAGAATAATAATATTATCCTACTAATATTATAAATGCGAAAGTTTGTATGTATGGATGTATGGATGTATGGATGTTTGTTACTCTTTCACGCAAAAACTACTGAACGGATTTGGATGAAACTCTACAGTAATGTAGGTTATACATCAGAATAACACATGGGATATATTTTATCCCGAAATTCCCGCGGGAACGGGAACAAAGCGGGTAACACCGCGGGGCGCGGCTATAGACTATATAATACTAGCTGCGCCCCGCGGTTTAACCCGCTTTGTACCCGTTCCCGCGGGAATTTCGGGATAAAAATAGATGTTGGCCGATTCTCAGGCCTAACCGATATGTACACAAAATTTCATAAGAATCGGTCGAGCCGTTTCAGATGAGTTCAATTACGCACCCCGTGACACGAGAATAATAATATTATTAATACCGCAGGGCAGCTTGTGGCGAGCTGTTGGTGAGTAGCGACACCACGGGCGATTCCCGAGTGCCCCGGAGAGTCGGTCAGGGCCCTCGTCTCCGGCGAGCCTTCACCGGTCGGAGTGGACCCCAAGGGGGCCCGCAGGACTCTCAGCTCTGGCTTGCCTTCACCGGCCGGCCAGAGGGGGGTCGTTAGAGGCACAGTCGATGTCGGCTGTGAGATCCGGGGGTGGAAGTGTTAAAGGGCATAACGCCGCGAGTAACGTAAGAGAAAGCGCAGCACACCTCTCTACACCCCCGAGTCGCCCGCGCCGATGTTGCCCCCTTGCCGTCTCTACGTCGGCTGTTTCGGGGGGCCCATCCAGCGGGCGGCGAGCCACGGCCTGCCGCCGATAACTTGTTCACCACTTGTTATGGCAGGTGCCGACCTCTTTGCAATATCCCATTTCCAGTCCATCCAACCTTCATTTCCATAGCCCAGTCTTTTTCTTTCATTTTTACTTACAATAGTCCCTACTTCTGCAGGTACACATTCCCGGACATGTTGTACTGATGTGGTCGGGAGTGTGTCCCTGCAGTTGTAATCCATTACATTAAACATCTCCAAAGGGCCTCTACGAGTTGGATCTGTATCCCCTCGCATGCCTCTCAAAAAGACCGGGCTTGTCCCGTGACTCCGAGGAGAAACACTATAATAATATTAATATTATAAATGCGAAAGTTTGTATGTATGGATGTATGGATGTATGTATGTTTGTTGCTCTTTCACGCAAAAACTACTGAACGGATTTGGATGAAACTCTACAGTAATGTAGGTTATACATCAGAATAACACATGGGATATATTTTATCCCGAAATTCCCGCGGGAACGGGAACAAAGCGGGTAACACCGCGGGGCGCGGCTATAGACTATATAATACTAGCAGCGCCCCGCGGTTTTACCCGCGTTGTGCCCGTTCCCGTGGGAATTTGGGGAATTTTTATACAAATAAACCTTCCTCTTGAATCATTCTATCTAATAAAAAAAAAACGCGTCAAAATCCGTAGCGTAGTTTTAAAGATCTAAGCATACATAGGGACAGGCAGCGGAAAGCGACTTTGTTTTTTATTAGTAGTGATGCGAAAGTTTGTGAGGATGGATTTATGTATGTATGAATGTATATTAGCAACTCTATTACAAAAAAAATTACTGGACGGATTTGGATAAAACTTTACAGTAATATAGGTTATACATCAGACTAACCCATGGGATATATTTTATCCCGAAATTACCGCGGGACCAGGTACAACGCGTAGCGCGGTTAGTCACTACATAGTATAAAATAAAGTCGTCTCTGTTTCGTGTTTGTTTGTCTGTATGCTTAAATCTTTAAAATTACGCAACGGATTTTAATGCGGTTTTTTGTAATAGGTAGAGTGATTCAAGAGGAAGGTTTTTATGTCAAAAAATTCCCGAAATTCCCACGGGAACGGGCACAACGCGGGTATATGTAACCCAAGGTATGAAAAACATGCCTAAAAAAATTGGTTATTGGCGTGCGCTACTAAATCTATTGCTGATACACAAAAACAATGTTCTACACAATCAAAGTACATATCATTGCGAACAAATAAGTTCGCGAGGGCATATGTCTAACTATTATAGTTAAGCCACAATAACCGTTTTTAGTTAAAATTAATTAGTTAAAAAAGGAGTGTAATTTTAAGTTGATGATATTCATATGATGATATGAATCTACATCAAAATAAATGGCTCTACAATCAAGTTTAATTATGTTTCTTTGTATACCTCTTTAAATTATTAAAATCGGACAGTTAGTTTCAGAGTTATGATGAGAAATATCACTACGTGTTTGTTTGTTTGTTTGTCTGTATGCTTAAATCTTTAAAATTACGCAACAGATTTTAATGCGGTTTTTTGTAATAGGTAGTGATTCAAGAGGAAGGTTTTTAAGTATAATAACATCTATTAAATAATGGAGAAATACTGTTATTTTCAGGGTTTCTAATGTGGTGTCGTAAATTTTTACATTTCTTGCCGCTTACATTGCGTACGCAGGCTTAACCTTACAGGATTTTATAAAAATAATGTACTAAGTATTCTCTACATACAGAAAAGTCCGCGATGGTATATGTCTATCTCTTATCGATATCCCACAAAACCATTTTTTGTCATTTACTTTTTACGGCAAATAATAGCTAATTTTCGAAGCGATTTTAAGCACTACAGCATTATAATTTCCCACTTGAAATTTTGATTGTGTATATTCCTGCGGGAGACACGCAATGTTTTATCCCGATTTTCCTACATGAAATCTTGATTACCCGAAGCGAAGCGAGGGCGGGTCGCTAGTATTATTATAAAACAAAGTCGCTTTCCGCTGTCTGTCTGTCCTTAAGTACCTATGCTTAGATCTTTAAAACTACGCAACGGATTTTCACGCGTCTTTTTAAATAGATAAGGTGATTCAACAGGAAGGTTTACATGTATAAAAATTCCCGAAATCCCGATGGGAACGGGCACAACGCGAGTAAAACCACGGGGCACTGCTTGTACCCAAATAAATATTTACATACGTTTCTACCATTGTAGATGTGTCGTACGAAGGATACATTCATTGTTTGCTAAAACTACAATCATCTTAATGGGTTGATATAAACTGGATGAATCAGAAAAAAGTCGCATCATCCAGTCGGGTCTGGTATCAACCGGCATCTAATTCATCTAATTACTGCCTTTTCAATAACCGACTGTCGTATCAAGTAATTTGTAATACCTAGCTACTTTAGTTTCATGGCAGAATAATTGAGAAGGTTTTTACTTTTTAATGGAAAAAAAAATATTTAGTTTCATTTTATTGTCTCTGACCCTTAACAAAAAAATAAAGCACAGATAACATAAAAAAATGTTGTGAATGAATACATTATGTAGTTTGACATTAAGATAATTTGAAATTAGAATTTTTGCGTGCGTCCGAAAAAAGTAGAGCAAAGAGATTTGAAATTCATAGTTATTACAGACACGTGGGTAGCATTTATTTATACAATTTATTGCTTGTAAAATAAACCCTCAAATATCAATAAGTGTTTATTTGCCCATACAGTTCGCTCAGGGCCAGCGCAGCCGAGAAGTGTAGCAATAATTTAACAGGTTCGTTTCATCTGGTGTTACAAAATCATTGATTTATATGCGTCGTAACCCGCGCCAAAGTTTACGTTCCTAATAACGTGGAACCATAAATATTGGGAATTAATAAAGTTTACGTCCCCAAACGGACTCACGTGTGTCTATTTGTGAGTTCACGTGACTGGGGAACGGAACGCCGCGCCGTCGATAGTCTGTTGTTTTGACCGTTTGCACGTGCACCGTTTTGTTCTAGATAAGAGAATGTTCTAGATAAGAGAATAGGGACAAATATCTGATAAGCTTTCAGCTAAAGCTTTAATGGTTTGGCCTTTTTATAGGTACGTAACGTAGAAGTAATAGTAGTCAAGCCTGTAATATCCCTCAGCTGCGCAAAGGCATCACTGAAGATATCAGTGCGGTGAGGAGGGAGGATTAGGCGTAATCACCACGGTACGTGCTTAGCGTGAATAAGGTAGATAGATAGATATACACTTTATTGTACAGTCGGCCAAGAAAGTGGTCTACCACTTTTGACAAAAGTTTCTGCGAGATGTAACGATCGCTAAGGTTGACTTTTCTATGCACAATTATGTTATGACGTTTTGTCTGTTATCTGAGATGCCTGACATTTGACATCATTGGGTGACTTAGTTGGACCTCTATTATTAAATGAAAATTGACCTTGTTGTTTCATGACGTTCAAATGAATCTCAACCGTAGGGTGGTAGAGCACATTTTTGGCTGACTGTACACCAACCACATTAACATATACATAATACAAATAACATTAAAAGTTGCACAATGGGCTTTATCGCTGAGAGCGAGCTCTTCCAGGCAACCTTTGGACACACACATCCTACTCATATTATAAATGCGAAAGTTAACCCTTTCTTGCGGGAATTTCGGGTTAAAATGCCCTGTGTTATTCTGATGTATAAAGCCTATATTACTGTAAAGTTTCATCCAAATCCGTCCAGTAGTTTTTTCGTGAACCAGTAACAATCATACTTACATCCATACTCACAAACGTTCGCATTTTAAATATTATTAGGATAGGATAGAACCACAGAGCATAGAAGCACCGCGCTCTCCTACTTCTATGCTCCGTGGATAGAACAAATAATTCCTATAAATTCATGTCAAGGTTTGAATAATAGAATTTAAATCTTGTCATGACGTCATTCGATCCCATTCATTCATTCCATTACACTTTCATTCCACCCATAAAAAAAACAAAACTGTTGCGAAATTCAAAGTACGTGTCGAACGTCCCAATGCAAAACACTGTAAGGTCATTCTATGAAATTCTTAGAACCATGATTCATACACTGCACTATTTAGTACTTTGTTATATTAACACTTTGCTAACTCTCTAACTACTCTCTTTAGCAAATTGGGTTGACGTTAAAACGACAAGGTTCTAGCAGGTATTTTTATGCAAGTTATTCTGTATCTGTGTTTAATATTCATCACGTAATGTGTTGAAGAGGAAACAGTCTCCTAATGTGTTGTAAAGTAACACTTAGCGAGTTAAGCCGTTGTCAACAATGAACCGAAATATCCTGTGTTTGTGTCGGATGATTTAAGGTAGAGTTGTGTAACCGAAAATTGATGAAATCTAAGTACCTATTTTTATTTCTGATTGTCAGTTATTATTTATTTAGTTCATAATTATTTTCATCTTGTACTTTTAATATTTAACCGACTTCAAAAAGGTAGGATATTCTCAGTTCATTCTTTTTGACGCGTCTTCACTACTTTTAACTATAGCAATACCTAGATAGATTCAAAATCTAGGTATTTATCTTCTTCTTGAATTTATCGAGGTATTTAAGAAGCTGGGAGTTTATCTTAAAACCTACCTCACAAAGCTAAGTAAAACAATTAAAACACGTTTGGTAACAATAAGACATTCAGAAATGTGCCTACAAAGTAAACCACAAATGGTTACTCTAAACAGGTTAGACCAGTCTACCTAGAATATTTAGTGTTTTAAGCATAATAAAAATTCCACAAAAACATACTCAATATTTTTTACACTATTTTTTGAGTTACTTATTGTTAAAGTCTCGACTCGGCGTAAATATTGATCAACCAAAATAATAAAACCAAAAATACATATTTTTTCTACTCTATTTTGCTTATTTTCTGAGTTACTGATTGTGACCATATAGTGAACGATATAATCAAGGAAGCTTCGTGCAAATATTCATGAACTACTTATTGTAAGGTATAAATAGAAGCCTATTTTTAATGTCCTCCGGGTTGATAATAATAAGTGTTTTTCAAGTAGGTACAACAAAAAGGTGAACAATAAGTAGGTTGGAAAACAGAGACTTTTTTAAACTTTCGCAATTTTTATACATAATTAGCACCGTCTCGCGGTTTCACCCTCGCTGTGCTCGTTCCCGTGGTAATTACGGGATGTATAGTAGCCTATAAATAACCCTCCCGTTGCATGTGGCTATCTATTACAAAAACAATTATTCAAATCAGACTGATAATTCCTGAGATTACCTCGAACATACAAACAAACTAATTAGTTAGTATAGATTTACTTATTAAGTAAGGGTTCAGGTTCCTACGGGTTATTCGCTCGCCCGCGACCCCGGGTGGTGCAATCCACTCGAAACGTCGGGAAATCAAAGTACTTAAGTGTTTTTTCTTACTAAAACGACCTTCTAGGCTGCGAAAAAACCCGTAGTAATACATTGATATTGGTAAATAGAGTACCTAACAATTTGACACGTGAAGTGAAGTAGCAATAAAATTCTTAAATATTGAAGATAGGGTATTTTACTAAATGGAAAAATTGTTTATTATAAAGTTTGATTTTATTCTCTCCGGTTGTTTAGCTCGAGAATCGAACCTATGCTTGTTACTAATATGAAATAATAACAACGAAATGTTTATTTAAAACACGTGTACATAACAGTGGTAAATGTACTTACCTATATGATACGGTAGTCCCAACGTTTTACATCTTAACTAGGCATGCAAATATAGTTTTAGTTTAGAGCATGAAATAAGTAGGTATTAATAACTAGCAGCGCCCCGCGGTTTTACCTGCGTTGTGCCCGTTCCCGTAGAATTTCGGGAATTTTTATACATATAAACCTTCCTCTTGGATCACTATATCTATTAAAAAACCCCATCAAATCCGTGCAGTATTATTTGAGTTTATCGCGAACAGACAGACAGACGCGGCCGGGGACTTTGTTTTATAAGTATTTTAATACCTATTTGAAATATTCACAGACAAAAAAGTCTATTTGACGTCTACCCTCAGATGTGCTTCACAAGCATGTTTTCATAATCTGTTTTGTCTATGGTATCTGTGAATAGAATGCTCAGACTCTTATTGTGGATAACTCACTATTTAACCCCTCATTTCTAACATTAAAAGATAATTAATCTTCTACATTAAGTTATTAATAACAGGCAGCCATTTTGATAAACTAGAAATTATTCGTTAATAACAACTACGCTGACATTTTGAGCGAAGTGACATTTCACGCGCGCTAAAACGAAATAAAAATAATTTAAATGTCACTAAGCAAGTTGATTGCAGTGTTTTCTTTTTGTTATGTAATAAAATTGAACATAAATTGAACATACATACATATATTTTTTATATGCGAAAACATAATTAATGGTGTTTTAGATTTATACTTTGTTTTTTCCTTAGTTTAAGTTACACTGATTGTTTTCCAAATAAAATTAAATACATGTTTTATGATAGGAAAGGATTTTAAGTAATACATAGTTCACCTATTTCAAAGCGATATTTTGCTCGGCTCGCACATAAGTAGTACTTAGTATAGGTAATCTATGCATATAAAAAAAATTGAAGTGTCTGTTTGTAATATTAAAATATCCGCTTTTTACTACATGCCTATGGATATATGGAACATAATACTAAAATGTATTTTTTACAAGTTTTGTCTGTCTGTCGTCTATTTCGAATGGCTGGACCGATTCTGACAGGACTTTTACTGGCAGATAGCTGATGTAATAAGGAGTAACTAAGGCTACTTTTATTTTTGAAAAAATATAATATTCCCATAATAACGGGTACAACGCGGGTTAACCGGCGGGGCGTTGCTGGTTTATAATAGAGGGTGACTTTTGTAATTCGGTCAGTATATGTAGACAATAGGCAAGTCGGAAGATATATTTTTGGAACAATGTTGTTTCTTATGAAAAAAGTCGCTAATCTAATCGCATGATTAGAAGCAAATTCAACGGATCACGTGATTCCGTGGGAATATCCCAATCTGCATTGTATAATGTACTTAGCGGGTATTACGTTATTACCATTAAGAGAAGTAATACATAATACTACCTAGTTATAATTACTAATGTAGATACCTATTTGTCTATGCCACTATCTATGCGTTTTTATTGAAGCGGAGCGGAACTGGAACTGTGCGGAGCTCAACTGACCAATCACAACGCGTTACGAAAAGATTTTGACAATGTCAATGCGTTGTTTGACAGTTCTAATGCGCAACGATCCAATCAGCTTCTAATCTCAGAAACTGCAAATGCCATTTGAATATTTCTTTCTTAGCTATTAGATAGAGAGCCACATTCAACGTGAAGGTTATAGGTTATTTTTCATCCCGAAATACCCACGGGAACAGGCACAACGCGGGTAAAACCGCGGGGCGCTGAATAAATGAGTGTAACGACATTGGCTTTCAAAGAATAACTGTCATATACTGTTTCCTTTAATTATTTCGTGCCTACATTACATTCAATGACTTCTATGAAGCTAGTTAATGAATGAAACACTTTTAAAGTAATTATTGTGACGCACATTGTTGGAACTATTAATGTTTCTGGAATACACTGGTTCTCTCGGGAAATCGACCTGTCTAGTTATTTCTAGTTTTGTATAGCATTTATAACTAACCTTTGTTATTTGTTTTTATGAGTTTTAGACATTTTTACTATTAATTGAAACGTACGTTAATGACATTATTATTTATTTCAACGGGAACTTACGTACGCGGAGGTTACTGTTGAGTTGTCCCTCAACACGTTTCGGTCACGTACGGTGACCATCATCAGGAGGTGGGTGAAGCGCTCGCGACAGCGTCTCTCCCCGCACCACATTTTGTCACCCGTTGTACCAACTGTAATTTTAATAAGTTAAAACTTACAATTTTGTTATAACTAACCTATATTGCCCCACTGCTGGGCAAAGGTCTCCCCCAAGCATCGCCAAACCTCCCTCTCTCTTGTTAAAAGTAGAGGTTGCCAGATGTAAATGTTTTAATTCCCCGTTGGCACAGTGGTATGTGAGAGCGCTGTGTCGGGAGTCGCGGGTTCGATTCCCGCCTGAAGGCAACGATATGTGCAGACATATCGTTGGCGACGACGTCTGGGTGTCAAAAGGCCTCTCACCTCTACCTACCTACAGTAATGAATGCGATGTTACAATTTTAATTTGCATTTCATCAATTTTTATTTCAATTAATTTCAGAATCTGGCAATGAAAATTATCGCCAGTAAAATGAATAAAACCGAAATATCTTTGCCACGTAGATAGACAGACTCAATGTAGGACAGTATTTATTATACAGAACCTTGGGCCAGTTAGATATATTACAACAGAATAGGTACTTGAAGGGCTCTGTTCATTGATTTTACGAGTTTGTGTAAAGGCTACACGATATTTAACTATTGTGTTCGTTAGTTGTATGACTAGGTGCAGTGAGTATAGTGAATATTAATAACTCTAGGTACAATCAGTCTATGAAAATGTTTATTAAGCACTTTAGTAATCTGTTACATTGTAAAATAGGAAATTGTTATTGTGTTAGAAGGTTACATAGTAGTTTGAATATGATGAAGTTCTTAAGTTCATAACTAATATCAAAATGGCCGGGAATGTTTTTTCGGGTCCCATATAATCTTTAGTTCTCTACTTTAAGACCTAAACAATACTTTATCATCTAATATATAAAATTCTCGTGTCACGGGGGCGTGGTTGAACTCCTCTGAAACGGCTCGACCGATTCTCATGACATTTTGTGTGCATATCGGGTAGGTCTGAGAATCGCACAACAGCTATTTTTCATCCCGAAATTCCCGCGGGAACGGGTACAACGCGGGTGAAACCGCGGGGCGCAGCTAGTGAGTTATAAATATAATAAGTATTTTTTTTAATCCAACAGTTATTTTTAGAATGACTAAAATTGACTTGAGTACTTCAGACAAGTCAGTCTACATACTGTCTACATGTCTGAACTATTAAATCTGTAATAGTTCTTATAGTACCGTGTTACTACCATTAAAATCTCATACTAAAACGGTTGCCATTGAGCGTACTACGTAAAAACTAAAAATACAAGTATTTCCTCGAAGAAAAACCGATAAAAACTCTACTCATAGACAACGTTTAGTAAATCAAGGGTCTCCTTCAAACGTAATCGAGTGATTCAAAAAACTGCAGTAAATCATTTAGTTTTTGTTCGCTTCTGGATCGTTGCCAGCGATCCGTCGAGTATTGAATGATCAATTAATATCGTCTTGTACTATTTGTAGATTTTTCTTCATCTGATAAGATTTTTAAAAGACATTTTATGCATTGTGATGACAGCTGTCATTTCTGCACTTGCACCCACGGAAGAGTGAAGTAATTACTGCACACTTCTCTATTTCCTGCTTGCACCATACAAGTTGTACAGTCAAAAGTAGTATGTAGAGTAGAAATAGATACGCCCCGTGAAATGGTTCACGGACATTTTGAAAGTTTATCTTTGGTTGTTCTAATACAACTATAGTCTATTCCCAGGTCCCAGATCAAATTTGTAATCAAAGTTATGTCAAGATTTTGTCACTGTCAATGTTAAATTACCCGAAGGTCAGATGTGTCGAACCTTCGGGTAATTTCATTTAAAAATAATAATATTATAAAATTATAAAAAATATTAAATATTTCTGTATGAACTTATAAGGCTTGTTTTTATTATTTACTACAACAAGAAAACATATTTTATTCGAAATTAGGACATTTAAAACACTGCAAGTTCATTACATACATTTATTCACTATCCGAAGAGATATTCAGTTAAGGTTCTGCATCTGAGTAATTCACATTTTATAATAAAACTATCACTAAATTAAAAAGAAAGAGATTAAAAAAATTAGTTTTTCACGATTTTCAGCGAAACGGTAAGTTTTATCATAAAAATATCTGAGACAAAATTGTTGATAGTAAAATTATCTACAAAAAATGTTTCATACTTTTTTTCCCACGAGTCACTCTTTTTGAGATATACTTAACGATTTAAAAAGTTGTAAAAGTTGTAATGGTCAATTATGACCAACGTGTGCATAATGATGCACACGTTTCCACGCCACGTATGAGGTAGTGTACTTAGCGCTTTTTAGGGTTCCGTAGCCAAATGGCAAAAACGGAACCCTTATAGATTCGTCATGTCTGTCTGTCTGTCCGTCTGTCCGTCTGTCCGTCTGTCCGTCTGTCTGTCCGTATGTCACAGCCTTTTTTCTCCGAAACTATAAGAGCTATGTTGTTGAAACTTAGTGTGTAGATGTATTCTGTGAACCGCATTAATATTTTCACACTAAAATAGAAAAAAAATAAAATTTTAGGGGGGTCTCCCATACTTAGAAATGAAAAAAAATTTTTTTTTTTCATCAAACCCATACGTGTGGGGTATCTATGGATAGGTCTTCAAAAATGGTATTGAGGTTTCTAATATCATTTTTTTCTAAACTGAATAGTTTGCGCGAGAGACTCTTCCAAAGTGGTAAAATGTGTGTCCCCCCCCCTGTAACTTCTAAAATAAGAGAATGATAAAACTAAAAAAAATATATGATGTACATAACAATGTAATCTAACACCGAAAATTGGTTTGAACGAGGTCTAGTTAGTAGTTTTTTTTTTACGACATAAATCGTAAACCGCAAAAAAATACTGATTATTCATTCAATAACTTAAATGTAAATAAAAAAACATTTATTTCAAGAACTTCTTTATTATGTTACTCGCTGCTACGGAACCCTTCATGGGCGAGTCCGACTCGCACTTGGCCGCTTTTTTTTTGAGTCCGAAATACGAACCACGATAAAATAAAATGTCGACTCTAAAAAATGTTCTGCGTCTCTGTAGTGTTCCAAGTATACATAAATAAACTGCACAAAAAAAGCTTTTGATAATTTTAATTTTCTTCAGAATAACAATCGTATAAAAGTCAATACTGCATAATCGTTTGAATAACTATAGCTATCCCCTTATTTTTATAAGATAAATAAATACCGTGAAATCGTCAAATTAACAACTGCACGATTTTCGTGCAGGTTTTGTGCACTGGTATCACATTTGTTTACAAATTTGATCTGGGATCTGGGAATAGACCATAGTAATGTAGTAGTAATTGTCTACTTGTCTATTAGAAAGAGTGCCAAATCTATAGAGCAAACCATAGTGAAAATACATTGCATAAGCAAGCTATATAAATTCCCATGCACCTAAGTTTGAATATTTTGAAAACAATAAAATATTTCTGTAGCGCTTGTGGCGTTTAAAATTGTCGGTCTCAATTTTTTCTATCGATATCCATGTCGAAGGCTTTAATCCGGTCTAAAAACTACGACACTAGGGTTGAAGTACTTACTTACGGAAAATCTGAGGAGGACTACTGTAGCGCACACATAACCACATACCTAGTGCGAGTGCGGGTCGGATGCGAGTCGGATGCGGGTCGCGTGACGTTGTACTCCTTGTATTATGTATGAACGGTGTTACACAAGACTATTGCACCCGCACTATTTGTGCCTTGTGCTTCAGTAGTTAAATAAATCACCTATTAGTCTTAACAAAATAAACCTTCACTTTATTATTGATTTAACTAATCGCTTAATCAAATGCCGTTCCTAATTTACGTCTTATATTTACCCAGTTCTGTTATTCAGTCTCTGTGTACGTTTCGCAGTTTGTCTTACCGTCCAAGAATAATATTGTGATGCGATTCTCAAAATTCGCTCTTACATACACGGCTGATTAGTGATGTTACTCGGAAAACGGTATTATCCTTATTTACAAATCCGACACTAACCTACATGCGGTCTTCTTGTAACTGACAAGTGACATTACGATCGTATTTTATGAATTTAGAGTGGCTTTTAAAACTGATGTTGATGATATCATGTTATGTTTGTGGTTTGCCAGTATGTTTGTTGCCCTAAATTGAATAATAGGGTCAAGATGTATAAATCTAGACTTTAGAAATGTCAGGGAGGGTGCAATAAACCTGACTTACCTTGGCCGATATGTATAGATTGATGGATCAACTGAAAATAATAATACGAAGATTTGCCAATTAAATGACCTAAATTGACCTCTCCTGAATAAACTTAGAAATGACTTAGGCTCCGATCCAGGAGGGATTAAGGCGCCTTAGTCGCCTAAGGTGCCTTAGTCGCCTAAGGAGCCAAAGTCGTAGTCACAGGCAATAACTAGTCGTTATATAATAACAGGATAGTCGTTTATCCCTACCAACATACATAGATAATCTATAAAATATAAAAATGAATCGCTGAATCTGTTGCTAAGTGCAACTGCACCAAATTGGATGATTCTTTTTTTAATGTGTTCCTTATTGTCAGGAGTCCTGACTCAGGACAAGGTTTTTATATAAGGAAAATAAGGAATAAAAATCTCAAAATTTCCTCGGGAACGGGGGCGCTGCGGGTGAAACCGCGGGGCACAGCTAGTAAAGAATATAAGCTTCATAACAGGATAGTCATATTTACCGTACAAATAATTAACTTTAACTAATTATAAATTCAAAACAACACCAAATAAGGCCCACAATTGAATCTAATTCAATGAATGCGACAATCCCCACAGACTTTGCCGGACGTAATATCTTACTTATGCGCTGATTATTATACAAGTTTAATTATAATAATTAATTTAATTGATTAACATATTTTAATTAATAAGGACATGCATAGGAATTTAAAGATTTCGACGAATTTAATCGACAAGTCTGCGAGGGCATAATGTAATTTGAAAACAGACTTTCAACTATTTTTATCTTTTTTAAAGATTGACTCTATAGTGGGATTCCCAAAACTAGCGCCCACGTAGGTAGGTTTGGTTAGCTAGTTGTGGTGAAAAGATTAAAGTCCGGAGAAGTCCCGAAAAAAATATTTTTTTACTTTTGTCGACCGCGTAAAAATCTTTCTGTCGGCAGTACCCTTAAATTATGATTCACAATAATTGTATCTCTTGAGTTATTAACAGGAATAAAACAAAAAAATATAACGACATGAAACACAATATTCTAAAATAACATAAAAACATACCGTGTCAAAGCTATAAGTGATTTTTTTACAAGAACCAAATCGTAAATTAGAATTAATTTTCCAACTTCAAAGTGTGTGCCAAATTTCTGGCGGGAAAATCTCGCTTCATTTGTTTTTTTATAGAAATTAGTCATGTCTATAGTTTGAGTGTTCACTCATTTATGAGACCTATAATTTTTTTGGAATTGGTTTGAAATTGGATGGACCATTTTTCAGCTTTCACTTTTACTGAATATCGAGATAATTGTTTCGATTTACGTACGTTTTTTCATTTAAGTATAAAATAAATGTCGACTGGAAGAAAGAGATATTTTATTTTGTTTTATATTAAAAATATTCTGTACTAATTAGGTAAGTATATTTTAATTTTAATCTGTAATGCTTTATCGTATTATTTTTCTAAAATAAAAACTACTCTCTATGACATTAAATTCTCCTTGAAAAACCAGACACTGGTCAGTCACATTATTTAATGAAAACCACAGATTAAACAGCGACATGACAGTCCTACTTATTACTTTTATTATGCCTCATAAAAATGAATGTTTATTATAGAGCAATAATGATCGGTAGAATTGTGTGATATTTTACCCGTTTTACTAATAAAATCGGGTTTCTGAGACTGCTCGGCGCGAAGTGTGACCTTAAAATGTATTTTTGTTAATCTGTGACGCAGATTGTGACTGTCATTCGGGGAACAGACTATAAATCAGGATGGTCTCATTTCGGCGCGAAAATGAGATTTTCCTCAAAATGACATTTAGAGAATATGAGAAAGAAAATGTTTCTTTTTTCATTCATTAAATGAACGTTACAGTTGTAACAGTTTGATTAATTGGATTTTAACAGCGATTTAACAAATCTACAACCAAATGGACTGATATTACCTAAGTATATTCTCTATGGTTTGAATCCTGACCTAAACTATTTAAATTACGAAGCAAACTTCCGTCTACAACATTACAGAAGAAAAATAACACCAATTAGTTAATTGTCTACTTAACCCCTCAACTGTGGCCAACCCCGCAACGGGTCGCACGTCAAAAGTCCGCGTCTGTGGTGCGACCCTTTCAGGGGCGCTGTCTACGCACACATGTTTAATGTGCAAACACAGCGATAAAACTACTTTTGGCTTAGTCTATCATATTAAAACGCGTTTATAGTAGAGCAAGACAGATAGCAAGCGTCGTTTGAGTTCTCGGTAAAGAAGGAATGACCGCGAAACGGCCAGTAAAATAACGGCCGCGTCGAGACCAAGGCACTTTGTTCTGTACTTAAAACTTCGTTTATGAAAAATAATTGTATGAGAGTCATGACTTGTGTGATATTATTTTGTGAATAGTATTATAAGATTATAAATAAATACTTTTGGTTCACTAAATAGTGGTTTATTATTAAAATATGACCCAAAATCTACTGAACATTTAGGTACCCCAGTAATTATGCTAGCCGTATAACTTTATTACCGACAAATATATTACAAAAGTACTATTTTCTAGGTAGAAAATTTAATTTCAAAATGATTCAGATCCTTATAAGGGCTTCTGCATGACCAAGGAACAAGAAATTGCAGTTTTAGTGTATTGTGGGCGTCTAGAAACCTCTGCCTGTGGCGAAACCCGCTCAGGGCGCCACAGACACGACAGATCGGCCATTTTGCATATCACAGCTGAGGGGTTAATGGCACTTATTTATTAAAATGGATATTCTGTGTTTATTAAACTCGAGCCAATTAACTGTGTGCCAAGATGTCTGCATCTAATTATTTCAATACCGTGTTTGGGTGACGAAATCTTGTAGGTCATGTTTGTTTATGGTTCGACGCTGTTGCTCTTGACTTTGCTCTATGGTTTATGCCCCATTGCTCTAAATTATGACTTAAGTAAGAAATCGCCCACTGCTGGGCAAAGACCTCATAAGATTTCAGTACAGTAAGGAAGATTAAGCGAAATCACCACGCTTGCTATTGACCTAATGGGAACAAATATTTTTTTGAAGTTTCATAATATAACGCACTAGTAGGAACTCAGTCTGACAGTTTTATGCTTATTTACGCTTTTGCTATTGAGTAATCCTTTAGCAAAAGTCTAGTAATATTTTGAGACAAAGCAATAATGGTTTCAATACAGCAAAAGTCATACATTTAAAGGCTATGCTATCAATTTCTATAGATGAGAAGTCCTATGGCGAACGGTGCGAATTAACTATTTATTTTTAAATTTGATAAAAACCGTAATATTGATAACTGTGTGCTTAGTGGGAGTTTTCCAAATAACTTTACAGTCGCGTAAGCGAAAAAACTCTGTGAGTCTGTTGTTTTTAAGTTGCCATGGTTATTTTTACGCGTTCACAGCGTCAACATTAAGGCCGACGCCGACGATGAACGAGAAACGAGTAGAACTAGAAACTATGTATAAACGAGTTGGCGATCAACAGGAAGTCAGTGTGTAGTTTCGATAGTATTGTAGCTGAATTATATAAAAGAGAGTGCGCAAGTGCGACGAGGGATTACTCGCGCAACTCGTCCGCAGTTGCTCAATCCTGTGCAAACCTACTTCTATCTACTTTCATTGTCGCACTGTAAAGAAATGATAATTCGAGCTAGCATCGTTGAACGAGTATCGCTGAGCGAGTTTATTTTTGAAGCTCCTCGCTCAGCGACAAAACTAAGTAGTAAAACGAGTCGATGCCGGCAGTGTGAACAGTCAGCGAGAAACTTTTAATATCTGCACCTCTTTCGTTTATACGGAATATGCATTTATTGTGCGTTTCTTGAGAGAGAAAATCGCCGAGAGTTACTCGTTTTCTCGCCGGCTGTGGGACCACTGCCTAACTCAGAAATATATGTAGCTAAAAAGCGCCCCTAGTGGTCACAATGCGAACTAAAATCTGCCATCGACTTAGTAAGCGCGTAAATGTACAGTCCCACCATCTTATCTGTTCAGTTGACGGCGTCGCTAGTGGAGAATTTGGTATTGCCATATAAGAAATTCACCAAGAAACAAAGGTAATTAAAACATGTCTTGCAAGTCAGTCTATAGATATCATTAAAATTTAAGAAACTACAATATCAATCATATAGAGCGTAACTAACATAGTATAGTATAGATTCAATATGGCTTAATTATAATAAAAAAATATAATAAATTATAACATTAACATGCATATTCCAGGTTTACTGTGTTTAGTGTTTACCAGCTTCGATCACATCGTCACTTACCATCAGGTGAGATAGTGATCAAACAGGTCAAAATTTGTGACAGGCTCACAAATCAATAAATATAACATACTAGCAGCGCCCCGCGGTTTTACCCGCGTTGTACCAGTTGCCGTAGGAATTTCGGGATGAAAAATAGCCTATAACCTTCCCGTTGAATGTGGCTATCTATTACAAAAAGAATTATTCAAATCGGTTCAGTAGTTTCTGAGATTAGCGCGTTTAAACAAACAAACAAACAAAACAAACTCTTCAGCTTTATAATATTAGTATAGATAGCTATGAACCTTAGTAACTACATAAATAAAACAATAATGCAGCACAATAGGATTTTATTTATATTTTATAAAAATAATTGTGGTCATGGTTTCTGAGCTCAAGCGGTCGCACTCCAGGAATTCCGGTCGATGTTCCTGAACCATCTGCTGATTATATAACCACCAGCTCTATATATATTTTTTTTGTAATAATGAGTGATTTAAAATTTCCATATCTGGCTACATTGACCTGTCGCGGCAGCAACGCGTTCATTCAGCTTTTCAAATGGTATTAATGGAGCTTGTAGGCGTTTCTCTTCTTTCATGAAAGATATAACTTTTAAAATAATTAGCCGTGCATCACTTTTGAGAGGTTTCGGCATTTTATTTGCTTTTTTCACAATGACATCAATAAATAAACACGGGAGCACTCGCACTAGACATCAACTGACAGCGGAATGACGTTTAGGAAAAAACGGCTGACGCGGCTATAGTTCCCATTTTGTCCACCTGAACAGATAAGTTGGTGGCACTGTACATTTCGCGAGTGTGAGTTGCAAGTTGACAGTTACGCTCACTGTGCGTAAAGTAAAGTTCTCACTTTGAATTTATTGGTGAGAGACGGGCGAACGGACGTAAAATGTAATTGTTTGTTTGTAACTATAGTGATTTATCAATACGTAGTATAAATCAAAGTCGCTTTCCGCTGTCTGTCTGTCTGTCTGTCTGTCTCTATGTTTGCTTAGATCTTTAAAACAACGCAACGGATTTTGACGCTGTTTTTTTAAATAGATAGAGTGATTTAAGAGGAAGGTTTATATGTATAATGATTCCCGAAATTTCCACAGAAACGGGCACAACGCGGGTAAATAAACCTCGGGGTGCTTCTAGTAGTGTTATAAACAAACGATGTCATGGTCAGCATATTATTTTTTCGCTTGGAAGATGTTTACGACCGCAAGAGCTCAAGATGATCTTTGTTATAATGTCCAGTGTTCGTTCTACTGCTCGAGTTCCTAGTGAACCTCTGACGGAATTGACGGAAAACGATTTTTAAAAAAGATATCGCTTTACCAAAAATTCATAATATACGGTTGAATTGAGAAACCTCCTCCTTCTTTGAAGTCGGTTAAAAATGTCATAAGTAAGGAGCTATGGCAACCTACAAACAACTAACAATGTCAGTCAAGTGCATGGAATTAGTAAGTACTACGTACAACTGGAATGCGCACATCGCAGGAAATACGAGCCGACAGAGAGAGTTGCCACCGGGTGATTTTATCTCGTTCTATTAATATGACCACAATTTCACCCAAAAAGTGGGACACATTTCTTAGACTCTTTGTAGGTATAGGTATCCTAGTCCGTCTAGTCTGGGCTGAGAGAAGTTTCAACTAGTATGGTTTTTGTAAATATTAATTCTCGGAAATGTATAGGTAAGTACATTCTGAAAAGAAAACTATAATTACCTTTATAGTACTAGTTGCCCGCAACTTCGTTGCGTGGAGTTCGGATATAACGCAAAAACATCTTTTATCCAAAAAATCTGAGCAGATGCCTATGAGCTAAGACATTACAACTATCTGTATACCGAATTTCAGCGAAATCCATTCAGTAGTTTCGGCTGTGTGTTGATAGAAGAGTCCAGTCACCTTTTCTTCTTATAATATTTAGATAACAAACTGCTTCTTGCGAGGAAACAAGAGTAAGATGCATACGTAGATAAACAAGGTATTTAGGGTAAAAAAATAAAGTCGATAATATCAAAATACGCTTTTTATTTAAAAATTTACAAATTACTAAATAAAAAATAAAAAAAGACGTGTGGCACTCGGGGACTGCCGCGGTGAAGCTATTGCATAGCATTTTGTATCAACTTATGCAATTATATTTGATATATTTGATATCTCTTCTCTCTCACCCCACCCGCATCCTCTCTCTCACCCCTCCCGCCTCCTCTCTCTCACCCCTCCCGCCTCCTCTCTCTCTCACCCCTCCCGCCTCTTCTCTCCCCTCCCGCCTCTTCTCTCACCGCTCTCACCCCCTCTCTCACCCCCCTCTCTCACCACCCTCTCTCACCACCCTCTCTCACACCCCTCTCTCACCCCCCTCTCTCACCCCTCTCTCACCCCCTCTCTCACCCCTCTCTCACCACCCTCTCTCACCCCCTCTCTCACCCCCAACGCACAATCGCACACAACGCCGTGTCGAAGACTGCCGAACTGAAACGACGTTAGACGATGCACGGCCTTCAAGCCACACCTCCTTCCCGTCGGATCGGGTAAGCGTGAGGTTTTTTCGTTACGGAATTTTTGGATTTGGTCCCCGCGCTCAAGGCCCGCGATAGAAGCTATGCAATAGCTTAATAAAAAATGACGACTGCACACCACTGTATGCTTTCCAACATTTACTGGAATCATCTGCAACCACCTCTGCCTCATTTTCTCATCTCGAAATAAAACAAGTAAAATCGTAATTCGAGCCCTAGAATACAAACTCCAAAGCGAATATGAACTGTTGAAAGAACACACGTGACGAAAATGATTGTCACACTATCGGCAACGTTATTAATTTTATTAAATTTTCATTATAATCCATGTTTACCTGTGAAAAGAAATGTTGCAGCCAGAATAAGATTCATTTCCACAATCTTTGACACAGCACCTTTTCACCATTTTTAAACGCGAAGAACGAAAATCATGAAAAAAAGCACTAAACGCAAGCAATGAGCAAACCCCATCTTAATTTTCTTGCTGCCATAAACAAATTACTAAATCCTACCATTAAATTATAAATGTTTTCTTTTTTAATTTTTTCAAGTAACGAAAGAGGTCCCTTATAAAAGACAGAGCATGAATAAATATAATATTAGTTTAATTCTAGAATCCACCTGTTTCAGTCACCTTTTAATATTGTTTATTTGATTTACATGAAAGCTTTAAAATCTACTAAAGTGGAATATCCTATGCCCTGGCAATAGTTAGACAGGGATACACTGACCCGGTGGTTGCCATCTCTGTCGGCCCGCGGCACCCTTTCACTTAAAAATAAATCTTATTACACGCAACTTAAGATCGATTTTTTTTTGTAATATCTGGGTAAGTGCGCATTCCAGGTACTTACTAATTCCATGGTCAAGTGCGCGATGTCGATGTCATGGAATTAGTATGTACTACGTACAACTAGAAGGTAATTTTTTTAGACATCGACCATGGAATTAGTATGTACTACGTACAACTAGTACATACTAATTCCATGGTCGATGTCTAATAAAATAACCCGCATAAATGTTATATGTACTTTATACCTTATGAAAACACAGTCGATATGGTATATTCAATTTTGCCGGTTTATTCTTTGGACGCCACAGAGCTACCAACTTAGAAATAAAAATACTCACGGTTTACGGTGAAAAAACGTAATAAATGAGTATACTCGTACTCACAGTTATTCGATGCTCACTACGTACAGAGTTAAGAATGGGTTCCCAACCTTTTTTAGACCGGAGACCACTTTTTAATTATTGTTGTCATCAAGGACCTCCAGTCAATTTTTTTTCATTAATTAGCGATTTAATTTATTTTTATTTCACATTGAATGTGCGCGAGTCCGACTTGAGCATTAATTATTATTATCTTGGACCTCAAAGAAAATGTATTTTCGACTTCATTCAATCAAACATTTGAGCGAGCGCGGAACGCGATCGAAGTTTGTGCATGTTTTACTTGGCCCATAAAGCCATTTTAAATCCGACTTTACCTTTTTATACTTACAGAATGATAATTGAGTGACCAAATAATATTTTTTTTCTTAGAAATAAGAATAGAAAAGTTTTCTATTCGATCGAATTTGTGAAATATTATTTCGTTCAGTATTTTATCAACGACTTTCCTTAAATTTTCATAAATTAATTTGATAATGTTCGCGAATTATATTTCGACTTTTGGTGCGTCTGTGGACCACATTTTGTCTTCCGCGGACCATCAGTGGTTCACGGACCACTGGTTGGGAACCCATTTAAACGCAAACGTGAAGTTAAAGTAAAATAATTGGAAAACTCGCACTAAGCACACTATTTCCTTAACAGGGTCACTTGTTGAGTTAGCGATTCTATTAACATAACAAGTAGGTAAGTATTACTCTTTCTTGTCAAAAACGAGAACTTGATTAACTTAAGTATTTTGCCTTTTGAGGTTATTCGATTTTGGAAAAAGATATATTAGTCTAGGTATAATATTTTGAGGCAAAAATTCCAGTTTTAATAAGTGTTACAATGTTGCAACTACGACAGGTATTTGTTTCTTAAAACACCGCGACATTTTTATGCCAGAGCCAATTATTTTTTCAATAATATTTGTCGTCGCCGTTGTTGTAACATGGCACCCCCGTTTCTTTCCTATACTTACCTAACTAAACTTATAAATGTTGTAGCGTTTAGGCATTAGTCACACACAACGTTTAACAAAGATTCGAGGTTCTACATATATTACATAAGGCATAAGGTCATAAGTTTTCATTGATAAACGCTAAAATCTAAATAAATATAACGAAAAATTACTAAATTTACCGGAACTTACATTTTGATGCGGTTTTTTGTAATAGGTAGAGTGATTCAAGAGGAAGGTTTTTATGTAAAAAAATTCCCGAAATTCCCACGGGAACGGGCACAACGCGGGTAAAACCGCGGGGCGCTGCTAGTGTATGTATAAAAATTCTCGAAATTGCCATGGTAACGGGCACAACGCGGGTAAAACAGCGGGGCGCTGCTTTTTTTTTTTATTACCTTCATGACAACTTTTTTTATTATCCTCCTCCCCACATCTTCAGTGGGAAATTCAGTGAATTTCCCTTAATCCTTTACTTTCCTTTACACATAACACGAATGTAGACTAGGCGCAGACGCAGATAGTCCTAAAATTATAATAGATCCCATTAAATCGGGATGCAGTGCTAAATAAATAAAACATCGATAGCGGTAAATACACCGTTATGTAACGTATTCATACGGACGAATGTTTCGTATTAATGGTAATACGAAACGATGCTTTCGTGTCCCGTTTCAGGGTGTAATTCTAAATAGGTTACATGCCGTCATCAGAAGCAGATCAATGTAAATGTAAACGTAATGTAACCTTATTAAATAACTTGTATGCCAAAACTTTAAAGTACATTTACGTGATGAGATTTTTTGCAAAAAAAAACTCCTTTTTGGAAGTCGGTAAAAAGGGTCATCACGTTATGACGGTTACAGACACAAATTGAAACATGTGAACAACAAACAATGATTTTTCATGTGGTTTTCAATTAAGATTCCTACAACAGATTATTAAATAGTTACTTCTTCCTACTACGAAAAGTTGTTCAAGTTTTTTATCTCCTTCCTCGCGAAAGTTGTTCAAACCTCATACAGTATTTCTGTTCGTGTAATAGTTCAATGTACATATCTTATTTAATGTATGTTCTGTAGTTTTCTTTTTGTTTTGTTCTTCCTTTTGTTGTGTGATTGTCTGAATAAATGTTTCGATTTCTATTTCTTCCCAAATTCCTAGAGGAACTTGAATAGCGGCCGAACCTTCGGTTCGTTTTATTATAAAGCTAGACATTTCAATTCCGATATCTGATATCACGGAAGTAAACCAGGACATCATTAACTAAAAGGGCAAAAATAGCTCACCAATAAAAGGTGGTATCTCTGAAATTACACTTCAGTGATAACGATGGAATTTTCTATTTTCGGTCTCCCAAATTCTCTCTGGAACTTAAAATTAGATCTAACAGGTTAATTGCCACTATTTTGGTCGTGGTACCTGACGTCCAAAATAGTGACATTAAGGGTCAACACTGCGTTAAGCGTGCGCCCGTCGCGTTCACTTTTGTATGAAACCGCATGGAACGGGCGCACGCTTTTGGCCCTAAACCCGATTTTTAAAATGATGGTTAGTTACGGATAATTTCGCTTAAAAACTTGAATTGTTAAGTTTAACAATTAATATCTCAACATTACATTTTTCACTACCTTATTTTATTACCTATCCTTATACTTATCGAAAAGTTTAACCACTGAACCGCAAAAATAATTTTAAATAATAAAATGCGATTATTTTAACCATATACCGGGAATTCCATCTGATAAAACGGAACGGGATACTGAACGGACACATTTGCTTATCAAGGTCAATTTATTTGTAGTTTTCCTTAAAATTATAGGGAATTCTGGACACCGCATGTGGTATGTGAAAAAAAGTACAACTCGAAATGACAAGAAGTAATTGAGTCACTTGCTTTATCCTACTTCACTACATAGTATAAAACAAAGTCGCTTTCCGCTGTCTGTCTATTCCTATCTAGGCTTAGATCTTTAAAACTACGCAACGGATTTCGATGCAGTTTTTTTAATAGATAGAGTGATTCAAGAGGAAGGTTTACAAGTGTAAAATTTCCCGAAATTCCCACGGGAACGGGCACAACGCGGGTAAAACTGCGGGCTGCTGCTAGTTTTTTCAAAAGATGAACTAGATGCAATTTTTTTGCACATATCATTTGCTGTTACGTAATAAGTCTGTTACGTAAGTTGCTGTGTCATTTGCGATCAACCTGTTAATCAATATCGGTGATAACTAGTAATATATTATGCCAATAAGTACTGTAATGCAGTTTTTTTTAATTTCATCAATTTAGCAGGTGTCTATAGAGTTATGATGATGTCTATGGTTGTGTCTGGGGTATTTAAAGCGCCTTCGAGAGGCTTCAGTCTTGTGTGAGCGGTACACTACAATAAGATACTTATCTATCAAATTATAAGGGTAGTTTGGTTTTTAATATCTACGAGATGTCTTAAATTAATATTGTAAGTCTTGATTCCGTGCAAAGGGTAGTATTGTGTATAACTACTGATAATACAGGTGCACTGGAGACACTACATGGTGCCTCCGGGGCTGATAACTTGACATGCCCTCCGAGGCACGGTAGCGCTCAAAGATAGAAAAGCCACTAACGGCCACTTACTTATCCAAGGAGGGTCTTAGGTCAAAATACATAATTTTAAAAGAAAGAATTTTATGTCTACTTATTTATATTTTAAAATAAACAAACACACGAACTTAGATACTAGGTATTTAGTTTTAATATACATGACCTAAGTGCCTCAGTATTTCCTACGGAAAAATTACAAAACTTTTACAGTGTTGCTGACATGACAAATTTGCTATTTTTCTGCTGACACCTAAAGTGAACTCAATTTAAAGATATTTAATAATCGAAGCATGTTAGGTGTTGAATTACAATAGCACGTGTTAAAATAAGTAGGTGATCGCATTGATTTAATTTTGACTAAAGTATGGAAAATTAATTTACTTAAAATATGTCAGAATTTCGTTGAAAAATATATATATATATACTTTTTAAACTCACACGATTTGCACTCATTATACTAAATGAAACGGGTCTGTATCGCGTTAGATAATATTACCCGAAGTTTCGAGCGAATTACACCGCTTGTGATCACGGTATGATAAATAAAGGGAAAAATTCACAATATGTTATCATCACTTAACTTCATTCACAACGTGTAACATCCAAGGCTAGTTCATCTATAAGTCAGTCGATATTAAGATAATATTATTATGTCACAATGTCATACGATTCACTGATTCTGTGCCAATGTTTAACATAACGCATAATAACATCTTGTAACATCAATCCTTTTTGTTATATAACATCGTTTGGCCGTGATCTTGTTTGAACATGTAATGTCATAGCGTTTGTGTCTGGCTAAAGAGGTCAGATAAGATTACGGGGCATTTGGGAATAAGTTTGAGTGGGCAGAAATTGGAAGTGGGGCAATCAGGACTTTTGGGGAAATTAGGACGAGGTGTCAAGTGGAATAAACTATGTCACTGATGAAAGTATAGCATAGTGATAGTGACCTCTTTTCGTCTGTGTATACTTATACTAACCCTTGGTTTCATCCATGTTTTATCAGTAACTTCAAATTTATGTAGAAACCCGAGTCCTTATTACATATATTTTAGCTATCAAATGTTTTAGTATAACCACAGTGCATGATGTGATTATCTTTAAGTAGATTTACCTGTAACTCAATGCTGTAACTATAATTAAATTGCTTGTATCTTGTAACTCTGTTGATAATCCATAAATAAATAAAAAAGACGTGTGGCACTCGGGGACTGCCGCGGTAAAGCTATTGTATAGTTATTTTTTCTATCACTAGATGGCGTTAGTGGGGAGCGTGAGGTTTTTTCGTTACGGAATTTCTGGATTCGGTCCCCGCGCTCAAGGCCCGCGATAGAAGCTATGCAATAGCTTAATAAATAAATAAATAAATAAATGGTTTGTCACTTTCTGACACATACGATTTTCCGAATTGCGAAAGAGACAAAACACTTTAAACAGTGTTTTAGTTAACGAACGTTTATGAATAAGGCAGTAAACCTTTATGTTTGTCTAATACGAGTATTGTATCAAACAATGGACAATAATATGGAAGCAAACTATCGGTTACACCATAAAGTAGAGAACTTTGCAGTAAATACTTCGCTCATACAATAAGCAACGAGTATATTTATGGTTAGGTGCAGGACACAATAGTGCCGATCTAGGCCGGTGTGACACTGTACGTAAAAATACAAGGAATACAACGCCATGCGACATTTGGTACACAGTTAGTCCACAGCCTGAGAAAGAACACAGGTTCCTTTTATCGCGAAATTCCCGCGGGAACGGGTGAAACCGCGGAGCGCGGCTAGTATATCATAAATCCCTTAATAAATATTGTTCATGATTGACCGCAAGCAAGCAGCGTGGCATTGAATCCACAACTAAGGACAAATGTACACAATCACAATCGACTATTATTTAACTGAGTTGCATAAAGTAATTAGTATTTAATTGAGCAAGAGATTAAGGTTTTAATAGATTTCAAATGATTGGCTGTTTCCGATTTGTTTTTTAAGAAATAACTACATATTTGGAAGATTTTGTAATATATATAAGATAGAAGCAATTTACATTCCAGGCTTAGGAAATATTCGTTCTTGGTGGAATAATATGTGTTGTTTTGTAAGTATTCAATGTAATTTTTGAAGTTGAATGTGAATGACGTAAAAAAGTTTTGTATTAGATAGAGGTTTTTATTTCCAGTTTTATTTTTCGTATATTTGTTATCTGATATATCCGTCGTTTAGAAACTTATGTGAAAGGGTATGCTTACTTTGTATTCCCATTTTGAACCGATTATAAAAAAGGTGTTCACAAAAATATGGTTTGAAATGGGTTTCATGCTTGACAAAACAGAAAAGTTATCAAAATAGTACTTACTTGTTTCGTATAGTAGGATCTTCAGTTTCTTTTGCCAATACTAAACAGTAAAATATGGAAATACTGGAGGTATACCCAAATCTGTAGTGACTGTATACTGTTCTTTAGGGTTCCGTACCCAAAGGGTAAAAACGGGACCCTATTACTGAGACTTCGCTGTCCGTCCGCCCGTCTGTCACCAGGCTGTACCTATCTCAAGAACGGTGATAGCTAAAGTCTCTGTGACAATTTCAATTGTCTAGCAGCTAGACAATTGACATTTTCACAGATGATGTATTTCTATTGCCGCTATAACAACAGACTAAAAATAAAATAAAACAAATATTCAAGAGGCCTCCCATACAACAAACATGATTTTTTGCCGTTTTTTAAAGTACGGAGCCCTCCGTGCGTGAGTCCGACTCGCACTTGGCCGGTTTTTTATTTATTTAATTTCATAAGAAAACACATATTATTTTATTTAACCTTTATTACTAACCCTTATTAATACGAGGTCCATACCGAAGTTTCTGAAAATGGCCGTCATTTTTACTGTAAGATAATGTCAGTTTACTACTCCACATAAATGAAAACCCTCCATCATGTCGGAGAGTGATATGAGGAGTTATGGCGGCTGTAACAGGATATTTTATTTATGTAACTGAACTGAATGAAAAATAGTGCTTCGTATTTATGTGAAAGAATTTATGTTGTGTCGAGTTAAGAGAGAGATTTTATTTAAAACTAGCGGCTCCCCGCGGTCTTCCTCGGGAATTTAGAGATACAATGTATTATTCCAATCCAAGTGTATGTCCATATAAAAAATCAGTAGATTTTGCGTGAAAGTCCATTCGCATCCATTCTCACAAACAATAACATTTATAATATTAATTAGTAGGATGATTACATCTCTGTTTTATAATGAGGGGATTTATGGTCAAAAAGTATCATGAGGATGGGTCTAGCAGGAATTTGTAGAACAGCGCATTTATGAGACTACATCGCACAAGCACTGCACCACTACAAATGATATTTAGACGGTATAATCACTCCAACTCGAATTATCCACTAACCTACTCGAAATTAGTGGCTTCCCACAAACGATAACATTACGGAATCGCACCAAAGGATATTGTTTCATTGAAACTCTTCACAATTCCCCATGAGAATTAAAACAGTTGCCATACGACTTACGGCACTATCCAATTAAACATTTCCAGTCATCAAGCTACGTGCGAAAAACTAGCCGCGCCCGCGTTGTTCCGGCGGGAATTTCAGGATAAAATGTATCCCATGTGTTATTCTGATGTATAACCTATATTACTGTAAAGTTTCGTCCAAATCCGTTCAGTAGTTTTTGCGTGAAAGAGTAAAAAGCAGACAATGCGATTAAAATAAGAATAGGACCGGCCTAGCGCCATGTTGTGACGTCACAACGGGAACTTGGTATAGTGTGCAAAAAAAGTACGTGCTATTACAATATAAAACAAGCCAATATTTTTAACATTGCTTTTTTTGCACAGTATACCAAGTTCCCGTTGTGACGTCACAACATGGCGCTAGGCCGGTCCTATTCTTATTTTAATCGCATTGTACATACAGACATCCATCCTCAAAAACTTTCGCATTTATAATATTAGTAGGATAGGAGAAAAGAACATCCGCGCGGGCAACAGCACGCTACTGCGGCGCTTAGCTGGACTTGAAACTGTTTAAATTGAAGGGACCTTTGAGTGTGTTGTGATAATACAGTGCCGACGAGCGGGTGTGACATTACTTCGCCATTGTGTTCGCTTTGTCCGAGTATATTGTTATTTAACACCGGTGAGATCGGGACTCCGACTGTCGCCATGTTGGCGTGGTAACTCAATCGTTTCAATAAGACACCTTAGGTAATAGGTGTGTACATGTCAAATTATGACTTATTTAATGGGTGGTTTCGTTGATTAATGTTGCTGATTTGTGGAGGATTGGAGAACTGAACAGCTTTACTAATAAAATCGTTATAGGTACTCGGCAGATACTTTATGTAATAAATAAAGGGTGAAAGAGTTAGTTTTTTTGTTTATTTGAACACAAGATTTAATACAAAATTAATATATGTAATTACATCGCACTAAATAAAGTGCTCGTGGAGAAGTTTGCTTAAGCCACGTGCAGTTCGGCCCCTACTTGAATGCATGGCCGATAGTGGCATTTCTGTCTGAGTGCTACCGTGCTTCAGAGGGCACGTTAAATTGTCGGTCTTGCTTCAAGCGTTAGACCATGTCGAAGGCCTAAGGCGGTCTAAAAACTCCGATACCAGGGTTGGCCATTAACCTACTCGAAATTACTTTTTACTTCTATTAGATTGCACTGAGTATACCCACTATGTTGATAACACCAAGCATCACGTTACACACTCGAAAAAAATCACGCGGAAGTTATCTCAAAAAATCGCAAACAAACCCACTCTAATTGCCTAGTGCAAGTTAATAATATCGCTCACAAGACACAAGTCACATGTCCAAGTAAACACTCCTACAAACTTGTAAAACCATTTGTATAACAAAAACAAATCGGTATTATCAACCTTATATCATTGTATTTAGAGCTGTCAGTTGAGCTGTCAACCGCAAACACTTGTCCAAGCATTTGCCAAGTTTCTGTCAAAACATTCGGTGTTCACCTTGGCCTGATGCGGAGGAACATGATTTTAGGAAATAATTACTATTGTTATTGTTTAAAAATAAATGACACGCCCTTATTTTGCTTGTTTCGTCGCTCTGTCGAGTGTTAGGGCCAATTTGTCTTGTGTTTTTGTAGTTCACGTTTGTCGTTTAATTAATCTTGTTTGATATGAGCGAGTTAGCTTACAGCGAAGCGGTGAATGTGATAAACAGCGAGTGTACATGGTACTAAATTAACTGCCGCACTCAGCGAAGTTCATTAAATTGACAGTTAATATTTGACGTGTCAAACAATACATGTCAAAATCACTTATTACATCTCTACTGTGGAAGAATATGATATTCTGAGTACGTGCCTAAGTCTTTAATTCACCGGCTCGCACCTTGTAGGTACTCGTATGTGCACATCTATCAAATAACAAAAATCTATTTTAACTATTGCCAATACCCAATTCCCTAATGAGGTTGCTTCAGCTGAAGTTCACGCACCAGTAAACGTTAAAACAAAATGTCAGTCTCAATAGACGTAAGAATATAAAAATCGTGGCATTCTACTGGCCCCTGAATAACTTTAACTGTCATTTAAGTTATGAAACAACGCTTTGTATTTAACAGACATTTAACAGCATGTGTAATCGTGAACTTTTTGACGAACGTATGTTACGATAGCCAATCGTTTGATACAACGCAACAAAAGTTGCTCCACTACTATAGTAATGTCAATGGTTTGATAGTAGTGAATGAACCAAATCTTCTATATAATAAAAATGAATTGCTGTTCGTTAGTCTGCTTAAAACTCGAGAACGGCTGAACCGATTTGGCTAATTTTGGTCTTGAAATATTAATGAAAGTCCAGGGAAGGTTTAAACGGTAAGCAATGAGGAAAAAAATGCAGGTGAAACAGCAGGCCACAGCTAGTCTACATATAAAATTCGCGTGTCGCGGTTTTTGTAGTTATACTCCTCCGAAACGGCTCGACCGATTCTCATGAAATTTTGTGTACATAGTCTTTTTTAAACTTACACGATTTGAACACATAGTTTTAACGTACTCACACGGGTTTTTTCGTGTTAGAAAACTTAATAAAGCAAGTAATAACTTACTTTTTATTTCCCGACGTTTCGAGGGGATTGCACCTCTCGTGGTCGCGGGTGAACTGAAGACATTGGAGTTACCGCTGTGATGGGAGGGTAGACGTTCCAAGTGTTGGAAGTACCCTCACATGGTCAATATTAGAGTTTAAAGGTGCGTTCACATTAGACTGACACACAACACTGACAGTATCCTGGCACTTGGTCTTTTGAGCACGTCTCGAACACTTATAAGTTATTACCGGATTCCAAGCCGCAGAGAGTTTAAAACCGTCTTCACGATTGAAATTCGGATATTTCCTTATTTCAATCGCTTCCCGAATGATCCTCTTGTAGTAGTGCTACGTCTTGGAACACTTGTGCTACACTTGGAACGTCTACCCTCCCATCACAGCGGTAACTCCAATGTCTTCAGTTCACCCGCGACCACGAGAGGTGCAATCCCCTCGAAACGTCGGGAAATAAAAAGTAAGTTATTACTTGCTTTATTTGTGTACATATCGGGTAGGCCTGATAATCGGACAACATTTATTTTTCATCCCGAAATTCCCGCGGGAATGGGTACCGTGGTTGAACATCTCTGAAACGGCTCGACCGATTCTCATGAAATTTTGTGTGCATATCGGGTAGGTCTGAGAATAGGCCAACATCTATTTTCCATCCCTCTAAATGTTAAAGGTGGTCCATCCTTACTTATTATACGACAAAACAACGATTGCCGGGTCAGCTAGTAATTGATAAAGACAATTATTGACTTACCTTGTTAGTTTTGGCAAAGAATCACTACATAGTATAAAACAAAGTCGCTATTTTTTTCTGTTTGTTTGTCTGTATGCTTAAATCTTTAAAATTACGCAACGGATTTTGATGCGGTTTTTTGTAATAGGTAGAGTGATTCAAGAGGAAGGTTTTTATGTATATAAATTCCCGATATTCCCACAGGAACGGGCACAACGCGGGTAAAACCGCGGGGCGCTGCTAGTTGCCAATTGCCAATAAATTACTTTATTGGTGCAAATTAAGTGCATCTCGAGTTTTGTCTAATAATAAAACTGTAGGTATCTTTAGAGGTTATTGGGACATCGATCTCGAACACTTGTGTCAATAGATGATAATGCAATCTTGATAGAGTATTTATTTTCTCTGGAATAATAAAACATTCAAAGTAAATAATATGAAAGACAATAAGTATGAAAAGGTATTGAAAATACGTTGACAGATACACTTCGCTTTTATTTTACACTAGCAGCGCCCCGCGGTTTTACCCGCGTTGTGTCCATTCCTGTGGGAACTTCGGGATGAAAAATAGCCTATGTTACTCGTGGATAATGTAGCTTTCGTATGGTAAAAGAATTTTTTAAAATGGTCCAATAGTTTTGAGCCTATTCATTACAACCAAACAAACAAAGTTTTCCTCTTTATAATATTAGTATAGATTTTTATCTGGCGTTTCGGCCCCTTTACACTAAACGTAGTTTCAATGTAAAATTTAATAAACAGGAAAAAAGTATTCGCCCATAGTTTCCCACTGCTGGGCAACCACTCAATTAACCGAAGATATCGGTACAGTGAGGAGGATGTCGTTCGTTATTACCATGCTCGTCTACGGATTGGTGATCACAAACCCGAGCCATGTTTGAAAAGTACGAAACATAAAATATAAAACTCTCGTATTATATAGTTATGGAATGGTAAATAATTTTGGATGAAATTTCATCAAAGCGAAAACAGATTTCTTTTCACCCGAAACTTTACATTTACTTTACTTTCACGTTGTTGTGAGACACCCTGTATACCATCGCGGATACCTAAATGTTATCACGGTTCCGTTATCACAGGGACGCGTGTTATCAGATGGTTCTCACGACAAGGACGCCCTAACTTCCTCATTAGCACGCGTTTTGGGGTCCATTATCATTCGACTAGATTATTTATACTCGTATGAGTGATACGTGGTGGTTCAGAGTTTCAGATAATACAGGGCTTAGTTATAATAATAATTTACCCGGAGAAATATAGGATATTTTTCATCTCTAAATTCCCACGGGAACGGGCACAACGGTAGCACCGCCCAGGCTGGGTTAGTTTACTAGTGAAGTGAATCCGCCTTTAAGCCCGGTTTCCACCGCAAGCGGAGCGGGCTCATCAGCCATAACGTGTTTTTGTTTAGACTGAGGTGTTATGTGTCTATACAAGCAACGCAATGGTAATTAAATGGAGTCATTAATGAGCCCGCTCCGCTTGCGGTGGTAACCGGGCTTTAGCGTAGTAGCCCAGAAATTATGCGAATTGTACGAAACTACAACTAATTGTACGTTGTTTGTCCGCGATGGACTCCTAAACTACTGAACCGATTTTAAAAATGATTTGCATTCCGTGTGCAATTAGATCCAAATTGAAAAATAGGATAGCTTGCATCTCAATTTATAGTGATTAGGGTGGTCCACCCCTTAATTTTTATATGGCATAACAACATTTGCCGGGACAGCTAGAAAAAGAATAGATTTTCCTTAGAAATCGTAACCAACATAATTTCCTATAGTTTAATCAAACTACTTGTTGGTTCAAGATGATTGAAACAAAACTGTGATTGATAGTTAGAATACTATCTTGAACAGATTGCGTATTGTCTGTAAAACATAAAGATCTTATCAAGCTTACATTTTATTTGAATTCTGTCTCTCGCGTGGACAATGCGTGATAATCAGTTTTATCTCGTAATTTTTAAGATCTAAATACATGTTCACTATCTAAGATATGAATGTAGTAACCATATAAACAGACTGCGGAGTTTTGATTGAGAGAGTTTGTGAGGATGGATGTATATTTGTTACTCTTTCACGCAAAAACGACGGAAGGGATTTGGATGAAACTTTACAGTAATATAGGTTATACATTAGAATAACTCGTAGAATACATTTTATCCCGATATTCCTACGGGAACGGGTACAACGCGGGTGAAACCGCGGGGTGCTGCTAGTGACAATGTATTTTAAACGTTGCCTGTACCTAGTAAGGAAAAGACAGTGTATGCCACGGACAAGTAAAGTACTAACTAACACTTCTCTACTGCGTGGTCCATGCTATACTTTTGTTGGAGATAGTGTAGCAAGTTCGGAAATCCAGGCAGTTGAATATATCCAGCGGTTGACATAGTTTTCCCACAACAGAACCACGCGTGTGTAACTTCAATTCGAGTTAAATCTCGGTCTCCTTGACACGAAACCTTGAGGTCCGGCGCTCTAGTAACTATTTACTAAACAACAACACATCGCCACTCCCTTCCATTGAATACAGTTCCGCATCAGAACTTACCAATTACGTCCATAAGCAATACGAATCACGGCCGAAATAACTATAAGTACGTACGTAGGTTATATTTGATTTGGGTATTAAGAGTTAGTGCACTGCCCGCGGTTTTACGGAGGTTAACCCGGTTTCCTAAACCAGGCGGGATTATCGTAAAGTCCAAGGTCGAAAAATGGTAGTGTCCACCACTAGATATCTCCAAGACGCGGACGGACCATTTATACTCAAAGGCCCTAATTAATAAACGCGATGTTACTAAAACACCGTTACTCTATGTTTTGTCTCTTTTGCTCTCCGGAAAATTGCGGATGACAGAAAGTGACAAAATTTTCATAATACTCGTTTAATAAGGGCCGACACTGCGTTAAGCGTGCGCACGCCGCGGTTCCATACAAATGTGAACCGTTCGCCGGCGCCCGCGGCGTGTGGCTTCATACAAAAGCGAACCCACGCGCGCGCACGCGGCGGGCGCACGCGACCGGCGCACGCTTAACGCAGTGTTGACCCAAAGACCCAAAGACTTTAGAAAATATCCTTTGTAACGCCTATATTCAACGTACAATCAGATTGTCAACCTTGTTAAACCTACATGATAAACATAATACCCAAAGTGGTGGGCATCCCCTCTCCATGACTCACAATGCCAAGTTAACTAATACAAGTCATTTACATAAACATTTATCTGTTTGTTTATGCATATTGTAATAGTTAAGTCATGTTGTGTAGGATTCTCTATGATATGGAAATTATTTACAAGGTACCACGGATTTCTGATGATGTCATTTTGATGGTCAGGTTTGTAATTGATTAGGTGTTTGTTTTGTTAAGGTTTTGCGCAATAAAACGTATAGTAAAGGCATTATTGTCAATAGGACCAAGGTCTTTAATTCAGCTGAAGGAAGTAAGAAAGGGCGTCCAAAAAAGAAAGGGTTTTAACATTTCGATTGACGGGTTGAGATGTTTTAACCAGCATGTAGGGGTCTGTTCAGTGTGAGTAGCTTCATTAATAAATCATTCATTAATATCAGAGTAGGGGGCGTCTGAAAATCAGCGTTCTACTGAGGCCTCGGTCCAGGTAGAATATTAGCTGAGACGCCTCCCATTGCTATACTATTTTTGTATTTTCCCTATTTTTTTGTGGCAATATTAAAAAAAACATAAATTTCTACTTCTGGGTACTCTCTAAACCCGTATTGTAAACACCAATCTAGACGGCATTTTATCGCTAAATATCCTCGTGAACACGGCTGGTGCGACACGACCGAAACGTTGAGGTGTGCATTTAATATTTAATTCGCGATTAAGTCCCGTCTACATTAGTGTTTACAACGTGTTCATATCGTGAAAGTTTACATAGTGCTCTACCTAATTTTTTAATCTATGGCATAAAATTGAGTCAATATAGACTATCTTTATATACATATATAATTAATTATACTGTACATACGTGTGAATGTCACTGAACTTCTCCTAAAAGGCTGGACCGATGTGAATGATTTTTTTTGAATGCGTAGCGACATCCATTGGGTAGCGGGTGGAACCACCGCGTGGGACAGCTAGTAGAGCATAGGATATTGCAGTGATGCACCTAACCCCACTAACCTTACACACAACCCAAGGTCGCACTCTTCACCCACATTCACATTGCCTATAAATACAAATCTATAAATAACTCCAACATCTTCAACAATGACACGATCTGGACGAGGGTCAGTGCCGTCCGGGAATAGAACCGGGAATCAGGATGTGTTGATAAGATAACGAGAGACAACCGAGGATGCCAGTGAAAAGGATTTATGCTTCGGCGACGAATTTGTGTAGTAATGACGTCCATTAAACCGCTACTTAAGTAATTGACGTTATTTTTCATACATTACATGTCAAAATCACTCATTAAATCTTTACTGAAGCATTTCACGTCTCACGAGTGCGGCGTATGTCTACGAAGATTAATAATAATTTAAGTTATTATCCACTCACTGATCGAGATCAGGTATTAGGACTAACCGTTAGAAGGCCTTAAGGGGTACGACACACAGTGCGGTTGGGGACCAGTGTGACGCCTTTCATACGAATGCAAGGAGAACAACTTCACCCGGCCCGCACTGGGCTCGAACCCGGCCCGCATCCGATCCGCACAGGGCTCACATACATCCACCAACCAGCACCAGGCACGCATCCCGCCCGCAATCGCACTATGTGTATCTTGCATTAAGGAAAACTGGGATAAAACATATGTACTTACACAGTCTGTGTTCATTGTCCATATTGAAAGATCAATCGACAATTCAGTAGTTCAGAAGGCTGACTATATACCTATATGAAAGATTGTATTTAAACACGGTGAGGTACATGTCGCCACGTCCTACCGTCGCCACGTAACAACCGGTTACACCGCCACATCAGATGTATCACATTAATATTTATCTTTAATTCCATGGTTTTTCCTGACTTCTAAGATTTACAACATTTGCATACATCTTGTAATTAACAATGCTTCATTACATTACCTAACAGAATGGGAGAGTCGCCACGTGCAACGCGACGTTAAATAATCGTAAAACATAAAGTAATTACACTCATCTATTACGTAGATATTTAATTGTTTCTCGTTTGTGGACCACTGGGTTAGTGTGTACAGTTTAAAAGGTGTTTTGAAAGTTTCAGACGTAAGACAACAAGCAGTAACTATAATTACATCAACGATTAGAGGTAACCATTATAAGTAATAAATAATAATCTATTTGTGTCAACACTCAACATTTTGTTATTGAAGTACCAACTGTTTTTAAAACATTAAAGAGAAAGAGATACTTTAGTTGTATAACAATTTACTTTGCCCCTTTTTTATGGTAAAAAGGGGGTGTGGAAGCGGAGCAAAGCAGTGTGGAGCTCAACTGACCAATCAAAATGCATTACGAAAAGATTTTGACAATGTCAATGCGCTCTGATTGGTAAATCTTCGAACCGCTCCTCTCCGCTCCTCTCCGCTCCTCTCCGCTTCAATGGCAAAAAACTCACCCTGACCCTTATTAATATCATCATAGTGTGCAATAAGACTACAATGCATAAAGGTTTTACTTATATTTTCTCTTTGGTGGGAAAACGGACTAATTAATAGATTTTTATTCTTTAAAAATAAATTTAATATTAAAGGCATAAAATGGTATTCCAATTTTGTGGCATAGGTCTCTGATAAAAGTATATAGCTCCTATTTATTATAAGGAAACAACACATAATACGTCTTCTTATAATAAAATAAACAGTTAAATCGCTTGAACAATTGAATAATCAACTGATTGTCGTCAGAGCTCAGCGTGTGATGGACAGATTAATCTCAACTTGAAGTTACGGCGTCGAGTGACGTCAGAGGCCCTCTACCTGCGTAGATGAACGGAGGTTCTCTGAAAAACGTATTTGGATTACGTTGTGGTCCTAAAATAGAATAGCGGTAAATATAAATATACCAATTCAAGGGCCAATTTGGACTCCAGCGATTGTAATATAATATACCCGGATAAATTCACTCACGGTTAATTAGACCCAAAGTAAGCTCTAAGCTTTTATTATGGCATCGAACTCACTGATACTACTACATATACATACACAAATATTTTATAAGAATATATAATTGACGCCCAGACGTCGTCACCAACAACTGTCTTCACATATTGTTGACTCCATTGAATCGAGCCCGCAACCCCCGACACAGTAAGCGCTCTCACTGCCACTGTGCCAACGGGCTTGTCAATGTAATACTGGTGTAAAATAAGAATTCAGGTGTATGATATAGGTATAGCTAGTGATTGCGATATGGTTGTAAATTAATATCACTAGATAGTATAAAACAAAGTCGCGTCTGTTTGTCTGTATGCTTAAATCTTTAAAATTACGCAACGGATTTTGATGCGGTTTTTTGAAATAGGTAGTGATTGAAGAGGAAGGTTTTTATGTAAAAAAAATCTTTTTAAGCTATTGCATAGCTTCTATCGCGGGCCTTGAGCGCGGGGACCGAATCCAGAAATTCCGTAACGAAAAAACCTCACGCAAAAAACCTAACGCTCCCCACTAACGCCATCTAGTGATAGAAAAAATAACTATGCAATAGCTTTACCGCGGCAGTCCCCGAGTGCCACACGTCTTTTTTTATTTTCTTTTTTCTATTCTATTTTATTCTATTCTTCTATTTAGAAGCGCCAGGGTATAGGCAGCTGCGACGAGAAATCGATTTAAAAGTAAGTAGGTATATAAGTTAGTGTAGGTCAGGGGCCAACCCTGGTGGTGGAGTTTTTAGACCACCTGACATGGTCTACCGATTGTAACAACCTAGACCTACTGCATAACGTGCCCCCCGAACCACGGTAGTACTCAGATAGAAATGCCACGATCGGCCTCCAATCAAAGGGTGCTTTCAAATTATGCGTTTCGTGTCGGACCGCTGCGGTGCCGAAGCGGCGTACTAAAATTATTTCGCGGTACCGACGCCGCACTGTTGCCGCACGGCTCGTTTTGTATGAAAACACACGATCGTACGTTCACAACACGACATACGCACCGCTTCGGCACCGCAGCGGTCCGACACGAAACGCATAATTTGAAAGCACCCAAAGTAGGGGCCGAGCTGCACGTTGCTAACAATCGCAATAAGCTATCAAACAATGCCACGAGCGCTACAGGCGACTTACATACTCGAAGAGAACTAAGGTGAACTAATCTAAAGCCTTTTAACGTAACTAGGTAAGTATTTACCAATATTGTTCAGAGTTTAATCAAAGTATACAAACAAACAACTGAAGTCCCTGAAAAGTTATTGAACTTTGAACAAATTATAAACTTGTTAAACTTTGCCCATTCTCCTTTACTAAACGTCTTTAGGTAAACTTCAACGTTGGGCAACAAAGGATATTTTTACCGAACTCCGAATAATTTTGTGATTATTTTTATGTTTTTGTAAGAGCTTGATATTTTTAAGTATTGCGAAAAATGAGAGGTTTTGTAAGCTTGGCACGTGTATTTGCAGGTGATATGAAAATCGCTACTGGTCACCTCTTACGAGAACAAACCTAAGTATCTAGATGCTACCTTAAATTAGTTGTACTCATAATATTATGATTATACGGTTATTTTTTGCTGTTTAGTTTTTTTACTTTTGCTTCTAATAAAAGGTGGTATTTTTTACAAAAATCTTTTGTACAGCAAGTCCACTAACTGTAAGTAAACTAGTACTCACGGAAAGCCATGTCGCGGCGGCGGCGATATTGTTTCTTAGAACACTTAATAGTAAATTATTGTAGAAGAATCCGTTTCCATAAAAGGTGAGCGGTGAATAACAAAGATATTTTGACAATTTCAATGCGTTGTGATTGGTCAATATAATAGCGCACGGATTTCATAGCGATGCAGTAACGTTTTGAGTGATTTACTTCAAAACTTTTTAACGAGTAATTAAAGTAAGTTCGATTAGGTTAGTGGCCAACCCTGGTATCGGAGTTTTTAGACCGCCCAAAGGCCTCCGACATGGTCTAACGGGTATCGGGTAAAACCGCGTTTACTACTGGTTAATATCAAAATAAACCTGTAACTATAACATTAATAAACCTCAAATATCGAAATAGGTCACCGCACTGTTAGTGTATGTTTAACAAAGTGTGGTGTTACGTCACCGATGGGCAAACATGGCGGATTTAGTGCGTGTGACGTCACTAGTGTACACACACTTAGCACTTAGTTCATCGACTGACTGTGGACTTAAGATTAGGAGCAAAAAGTAGCGGTCATCATTAGGTTTTTGATCCTTGAGTGGGTAAACACCATGAAAAATGTATTTTTCGACTCCAAAGAGTTGTCACTCATTTTCATTGAGCGAGTTTACAAGCTGCTAGTCGGCGAGCTCAGAATGCGATAGAATGGTGTCTTCCATCAATCATATACATCCTCAAAACTGAAAAGTTAGTACTCAATTAAATGCTTTGCCACCACTCATTGAATAATGAAATGATTCACTGTTCATTACTCAGCGGGTTTTAAATTTAATTCCTCATTGTGCACAATTAATAAAATTGAAATGAATAACTACTCATTTGTGGTTAGCGGGTCACATATTATTCATGTCCTGATACTGTCTTTTAGTTACTAAACAACATTATGTTTATCATATGTTAGGAACATATCACTGTTTCTGAATCATTTACTAATCCTTTAGTGCAACGGTTTACAAAACCTCCGAAGCACGGTAGCGCTCAGATAGAAATGCCGCTATCAGCCACCCATCCAAGTATGCATGGGGCCGTGTTGCATTGCATGTTGTTTAACGATCGCAATGAACTTACATAGCTTTATCAAACTATGCCACGACCGTTACATATTGCAACTGTTTCGCAACGAATGTTACTGACGCCTATAAGATCCCTTCAATTGAAACACTTGTTAAAGTTGGAATTACCAAACGATCGATCACTCATCAACCCCGTGCCAACGTCTATACAAATATTGCTCAGGTCTGAAGTGAAAGCTTGAACAAATACTTTCGCGAACATAGACAGAATTATGTAAGAATACCTAGTTGTGTTCTATCCTTTGGTTGTCTTTGGTTTGGTTTATTTATATGAACCGACTAGCAGCGCCCGCGGTTTTACCCGCGTTATACCCGTTCCCGTGGGAATTTCGGGATGAAAAATAGCCTATAACCTTCCCGTTGAATGCGGCTATCCATTACAAAAAGAATTATTCAAATCGGTTCAGTAGTTTCTGAGATTAGCGCGTTTAAACAAACAAACAAACAAACAAACAAACAAACAAACTCTTCAGCTTTATAATATTAGTATAGATTAGAAAAAAACAAAAAAAACATTGGCTCTTAGACCAACACTTATCTCTATATATAAAAATCAGTGCCACTCTCCGTTGTAATTTTATAACTCAAGAACGGGCTCACCTATCCAAACCAAATGTTTAGGCTTTGTTCGGACTATTTAGTAGATGGTTTATGTCAAGTTTTCACAAAATCGGTCGAACGGTTCTTATATTCCCACGGACAGGGGTACAACGCGGGTAAAACCGCGGGGTACAGCTAGATATATAACCTTTTAGCCACAATTTTTTATTATTTTTAAAATAGAATAACAAGTATTCGACGCCCGCCTGCGTTTTAACATTTTAACAGTTTAAAAAAACATCTATCCACGGACGAATTTAGCAACCTCCTCCTTTTTCAAAGTCAGCTAATAAAGATAAAACTTTTACATTATGCACTCTAAAACCAGTCTAGACTATAGTTCATCCACTTAAGCACCTAACGATAATTCCTTCATCATATTTGGACTAGGCTGACGTGTATAAAGTATAATACAAACAAATTAAATAAATAATCTGACGTCATTGCAGTCAACATACCTAGGACCGACACAAACACGGACCAATTACCATAATCGGTAAACAAACAGTTCAAAGTTATTTGTGTCCAAAATCAACGGTTTCTTTGTCCAAGAACCATGTCTCTTTAATAACATCTTGTTGGAAAACAGAGTGGACGGCTATTTAGGAAGATTGTTTACTTTGAAACAGTTGTTTATTTTGACTCAATATTGTGCGTTGTTGAATAACATTTTTTAAATTCTTTTATAAACTGCAGTGTGAGACATATTAAGTGTTTATTTTTAGTGCCTTAAAAGGAAAAACCGAATAAAAGGCTCACTGTCATGTCAGTCATTTTTAATGGTTGAAATATTTTGCAGTGTTAATTTGTTTCCCTTGGGATATTGTTATGAAAAGTTGGGTTAGTTATTGGCAAACAATATTTTAGTTTACGTATAGGATAAGAGACATTGTCTTTGTGAAGATAATCGTTAAGCTAATCAACCGTTCGATCCAGACACAGCTTAAAAGTTTGAACTGATGTGAACTCATTCTTCGGTGCGTTTTCATTGAAGCAGAGCGAAGTGTCTTCTTTGACCACGGCTCCTGTAAAGGACCCGACACGTCAGATAAAAATATAAAATACCAGCAGAGCCCTGCGGTTTTACCCGCGTTGTGCCCGCTCCCGTGGGAATTTTGGGATGAAAAATAGCCTATAACCTTCCCGTTGAATGTGGCTATCTATTACAAAATAATGGTTTAAATCGGATTGGCAATTCCGGAGATTAGCTCGAACATACAAACAGACAAAAAAAATTTACCTCTTTATAATATTAGTATAGAAAAGCGAAGTGTATCCGTTAACGCAGTTTCAATTCAATATGCGTCCAACAATTCAGTCTGAAGTTTGTCTGGACTTTCGTCTGCGATGGGCCAAGTTTGAACTTTGAACTTTGCCAACTGTCTGGGCATACTGAGGTCAAAACACTTTAATACGATTCTTATGAGATTTGACGCAGAGTGTGTCTATGAGTTGGAACTGAGCCAATTCCCATGAATTAATTCTATCTGGATGGATCTTCCTGTAGGATAAGACACAAACTAGACTAGGCTTTTAGTTAAACTAATATTTGTCGGAAACACTAGACCAGCTAGTGTTTCCGTTTTTCGAAGCAAAATGACTTCTTAGATAGAATTAATTGACTTCTTAGATATAACAAAATAGTCTTCAGTCTTCTTTTTTGACCGATTTATAAAAGAAAGAATGAGGTTAAGTTAGAGACCACGTGCAGGGTAAGTTGAAGATTGTCTGGGAACATTTCATTTTCTCATTAATTAAAACACGTGTCCTTATCCTTACTGCAAACATTGCTCAAACAAAACACTAACGCCTGTACTCAGAGACGTCAAATGATTCCTTAGTAGTGATTGATTTAGACATGTAATGTATTCAAAAAAACGCTAAATAGTTATGAGTCGATTTAATGGATGTCTCTGACTATGGCAGCATGTAAAAACGCAGTTTTAAGTACTATACTCTTAAAATTTCACGATTCCCAACTCTTAACTTTCCAGCGCAATACGAAAAATCTCAAACATTTGCCGTTGCTCCACAATGTTCAAGTATAATGTGAAAAATACAATGATAATATCTATCTGCATGTTTTATTCAAAAATTCCTCGTGCGATGTCACAGCTGGCATTGAACATCCGTCCCAAAGACATGGGAATCTTTAATGTACCAAAAAACTACACAACACGTACCTACCTGGTCATACCTTTGTCAAACCTCGAGTTACAACCTTGTCAAATAGAGAACACTTCTCTTAACTGTGTACTTAACTCGTGGAAGGAATGAAAGTTGATTGTGACATGGTTCTACTGTGACTTATAGAGATGCACAATTGTCGTTTCGGCAATTTTCTCACAATGTAACGGTGATTCTTTTGTGTGAGATAAATCACTGTTTTAAATGTGAGTAGAGTTTTGTTACATTTCGAAAGTTTGCTTCAAGTTTAGTGACTACTGGATAAGGACGGTTGCTTCAGCTTACGCTTACGCACCAGTAAACGTCAACACAAAATGTCAGTCTGACCAGACGTAAGACAATGAAAAATCGTGACTTTCTACTGGCCCCTAAATAACTTCAACGGACTATCATTTGAATTATGAATAATTATGATAATACGCTTTGTATTTAACAGACGTACATATGTTAAGATAACCAACAGTTTGAAACAACCCACCCAAAGATGTTGCTTCTTCGAGTGGATTGTCAACCTGACCAATCCTGGTGTCAGAGTTATTGAGCCGCCAAAGGCCTCTGACATGGCTCGTGTAACGGCTACTATCCGTAGAAACTAACTGGGACCGACGGCTTAAACGTGCCCTCCGGAAAGTTATCAGAAATGATAGTTACCAGTTTTGAACTTCTGATTAAAAAAATAATAAGGATGGTTAACCCAATATTATTATTATTTTTTCTTAAACATCAGCTGTCATTCCAAAGAGATTGCATCCTTCTTGAATGTCTTTTCAATCATTTCTCGATCGCAGCTGTTCATTGTAGTCCGTTCATAGAATAACAATAATACCCACGTGCCTTAACAATGTAGAGATTCTTTGTGGATTCTTTTTCTGATCTCATTCATTCGCCCAACAATGCAGAAATAGTGGACTCTGAATTGATGCAAAAATAGTCGAGAACTAGCGAATATAGATTGTCTACAGTAAATTTGGTCTGGTTAAATCAGGAATTGACCAAGTAACTGTTTAAGGTTTTGAAAAATCTTAGCATTAATGTAGAGAGTGAGTTTAAATTGAGAGTCCTTACTCAGATCCGTCAAATGCTTCCTTAGTAAAGACTAGCAGCGCCCCGCGGTTTACCCGCGTTGTGTCCATTCCTGTGGGAATTTCGGGATGAAAAATAACCTATGTTACTCGTGGATAATGTAGCTTTCGAATGGTGAAAGAATTTTTAAAAACGGCCCTGTAGTTTTTGAGCCTATTCGTTACAACCAAACAAAGTTTTCCTCTTAATTATATTAGTGTAGATTAAGGATGAATTGCACAAACATTCTTAATTTGATTTAGCGTCTAAACTTATTTAAAAACAAATGACGTTCGTTTGAAATGGTGTTCTATTTAATGAATCATAAAGTTCAATTTTGAAGGTACAGCTTTTGTTTCTTAAACTTTTTTAGGAACTAAATTGATTTAAGAGTTTTTGTACAATTCGCTCCTAATGAGTAATTTTGAAGTGTAATTAACGTATAAAAAATCTCATTAACCGGAGTCATGTCGATTGAATGGACGTCTCTGAGTGCCAGTAAGGTTGTCATTTTGGATGTGTCTTTATTGATTGTCTGCAACTTGTGGTTCAGCTCACTGCTCAATGTCATCTCGTAAGTACTTCAACTATTTGCTAGCGATTTTAACCGACCTCCAAAAAAGAAGGATGACTTCAATTGTCAGAATCTTTCTCTATGGTAGAGTTAATGTCATACATTTTTAATACTTTTTGTACAAGCAAGTCTTGCCAGCCAGATCCTAGAACCTTAAAAATCACGTTAAACAAAATAAGTACATCATAAAATTATCAAAATACATTTGTGACAAAAACTTCATCGCTTTACAAAGAGAGGTTGAAATAAACTCTCTACAGTCAACTGAAAATTTTAAAATATTTCTTTAAACGGCTGAATATTATGTGAACTTAATATTCTTGTTATAAATAGAACAATTTAAATGCTAAAGTGACCACCTTTGAGCAAAAATTAAAAGTGCCATAAAATTATAGTAATTAAAGAACGTCGAAAAACAAAAAGCCCCGTCAATATGTTAATGGTTTTGTACTTAAAAGTAAATTATTAAAACTTTTATTTGCTCAACATTTTGAATACCAAGTGCTATTAAAATCACCCACTATTAAAATGAAAATGCTGTTTGCTTGTTTTTATACACTAATTCAACCGTTTCCGTTTCGTTTCGTTTTTGTTTCCCGTTTCGGAGCGCACGTTAAATGGTCGGTCCCGGTTACTTGAATCGCAAATTTCTTAAGACTCTAGGCGGTCTAAAAATGGTTAATTCGGTCGCAGTATTTCTATCATTTGACCAATTTTTACCAATTATTTGAACTGTGTACTATTTAGGTACCCACATCTTCAACAGCGCAAGTGAAGTCGCGGGAAAAGCCACGAAGTTTAAATAAACAAGTGACATTAAAGATGTAACGCTACGCTCACATGACCTTAAAGTGTGTACTGCGCCGGCGCAGGTTGACGCTTTCAACTTTGAATTACACCTCATTACCCACCCACCTACTTGCTTACAGACTATAGAACCTCGTCTAAATAATTTTAAGAGTATTTCGTGTCATTGTCATCTCATATGGGCTAGTGTCCATAGTATTCTATGGTCGGCCATTGGAACTAAGCGATCTCACTTGAAGTTTCACTAGGCCAACCGTGTTATCGTAGTTTTTAAACGGCCTAAGAGGCCTCCAACATGGCCTGATGATTTTTTCAACCGAGACTAATACTTTATTAGTACGATAGCGCTCAGATGCCTTTAAGGCCTGAAACTGCGTTAAACGGGCACCCGCACCGCACCCGCTCGTGTCGTCGCGTACCCACAGAGTCCACGCGCGTAGACATGCGACGGTTGCCCGTCGAGGCGCCCGCTTAAACGATACCCATCCTTGCTTATCATTCACGATTGACATCGCTCATTCAAACACAATACACTACGTTCTTTATTTTTAAACACAGTAATTGTAGTCTGTGCTCTACGGTCTAGTGACCTGACCATAGAGGTTGTCCTCTACGCACAATAATTCACCTTGCTTCTATTAGCTATGGTCGTATTAAGTTACTTGGCTATGCTTTATGGTTTTGCTCACGTTGTATGAATGGAGAATTTTCCGCTTTAAAAACCTGGTATTGTTATAAAATGCTTATGTAGGTATACAATTATTTTTGGTCTAGACTTTGGTACTACAGTGATAGTTGTATTAAAATATTTTCCTTTGTCACTATTCAACACAGAATTCCATGCAATAATCTGACGTATCATTAAGTCAATCCCTAAAGTAGAGTTATAATAATAATAATAATAAGCCCGCAGGGCAGCTTGTGGCGAGCTGTTGGTGAGTAGCGACACCACGGGCGATTCCCGAGTGCCCCAGAGAGTCGGTCAGGGCCCTCGTCTCCGGCGAGCCTTCACCGGTCGGAGTGGACCCCAAGGGGGCCCGCAGGACTCTCGGCTCTGGCTTGCCTTCACCGGCCGGCCAGAGGGGGGTCGTTAGAGGCACAGTCGATCTCGGCTGTGTGATCCGGGGGTGGAAGTGTTAAAGGGCATAACGCCGCGAGTAACGTTTAGAGAAAGCGCAGCACACCTCTCTACACCCCCGAGTCGCCCACACCGATGTTGCCCCCTTGCCGTCTATACGTCGGCTGTTTCGGGGGGCCCATCCAGTGGGCGGCGAGCCACGGCCTGCCGCCGATAACTTGTTCACCACTTGTTATGGCAGGTGCCGACCTCTTTGCAATATCCCATTTCCAGTCCATCCAACCTTCATTTCCATAGCCCAGTCTTTTTCTTTCATTTTTACTTACAATAGTCCCTACTTCTGCAGGTACACATTCCCGGACATGTTGTACTGATGTGGTCGGGAGTGTGTCCCTGCAGTTGTAATCCATTACATTAAACATCTCCAAAGGGCCTCTACGAGTTGGATCTGTATCCCCTCGCATGCCTCTCAAAAAGACCGGGCTTGTCCCGTGACTCCGAGGAGAAACACTATAATAATAATAATAATAGCCCGCAGGGCAGCTTGTGGCGAGCTGTTGGTGAGTAGCGACACCACGGGCGATTCCCGAGTGCCCCGGAGAGTCGGTCAGGGCCCTCGTCTCCGGCGAGCCTTCACCGGTCGGAGTGGACCCCAAGGGGGCCCGCAGGACTCTCAGCTCTGGCTTGCCTTCACCGGCCGGCCAGAGGGGGGTCGTTAGAGGCACAGTCGATGTCGGCTGTGTGATCCGGGGGTGGAAGTGTTAAAGGGCATAACGCCGCGAGTAACGTAAGAGAAAGCGCAGCACACCTCTCTACACCCCCGAGTCGCCCGCGCCGATGTTGCCCCCTTGCCGTCTCTACGTCGGCTGTTTCGGGGGGCCCATCCAGCGGGCGGCGAGCCACGGCCTGCCGCCGATAACTTGTTCACCACTTGTTATGGCAGGTGCCGACCTCTTTGCAATATCCCATTTCCAGTCCATCCAACCTTCATTTCCATAGCCCAGTCTTTTTCTTTCATTTTTACTTACAATAGTCCCTACTTCTGCAGGTACACATTCCCGGACATGTTGTACTGATGTGGTCGGGAGTGTGTCCCTGCAGTTGTAATCCATTACATTAAACATCTCCAAAGGGCCTCTACGAGTTGGATCTGTATCCCCTCGCATGCCTCTCAAAAAGACCGGGCTTGTCCCGTGACTCCGAGGAGAAACACTATAATAATAATAATAATAGCCCGCAGGGCAGCTTGTGGCGAGCTGTTGGTGAGTAGCGACACCACGGGCGATTCCCGAGTGCCCCGGAGAGTCGGTCAGGGCCCTCGTCTCCGGCGAGCCTTCACCGGTCGGAGTGGACCCCAAGGGGGCCCGCAGGACTCTCAGCTCTGGCTTGCCTTCACCGGCCGGCCAGAGGGGGGTCGTTAGAGGCACAGTCGATGTCGGCTGTGTGATCCGGGGGTGGAAGTGTTAAAGGGCATAACGCCGCGAGTAACGTAAGAGAAAGCGCAGCACACCTCTCTACACCCCCGAGTCGCCCGCGCCGATGTTGCCCCCTTGCCGTCTCTACGTCGGCTGTTTCGGGGGGCCCATCCAGCGGGCGGCGAGCCACGGCCTGCCGCCGATAACTTGTTCACCACTTGTTATGGCAGGTGCCGACCTCTTTGCAATATCCCATTTCCAGTCCATCCAACCTTCATTTCCATAGCCCAGTCTTTTTCTTTCATTTTTACTTACAATAGTCCCTACTTCTGCAGGTACACATTCCCGGACATGTTGTACTGATGTGGTCGGGAGTGTGTCCCTGCAGTTGTAATCCATTACATTAAACATCTCCAAAGGGCCTCTACGAGTTGGATCTGTATCCCCTCGCATGCCTCTCAAAAAGACCGGGCTTGTCCCGTGACTCCGAGGAGAAACACTATAATAATAATAATAATGCTTTATTCAGTAACAATTTTATACATATTTTGAACTAGGGCTGAAGTCAACCTTTTAGGCATACAATGCCTGTATTAGGAAACTTCGCTCTTCCATATCTACAAATTCATTAGAATATACATTATAATACTCTGGGTATACATATTATTATACTTATATACTATTCATATTATCATCTAAAATTTAAGCTAATGTATGTTTAACAATTTTATCATATTTAAAAGTAAGGGGAGGAAATTAATAATTTTATGAAACAGAAGTATAAATATTTACAGTGAAACAGATTAATTTGAAAGTGTGTGTGTGTGTGTGTGTGTGTGTGTGTGTGTGTGTGTGTGTGTGTGTGTGTGAAGGTCTCTCTATGTTAAGCTCTGTAATAATAACTCTACCTCATCGTAAGTTAAGTTATATATACTTACTAATCAATGAAAAGTGTCCCATTTTTATTTTGATCAAACAACCTTTCGCCCATGGGATTATAATTTATATTCATTTAATTTTCGCGTCACTGTTTCATTTCATTCCTTTCTCTTAAAGACAGTCTTACTTAAGACTATTGTGCAACAGACAGCTAATGAACTATCAAAAAATAATACGTTCAATTGTAAGTTATAACTAAGTTCAAAATGTCTCATAGTTTACCATCCCGCAAGTTTAATAAAATACGACGCAAATGTAAATACATACCTAATAATAATGTCAAAGCGTACTGTTTGACATAACTGCAGCATGAGCCAATCAGAGGGACAGTGTCGCCTGGAACTGTCAGGTTGAAGCCAATAAGACGGGAAGCCGACCAATGATAGGTTTCAATGGAGAAGTTCTGTCAGTCTGCAGCAATCAGAACTGTGTGTTGTCAGACTGTAGCCAATCAGACGCTTCGTGCCGCAACCGCAAAAACGCCTTCCAACAACGCGCACCTTTAGATTGTAAACTAACATGGTTGAATTTTACGGTGACATATCTATAATGGCAACCATATCTATGTAACCCTAAATAACCACTGATGTCGAAAATCCCTACAATTAACCGTAGGTCAAAACCACACGCTTTCAAATGATACAAGATGCAGTAGTGTAACACCTACATTGTATTTTAATTACATTGACCCGAATAGATCCTTGGACAAGCGGCCACGTTTGTCTGACGTGTTGTGTTAACAATTATGTATGTACGAGTATGTACGCATTAGGTGTCTATTACATTAATAAAACGTAATTTACGCTAATATTATATAATTGTGGTAATTAATAGTAGTTAAGTTATGGTTGATTTCCTATCTGCAACGTTGAAGTTAAATTATTGATATGTCGTGGCTTTCGGGCTATACTTTGCGTGTCTGTTATTTGATACTTTTCTAAAATAATGAGACAATAAGTAACTCCCAATTTAAATACTTTTTAGATGTTTTTGTGTCATATCGCGAGCCATCCATACTAAAAATAATCTAACGCTCACACTTAAGTGACGTCAAATGCTTCCTCCGTAGAGATTTAAATCGTAATTTTGATATTTAATGTATGAAAAATTACGTTAAATAATTAAGTGTTCATTTAATGGACGTCTCTAAGTGCGTCAGTTAGTAATAATCTGACTTTAAAATCAGGAGGTCTCGCAATTCTTGTATTAAACTTATAAACCACCCTTTTGCGACATTCAAGGGCTTATTATACAACTAGCAGTGCCCCGCGGTTTCACCCGCGTTGTACCCGTTCCCGCAGGAATTTCGCGATAAAAAGTAGCCTATGTCCTTTCTCAGGCTCTGGACTAACTGCGTACCAAATTTCATTCAAATCGGTTCAGTAGTTTTAGCGTGAAAGCGTAACAGACAGACAGACAGACAGAGTTACTTTCGCATTTATAATCCTACTACTATAATAAAATAATATATATAATATATATAAATATATAATATATATATATACTAATGCGAAAGTTTGTAAGGATGGATGTATGTTTGTTGCTCTTTCACGCAAAAACTATTGAATGAATTTGGATGAAACTTTACAGTCATATAGGGTATACATCAGAATAACACATGGGATACATTGTATCCCAGAATTCCCTAGGGAACGGGTACGTTGAGTACCGCGAGCCGCTACTAGCTATTAAATAATTCGATTATGCTTCATTTACTAATACTAAACTTTTTAACACGAAACCTGATGTATTTATAACTCTATAGAATAATTACCCATAGTTTTTCTCAGTTCAATGTCCCCATTTTAAACGCTCAAGTAAATTGACTGAATTTACATTTTATTGCTACCTATTCTTATTTGCCCGATACACACAATCACTACATAGTAAAAAACAAAGTCCCCGGCCGCGTCTGTCTGTCTTTCCGCAATAAACTCAAATACTACTGCACGGATTTTCACGCGGTTTTCACCGATCGATATAACAATTCTTCCGGAAAGTTTTTATGTATAAAAATTCCTGAAATTCCCTCGGGGACGGGCACAAAGCGGGTAAAACCGCGGGCGCTGCTAATGTTTTATATATTAACGTTCACGAGTGAGTGACACGTAAGTGTTTTTTATTGTTATTTTATTTATAGTTTGTTGTATGGTGAGTGGTGGCTGAAGGATTCGTCGCGGCGTTTCGAAGGCTATTGCATTAATAAAATAAGTATTTACTTGCTTGGTTTATTGTTATTCAAGTAATCATATACATATTTCCATCTGTATTAATATCGCAATTTGAAATATTTTTACATAACATGCTACCTTTTACTTATCTTAAAACTATTGTAGTTAAGCGTACATTAGACTAGATCGCATCTACTTTTTCATAGGTCCCGGTTACTTTCTACGGATAGTAGTCGTTACATGAGCCATGTCAGAGGCCTTTGGCGGCTCAATAACTCTGACACCAGGATTGGTCTGGTTGACCATCCACTCGATGAAGAAGAAGAATAGGCTTTCATAATTTGTCTTAAGACTGCATTTTACTTATCTAGGAAGGTACTTATCTAAAAAAAGAAAAACGAAAAGAAGGTATCCACGGATATGGCTGAGTGCAAGATTTCCGATGACGACGTCGACGATAGAGCGAAGTGGAGGAGATAAATAAGGAAGGCAGACCCCACCACCATGTGGAACACATAGCCAGGAAGAGAGAGAGGAAGGTATTTAAAAGAGCTTAGTAACTCATATTAAGTCAGAATACATAATAAATACTCGTAAATACTGCAAAAATAATTCAGAGCCAAAAATAAATTTAAAAAAAATACGGCTTAGAAATCTAGCCATCAGCAAAATTCTAGAAGATTCAAATTAAAAACGTCCATGTCCATGCAAACTCACAAACATGCAAACACAATGTTCAATGATAGGTTAACCTACCTACTGCTGATAATTCTCACGTTCTCGAAACGTGTTTACTACGTTTTGTTAATTCTATTTTAGCGACCAAAACAAAACATTCGCGAGGAAAACTCGTCTTAAAATAAAACTATCGACGGACATAACGAGATATTGTTGCTAAGCATGACCAAGTTGTTATTTTGTTAATATTCCAGACTGGCAGTACCCTGCGGTTTTACCTGCGTTATGCCCATTTCCATAGGGATTTCGGGATGAAAAATCGCCTATAACCTTCCCGTTAAATGTGGCTATCTATTACAGAAAGAATTATTCAAATTGAACCAGTAATTCCCGAGACTACAACATACAAACAAACAAAAAAATTAAAAATTTTACCTCATTATAATATTCAGTATGATCTATTTGTTTAAACTGAATATTAATTACCTACATACCGTGCGTGCCGAATGTAATACAAAGTGCTTGTTTTAACACACAGTAACAGAGGCGTAATGTGAACCGAAATACAAGTTGTGCGAATGGCACGAAACGTGCAGCCCGGCCTTGCTTTGATGGGAGTACCTACTACCGAGCTTGTGGACATTGTTGCTTTGAGTACTAAATTTGGCATGCTTTTGGAGTGAACCTACTGGAATTTATACTCTATTTCTTTTGGATTGGCACAAAATGTGGACCAATGTCGTCAATTCTCCAGCCGAAGACGATTGCTTCTGCAGAGGAAAAAGGTTTAGAGATAGGGTAAGAATGAAATAAAATCACTAAACCTTTTTCCTCTACAGGAGCAATCGTCTTCGGCTGGAGAATTGACGACATTGGTCCACATTTTGTGCCAATCCAAAAGAAATAGAGTTTATCCGCGCTAAGCTCACGAGGAATATGCTGTCAACCTGCGCTAGTCGGAGAGGCAGCTCAAGAAGAATAGAGCTAAAAACTCCCTTTTCAAAGTTGACCACTAACGGCCATTCCTATAAAATTATCCCTCGACTCAACTATCTCAGATAGCAGAGCCTTGTATTGTTTGATGCTTGTAGAGTTTTGTATGTAAATCGGTGGATTCCTGTAAGATTAAAAACGCTTATTGACATCACTTTAGCTATCAAATGGTTTGTCCCTTTCCGACATACGCTATTTGCCAAAGAGCGAAAGAGACAAAACTCTTTAAAACTCTGTTATATGTTAAATATCGTTTATGAATAAGGCGGTAAGATTTTAGCGGTCTAGTCCTCGGAAACTCCATAGATTTTTGGTAGATATTTAATAGTTTTAGATATATAAAATTTAACAACCAGGTGTTATTATCCACTACTGAATTAGCTTTAATTTAAATAACAAACTACAATTAAGTACGCATATCTCAATATACAAAATATACATTGTCTAAGGAAGTCTTACGAACCACGTTATAGTTTCAGCAAAACAAGTCTTTGAAATAATATTGTAATTATTAAATTATCATAAATCGTAGAATGCGTAACACTGATTAGTGACACTTGGTGCGAATTGAAGAGGTTCGTTGTAGATACGAATATTAAGTAAGGTGTATTGTAGATACGAATTGATTTTCATAGATAATTATGATATGCTAGCAGCGCCCCGTGGTGTTACTCGTTACCCTGTTCTTTGGGAAATTTAGGATCCAAAATAGCCTATAACTTTCCCGTTGAATGTGGCTATCCATTCCAAAAAGAATTATTTAAATCGGATAGATAGTTTTTGAGATTATCGCTTTCAAAAAAACAAACTTTTTAGCTTTATTACTGGCACATTAGTATAGATTTTTGAACCCGCGTCATTACTGTAGTTAGTAATAAAAATCAAGCATTGAATACCATTGAAACAAAAACACTTTCATCTTATAGGTATATACAATTCTCGTGTGACAGTGTTCGTTCGCGTACTCCTCCGAAACGGCTTGACCGATTCTCATGAAATTTTGTGAGCATATTGAGTAGGTCTGAGAATCGGCCAACATCTATTTTTCATCCCGAAATTCCCGCGGGAACGGGTACAACGTGGGTGAAACCGCGGGGCGCAGCTAGTCCTATAATAAGTATGTATAATGATATCCGTCAGCGTCACCTCTTTTGGAGGTACCTACGTGTTCGATTTTTGGACGCCTTCTCCTCACTGTGCTGATTTCTTCAGTGAGATGAGAGGCCTATGCTCAGTAGTGGGACAGTACAGGCGCTAATACTTTTCTTATATTTTTCCTTGAGTTCTTCAAACACAACAATACTGATTATTAAACCTACGCATATTTTCCTTGATATTTGGTTTGCTCCGCTCGATAAAGCCCGCAGTTATTTGGTACATTACCATATTGTTGGTGGGTTTTACCAAACTTTTGATTATATTGATGGTTCAGATACTCTGAATGTGTGACTCACTGATTATTGCAAAACTGATTTCTTAGATATCATATTATTATTTTGAATTGAAACTACGTTTACAGATACACTTCGTTTTTATTTTACACTAGCAGTGCCCCGCGGTTTCACCCGCGTTGTACCCGTTCCCGCAAGAATTTCGCAATAAAAAGTAGCCTATGTCCTTTCTCAGGCTCTGAACTAACTGTGTACCAAATTTCATTCAAATCGGTTCAGTAGTTTTAGCGTGAAAGCGTAACAGACAGACAGACAGACAGAGTTACTTTCGCATTTATAATATTAGTTAGGATTAGGATTTTTATCTGACGTTTCGGCCCCTTTACAGGAACCGTGGTCACAGAAGACTGTAAAGTCCTGTAAAGGGGTCGTCAGATTAAAATTTAAAATAAAAGCGAAGTGTATCCTTATCACATTTTCAATTCAAATTGATAAGTTTTCGCTTAATCGTAAGAAACCAGTATTAATATATTTTTAAAATGCTTGCCTAGGTAATCATGCCAATGCCTAAGTTTAATCAAAGTCTAACAAGTGTGAAAACGAAATTAAATAAATGAACAACCTATAAATAAGAATTAACCAACTTTCCAACAACGCAACATCATTATCTGCGAATCCAGCTAAAAACGATAATTCCTTTTCAAATCGGATCCGACTGGTTGGCAAGATAACGGGTTCAAACATACAAACAATAATTTTATTATTAGTAGATAACGAATGGAATAATCCCAGAGTATTCTGCCCCAGTGGCGTTGTTATTCATGAAATAATTGTGTTATTGAGTCGGCTTTATCGGCCCCTGAACTTACTGCCGGCAAGGTTAGAGGCGGGAGTTAATTAAACTGCATCTATTTACAATAGTCTATTTATAGAGAGATAATTACTTGTTAATAAGTAATACAGCAAAGTAAGAGCTAAGGGCTGTTTCAATTTAAGCGGTTTAAATCGTCCTGCGCCGTGCGCTTTGCATGAAAACCGTCCGTGCACAGAACGACTGCGCATCACAGCAGCTACACCAGACTTAAAATACGCAGAACAATAACATTAAGAAGGCTAAATTGAAATAGCAGTACATCCCATTGAGGAAAATTAATCTTTCCAAAGGTTATCATTACACTCTGATAGGGAAAAATACCTAACTAAATATATTACTATAGTTACTAGATAGCACTTTGTTTTCATTCCTTTAAGTGTGCACTATCTGTTAGGTCAATATAGGTACTTTAAATCATTATTGTTCAGTTCGAAAGATGTTGTTTGTTTGTTTGTTTTGATAACAAGTCTGTACACTTGCAGAGATATGTTTTCTTTGTAATGGCATTGTGTATGATGATTGTATGTTTTCAAGTTGAACACTTATTCATTTATTTATTTTGAGTTGGTTAGATAACCCTGGTGTCGTAGTTTTTAGACCGCCTAAAGGCCTCCGAGTGAAACAAAAGGACCGTGTAACGTGCTCTCCGAAATACGGTAGCGCTCAGATAGAATCGCCAATATCGGTCACCCATCTAAGTAGGAAAGAGCTGCACGTAGCTTAAAAATCGCAATGAGAGCACATCGCTTTGTCAAACTACACCACGAGCGCTTAAAAAGAACAAAAACTTAAGTAAAATCAACTTATAAAAATGGTAATCATCACAGTACTTTCTCACGTTATAAAACTTCAAAAATCTAATTGTCACGTAAGTAGGCAATATGGACGTTTGTATTATGATAAGGTTCCAAGTATTCTATACACTTTCATGGACTTTCCTTGTGACCATCTACATATCTGGTTCGTTTTTCTTAAGGGAGACATTTTTACTTTAACATGTCAAAGGTTACACAGTTATTTGTTTGGAAACTAACATATTATCTACCTCTATTTAAATAAATATTAATTAAACATAACTGGACAAATTCACTCACGGTTAATGAGACTCAAACTAAGCTCTAAGCTTGTAATATGGAATCTAACTCACTGATACTACTACATATACATACACAAATACTTTCTAAGAATATTTAATTGACACTCAGATGTCGTCGCCAGCAAGTATGTCATCACATATTGTTGACTCCGGGCGGGAATCGAACCCGCAACCCCCGACACAGTAAGCGCTCTCACTGCTACTGTGCCAACGGGCTTGTCAGTTCAATCAAAAGACTACCCATGCACCGCGGTAATACCGGTTCCCGTGGGAATTTCGGGATGAACAATAGCACATAAACTTCCTCTGGTATGTGGCTATCCAATCCAATACAACAGAAAACAATAATTATTCGAATCGGACTTGTATAGTTTCTGAGATTAGCGTGATCGACCAAAAATTAAGTAATCAAGACTAATCTATTCTAAATATCAAGGAAATTGCCTGAAATGTGGACTACACCAAAATTTAATCGATAAATATCAAGGAAATTGCCTGAAATGTGGACTACACCAAAATTTAATCGATAAATATCAAGGAAATTGCCTGAAATGTGGACTACACCAAAATTTAATCGATAAATATCAAGGAAATTGCCTGAAATGTGGACTACACCAAAATTTAATCGATAAATATCAAGGAAATTGCCTGAAATGTGGACTACACCAAAATTTAATCGATAAATATCAAGGAAATTGCCTGAAATGTGGACTACACCAAAATTTTATCGATAAATATCAAGGAAATTGCCTGAAATGTGGACTACACCAAAATTTTATCGGTAAATATCAAGGTATATTGCCTGAAAAGGTGACACTCACTCAAAAATTGCTCAATCATCAATGCTAAGTATCTCTAAATTTTAAATTATAATAACATTGCGTAACTAAGGCCTAATGTTTATGCTAATATCTGATAACCTTTGAATTAAAAAACAGTGATTTGTTAATTTTATTAAGTAAAACAAAATACATGTTTTTACTTCTGCAGCGTAATGGCGAGTAATTTTTTATTATTTTTTACTTATCTTTTTTTAATACGAATGAAAATATGATTAACTAGCCGCGCCCCGCGGTGTTACCCGCGTTGTACCCGTTCCCGCGGGAATTTCGGGATAAAATGTATTTTATGTGTTTTTCTGATGTGTCACCTATATTATTGTAAAGTTTCATCCAAATCCATTCAGTAGTTTTTGCGTGAAAGAGCAACAAACATACATCCATTCATACGTACATCCATCCTCACAAACTTTCGCATTTATGATATTAGTAGGATTTATAGGCACATTGTATTCATCGTTGGTATTGAAATAACAAGTTTTCAGGCATCGTTTATATTGAGCGAGTTTACAAGCTGCAAGACGGCGAGTTCAATAGATTTTAGTTGAAAAAATGAAATCGCTATGGCGTAATTTGACTAAACGGTGTTAACTCATTGCGATTGTTAAGTAACGTGTAACTCGACCCCTACTTGGATGGGTGGCATTCCTATCTGAGCGTTACCGTATTTTGGAGGGCACGTTATATTGTCGGTCCCGGTTGTTGCAATCGTTAGACCATGTTGAAGGCCTTTGGGCGGTCTAAACTCTCCGATACCAGGGTTGGCTACTAACTCACCTACTGGAACTATCTTACTTATTGTCCTTTGTAGCAGAAATCCTATAAAAAATTTCTTACTCTACCTATATTATGTAGAGTTACAAAAACAACTTGATTTTTTTACGTAGCCTTTAAAACTTAAATATTGCCATCTCTTTTATCTCGTCCAACAGTAATTACACCCAGCTCTCTCTTACATTGCCTTCCTTACAATAAGTAACCAACTTTTCCTATCCAACTTTTTATGCATCCATAAAATGCAATCCAATATTGATCGCTGCCTACAAGGTACTGACAAACAACACCCCTACAAGTAGATGTAGAGAACGGTTGCCATAGCAACCCTCTGACCCCTCCTGAACTTTAGATGAGAGGAAACTCCCACGGGGCCCGTATTTTGGTAGATTACATCTACCTATATGAATGAAGTAATACTATGGATTTTCTAGGAAAATGTTTTGTGTAGGAAGATTTCCATTAAGAAAACAGAAAATTGATCCGAGAAAATGTTCATGTGAGAGTGTAAGGTAGATTTTTCTCGTGTTTCGATATTGTCTTCTATTTTTGGTATTTGAATGGTCCTAATAATATGTGTATTTTTTTAAGAATAAGGAAATTCGTGAGAAAATTGTTACAAAACAATTTGTTTGCTATGGTACTGTATAGAGTACCTGAGTTCAAGTACCTTGCCTTAACTACTAATGGCCACGTGGTGTGGCAGTTAAAACTATTATCTAACCGCAGGATTGGCTAACTGAATACTTATAAGGATTATCTAATTATTGTACGTACCAAAAGAAACCAAGTCATATAAAATTCAACACACATTTATTCTTGAGTTACATTATCTTACAAGTACCTTATCACCTACATTGGCATAACGCTTTGGCTTACAATCACATCACTATTGTTCTTAACTGATTAACATTTACTTTTAAATCACTGTGTCCAATTTTGCAGCGTTGTGCGGGGTCTCTCCGACCCCAGCGGTCCCGGCTTCACTGTTACACTTTTGGAGACTTTCACGACTCCAAAAGATGAAGTGGACTGCCAACTGCATCATAACTTCACTCCGGAGGTAGAGGCCTCGAGATCAAGGCTCCTCATCTTCAGACAGGGAAGGCAGGGTTAATTGGCGACGGAGTTTTTCACGGCGTTGTGGAGAAATGGATTTCTGTCTCCTTAGTCCTTCCGCTGGCAGCAGGAAGGATCTTCTGATTTTTGGAATTTCTGGTTCGAAGAGATCTTCGGAGTCATCTTCGACGAGGGCTGGCAGGGCGGTGTGGCGCTTCTGCCGGCGAGGACAGTCGGTGACGACGGGCTCTAGCTCGCGGCGGGACTTGACCTGCACGCTCGGGTACACGTCGGCGTACAAAGACATGCTCTCTAGTTTGACGACCATCTTGATTGCAAGTGTTAGGATACGTGTGCTCTCTGCGAAATTTAGACGCGAGTGCGGGGAGGCAGAGCGGTCGCTCGTATTTATAGTCTCAGCGTCGCGCGTCGTCGTGATAATTCAGTTTGTGTGCTCGCGTCACAGCTGCCTCAGTGTGCGTGGCAGACCCTGCGTACTGACTGTTAATACATTTATACGGGCCCACTAAACGATTCTCGCTAGTTTCCCAATTTTCGCACTAATTTGTATTGAGTTTTCGTCCGATGGGAAATACTATGCGAGTACGCAGAACTAATGTTTAGGGAAATGTTTACTCGCCGATCATTAACACTACCGGACGCGTTTCAAGTAAACTAATAAAGCTTTTCGGAAAACGTTTTGCTACTGTATTTTCTTCTTAGAATCATTAATTTCAAATTGCAAAACATCGTGAAAAATATCAGAAAGTCTTGTAATCATACATTTTATATATAACATTGCATGTAACACTCTATTTTAACAATGGTGATTCACAAGTGCATAATCTTAGTACTAGGATTGCATAGCTATTGCGGAGGTGAGCTTGACCCCGATAAAGGATTTGAAGCCCTTTAAGAATTATAAATAGCAGCATTTCGCGACCTTCGATGTAAATAGCAGTTCGCCAAGCTACAGCAACGGTGTTTACCTTTCAACGATGTAAATCGGAGAGCCTTAATAGGAGATCTTCTTACGTAGAGGCACTTATAAGAACCGCCATTGAAACACTTTCAAGATCGAGTATCGTGGCGTTGGGGATACCCATCTATACGTACTGATCTACCTATACTAATATAATAAAGCTGAGTTTGTTATGTCTGTTTGAACACGGTGATCTCAGGAACTACCAATCCGAATATCCCTAATATTATAAATGCGAATCTGTCTGTCTGTTACGCTTTCACGCCAAAACTACAGAACCGATTTAAATGAAATTTGGTACACAGTTAGTCCAGAGCCTGAGAAAGGATATAGACTACTTTTTATCCCGAAATTCCCAAAATTATTTGAATTGGATAGCTGCATTGAAGAGGTTATATGATACTATTGTTTAAGATTCTTGCTGAAACTGGTATAAGACGGGTAAAACTGAAATTCGGTGCTAGAGAGGAAATAAATCGTATTGTCTTTCATTTAAATTTATTTTTGAATAACATTTACTCTTATTTATCTTGTAATAGACTTAAAATGCGAGTTGAAACTTCTTAATTTAAGTAATTAAGATTGAAAAATAATATAACAACTCTGCAATCCACTTAATCTACACTAATATTATAAAGAGGAAAACTTTGTTTCTTTGTAATGAATAGGCTCAAAAACTACTGGACCGTTTTTAAAAATTCTTTCACCATTCGAAAGCTACATTATCCACGAGTAACATAGGCTATTTTTCATCCCGAAATTCCCACAGGAATGGACACAACGCGGGTAAAACCGCGGGGCGCTGCTAGTACAATATAAAAAAGTTTCAGGATTATTAGGATACCGTTCGCACTCAGAGACGTCAAATGCTTTCTTTGTAGAGATTAAATGAATGATATTGACATGTAATGTAAGAAAAATTATGTCAATTATCCAAGTGTCGATCTAATGGACGATACTGAGTGCAACAGTAAGAATAGAGATTTCTTATAGGAATGTAAAAGAAATTCTCAATATCTATGAACAAATATATTGTTAGTTCCTAGAACCTTTCGTTTAACTTGCCAACAATACAAAGTATTGAACACACGTAGTGATAACTCCGGATTTTTTTGATAATCCTTTTCACAAATGCACGTTATCAATCTGTTATTACGACGTTTACAATAATTATCGTTTTATCAATCGATAAACGTCCAAAACATGACAAATACTACCCAAATTTGTCATTTTATGTTACTAGATATACCTAGATTAATTGAGTTAATATAATATGATGTCACAAACAAAACTTGTTTTCTTATTTGAAAAGTAAGATTTTTCCACTGTTGATTATCTAAAACTTAAACGTTTCTAGAAAAAAATATCTTAAGGTAATCACTATCATAGTATAAAACGAACTCGCTTTCCGCTGTCTGTCTGTCTGGCCCTATATATGCTTAGATCTTTAAAACTACGCAACGGTTTTTGATGCGGTTTTTTTAAATAGATAGAGTGATTCAAGAGGAAGGTTTATATGTATAAAATATCCCGAAATTACCACGGGAACGGGCACAACACGGGTAAACCCGCGGGGCGCTGCTAGTGACAAATACAACCTAACTTTGTTATTTCATGTTACTAGATAAAATTTAAAGAGTTAATATAATATGATGTCATAAACAATACTTGTTTTCTTGGTGGAAAAGTTAGATGGTGATTATCTAAAACTTACGTTTCTAGAAACAATTGTCTTCGGCTACGTACATAATAATCTACACACTATTACAAAATATTGATATTATCACTACATATTATAAAACAAAGTCCCCGGCCGCGTCTGTCTGTGTGTCCGCGATAAACTCAAATACTACTGCACAAATTTAAACGCGGTTTTCTTAAATATATAGAGTGATTAAAGAGGAAGGTTCATAAGTATAAAAAATCCCGAAATTCCCACGGGAACGGGCACAACGCGGGTAAAACCGCGGGCGCTACTAGTTTACACTAGCACGACCACAACTAATCCTCTAAACAAGTTATTATTGTTGCAGCTTCCTCTATTATCGATTAGTGGAAAAAGGAATTTGTTTACAAACAGTTGAGGAAACGTCTTGCAAAGAGGAATTTGAGGAAACCACGACGATAAATGAATGTTATGAATGTAATTAAGTCATGGTTGTATAGGAATATTAGAATTATCCTCTTATTATTGAGGTTGTTAAATCTGGGGCAGACTTTTTACTAGCAGCGCCACTTGGTTTTTACCGGCGTTGTGCCTGTTCCCGTGGGAATTTTGGGATAAAAATAACCTTGTGACGTTTGTCTTGAATGTAACTATCTAATGTCAATAAGAATTATTCAAATTGGACTAGTAGGTCTTGAGATTATCACGTTCAAACAAAAAATCAATCTCCCATCTCAGCTTGTATTAGCAAAGATTTATGACATTTGTCGCTTGATGCTTACCATTTCCGAGATTTAATTTTCGAAGTAGATTTGTTCTCTATTTTGTGTTTTTGGTCTAATGCGGTTTGTTTTTCCAAACAAATAAAATAAAATAAATAAATAAATGCATATTTGATGAAAAAACGCGCATTAAACTAGTAAAAAAGGACAACAAATTAAAATCATTAATGAAATTAATTTTCTTCACTATTAGGTAAGTAGTAGGTCTATTTTATACTTTATAGGCCACTTTTCATTCGCTAAACATAGAAAACAAATAGTCTTAAAAAAAGTCTTGCAGTACCTATGTAAAAAAAGCATAGTATATAAGGTCAAATTGAGAAAAATCCTTTTTGAAGTCGGTAAATAAAAATTAAGTGGAGACTAAGTGGAAGTAAACGTTTTTTTAATTCAAAAAGAATAATATTCGATTTTATAAATCCAGTACAATCTAATAACCAAACAATTGTTTCACCAACAACTTGACACCATATTGTTTCACTTAAACAAATAAAAACAAGACATTCCACCATATTTAATGTAATTAGTACACAGTAAATACTTAATAAGTTAACAAAATAACAGAAATAAAAACATTATTGAATGTTATCAGCTTACTGTCTAACTAAACATATACAAGCTTTATTTATTGTTATCACTGTGTTGATATTGCGTGGAAAATAACCGGTGTATATAACATACCTACAATATATATACAGTAGAAGGCGAAGTGTCTTGCTTGTCGGTTTCTACTAGCACAATGAACGTGACAAAAGACTATGATAAATAATGTGTTGTAATTGGTTACATGTTGACGGAAAATTCGAATTGCAACATTCCACCAATCAGCTTGCAGTATTTTGTTATATCATGTTTTGTAGCCTTCTGTGGCAGTCGTCATGCTAGCCGGGATGAAGATGGAAAGAGATAGAGCTAGTTTCGATTTTGTGGTGGATGTCACACTAGTATAGGATTCTATATTTGAAGTGTGAAGTTTATGGCTAAAATATGTATATGTCAATCTTCACAGTAGGCTACGGCAGTCCTCTACTAACTACCATTACCAATAATCTATCCCATCCCTACTGGCTATCTGAGATAGCAGATAAAGTTTTGACGATTTTTATATGTCAAATTTTGACGGGAAAGAACTAGACATTATATTATATGACAACTTGATTTGCTATCTGACATTGAGGTTAGGGATAGGTTTATTGACGAAGTCCATCAACCCAAAGTACCCTATCTATCTTTACCTTTGTTTTCTCTATCTTTATCTTTACCTTATTATCGATACCTTTGACATTTTTGACTTTTAATCTCCATACAGGCAGAAATCGACGAGAGGTCGTAGAGTAAGACACATTGCCTTTCACTGTACCTATACAATATGTTATTGTGTTTACCGGCACTGGTTGTTGCTAACTGAGCCTGTTATTAAGCTTTATTTAGTTATTACCGTTTTATCGTTCGGATTGACACATTTGTCTGCATGGAGTTTGTTTACTCCTAACTAATTATATATTTATTTGCAGGAAATATAATATGATAACTGTATGATAAGCGTTAACTACTTTTTAACGCTTATCATCAAGCGTTAATAACTTTTTAACGCGAAACCAAATTAGAACCGTGACTATATGAAATTAAAAATACTTTCTTGATATTGGAGAAAATCGATATCAATCTACAAGCAGACCCTTTTATATAGGTACCTAAAGAATTTTGGAAATCGTTTCAGAAACTAAATTAACTCTAATCAGAACCTTCTTCTTCAGGTAAATACTAAACGTTTTTTCATAACTTAAATGATAATCTGTTAAAGTTATTCAGGGGCCAGTAGAAAGACATGATTTTTCAATTTCTAGTCTTTTGAGACTTACATTTTGTTTTAACGTTTACTGGGGACTCAACGTTAGTTGTAGTCATTTTCTGAAAAGATAGTTATTTAATATTTATTTAGTTAATTATTTATTTTAGAATATATAAGTTACTAGCCGTGCCCCGCGGTTTCAGCCGCGTTGTACCAGTTATCCGTTCCAGCGGGAATTTCGCGATAAAAACTAGCCTGTGTCCTTTCTCAGGCTCTGGACTAACTGTGAACCAAATTTCATTCAAATCGGTTCTGTACTTTGGCCGTGAAAGCGTAACAGACAGAGAGACAGACAGAGTTACTTTTGCATTTATAATAGTTAGGATATCTGGCAAACGTCAAACTCTTCTTTTCTGACGTAGTCGAGTAATCAGTGGATAATTTCATTACATTGAATCAAAATAATGATATTGTAACAATATGTCATGTCCGCACCTGAGTTTCGTATTCACAATAAATTGTAATCTAATTATTATTGATAAGTGTATCTTATCGGTGTGAACGCGTGATAGGATTTATTCCATATCTAAAACCATAAAAACCTATTTTCAGTAATTCGTAATTGTTTATCAATTGGAAATACGGATATATTAACCTGTTTCTGGTATTCAGGATCATAAACACAATCTTTATAAGTGAATAAAACATGTAATCTGGTCGGTTACAAAGGGTATAACAATAATGAAACTGAATGAAAATCATGTTATGAAAGCGTGAAACATATTTTTTCCTCCGTCATAAGAAATTTCAATTTAAAATTTCTTCGTAAAACATACGAGATGGGAAAATAACAGAAAGGGAATATGTTTGGGCATCTTTCACGACATGACAACTTTATAAAAACTATAAAAGTAAAAGGACACATAGAGGTAAAGAGAAGAAGAAGAAGGCCAAAAAGGGCGGGCATATGTAGACAACAGCTGAAAGAAAGAGGTCATGTCGTACGAACAGCTAAAGAGGATGGCAGAAGAAAGAGAAATTAAAAATACTGCCTCTAATATCGGGCCTACTGCTTGGGATCTACAAAATACACCTCGAATTAACGATTTCAAACAATAATGTTGTATAAAATGGATTTTATAATTTGATAACGATATTAATAACATCCGTCATCTTAATCAAACATTTTTTCATCTATACCAATGTAATAAAACTGAAGATTTTGTTTCTATGTTTGAACACGCTAATCTCAAACACCAACAATCCGATATATCCACATTTTACGGAAATTTTATAGGCCATTTTTCATCCCGAAATTCCCACTAGAACGGGCATAATGCGTGTAAAACTGCAGGGTGCTACTAGTACCTATCTATATATCCCAATGCTGGGAAGGGTCAAATTGAAAATAAACTATTCTATCTACCAGTTTCAGTAAAGTTCAAACCATACACATAGAACTTTCTCTATCTATGGTCTATACACAATCGTTGACACTGACAAATAATTCTGACAGTTAATTAACAGTTCCAACAATTCGCTTTAACTATACACCCACCTTACTTAGCTCTACCTAATGACACCTTCTTACTAGGAAAAAGGGAGTGAAAATCAATCATAGACTATTTGAGGAAAACAATTCTATAAAGGAAAACGATGGTTCAATGGAAATACCTTTAAAGGTCGTTCGTAGAAAAGGGTTTTCCTTATTTTAAATTAATCTAGGTACAGATATAGATTAAATATTACGAATACCTAGCTAGACTTAGATATTTCTAGGTAAAAAAGTTCATTTACAAAATCGTGAAAGTAAAATCTTTGTTGTGGCGGCTTTTCAGATTTGACAGCTCAATTTATTTGGCTACCGCTTGACATTTTTGACAGGCAATTGTAAACAACGGAATAGAAGAAGAAATAAATGAACATCTACGACGAACGTGGATTTTCAATAAATAGGAACGATAAACGATCTTTATTTCATTTAATTTTGGCACTCCTCTCACGTTTGTTGATGGCGCCCCTTAGTGAGGATAATAATGTATCTGCCTATTTATCATTCCAATATTAATGTGTCAACTACTGGCTACTTAACTAGCCAAGGCAAATTTCTATCCTAACCTATATAGGCCAGATAAATCGAGGTGACCTATTTCACCACAGGTGAACCTTTAAATCATATTTTTAATTCTCAAAATTCGTTTCAAACGAATTTCCATTGAAAAACGTTATTTCGAACGTTTAATAAACCCATTTCCAACAAGCTTCATCTTTTCGTAGTACTCCGTTTGGCAAGTGGCCAACTAGTGGTCAACTGGCGACACAGCGTGACGCATAGTGTAACGCTTATTATTAGTTTGTAATTAACACACGAGTACAAACAAACAATCATTATTTAATATTAGATCACGTGAGGATGATTTTATTGTTTACTAGCTGTTCCGGGCGAAAACGAGGGGGTTTCGCCGGCATTGTACCTCGTTTCCGCAGGAATTTCGGGATAAAATATATTTCCATTAGTCTGTAAAATTTAATACGAATCCCTTCACTAGTTTTTGCTTGAAATAATACTAAAAATACTCGTACATCCTCATAAACTTTTGCATTTATGATATTATGTACCTAGTATTAAAATGATTTATTATATAAACAGTGTCGAGGAGTTTAAATTATTGTAATAAAATGTAAACTTAATACTTTGTAGATTTTACGAATATGATATATAATAATATCTTCAGTGAGATGACAGAACTTCGCCCTAACTAAGACTAACACTTTTCTGAGTTTTATGTGTATCAATATATTATTACTAGCAGCGCCCGCGGTTTTACCCGCGTTGTTCCCGTGCCCGTGGGAATATCGGGATGAAAAATAGCCTATATGACCTTCCAGTTGAATGTAGCTATCTATTAAAAAAATAATTATTCAAATCGGACACGTAATTACCGAGATTAGCTCGAACATACAAACAAACAAAATTAAAAAAATTACCTCTTTATACCTAATATTAGTATAGAAGTAGGTATGCATTGATGTAATGACTGCCTCTCTAGACTAGAATTGGCAATGGCATCGTTATTTTTAACCGACTTCAAAAACCGAAGGAGGAGGTTATGTTATCTACTATCAATATGTAGGAATGTCACATGGTCTGACACATTTTGACAGTAAACAACTTCGATCAACAATGTTGTGTATTGTTGATCGAAGGTAAACAACTACACAGGGGGAGGGGCAACCGATTTTGATGATTCTAGTGTTAAAGTTAAGATTTGCGTTTTAATTCGTTATTATGTCTTTTTAAAACAACATTCTGAAATGCTAGAAAGTAAAATAAATCCTTTTTGCAGCACTATGTTTTCACACGAAAGAACCATTTTTTGCTCACAAAAGAGTTTTTTGTTGTGTCATGTGAACGTGACCGATTGAACCCATTCAGTTCATTCACTCGTTCAACGAGATATTTTCAGTTTTCTCTCGTTACTCAATGGAGTACCTATTGTGTACGTGTGAAATGTCATATCGTCCATTCTTTCTTGTTAGCGGTCATACAGAAAACGCTTAAGCTAATTGTTTTCGCCATTTCATGTTATTATCTGCGTGTGGTACTTACTTTTGTTTATATTCAAGAGTGAGCCGGTTTTTGTTAGGTACAAAAACAATTATCTCTTTCAATGAAGACCTGAGATCAGCAGTGGGGTGTTCCGGACTACATTTTTTATTTATTACTAGCTGCGCCCCGCGGTTTCACCCGCGTTGTACCCGTTCCCGCGGGGATTTCGGGATGAAAAATAGATGTTGGCCGATTCTCAGACCTACTCAATATGCTCACAAAATTTCATGAGAATCGGTCAAGCCGTTTCGGAGGAGTACGCGAACGAACACTGTGACACGAGAATTTTATATATAAGATTGTCTTCGAGTAATAGAAGGGGTAGAGGCAGACCACGAAAAATATTTTGTCTTAAATTGTCTCAGGACATGCTTGAAAGCAAGTGGGGCATAATTATTCATCAGCTTTGACAAAACCCAATGTTCTTGGCTGGTTCAATTTAGTGCCAGTGACACGCAGAGAAGTATACCTAAGTAAGCTACTTGTCTCCCCAAACATGCAACGGCCAAAAGAGACGAAGTTTTTTTTTCATGTATAATGCTCACTTGCATTAACTTCGCCCCAACTTAACCCACTCAATATCATCGCTAAAAAACAACCAACATATTCGTTGTTGCTCGTATATGTTAACCTATACCAACACAATACTGGTCCCACTGTATGTACAGTCAGCTACAAAAGTTGATGAACATATTATATATTAAAATACACCTCAACATCCCTGTTCAACTTAATATTTAATGTGTACATTTGTTTGACAATATTGGAGGCCTTTGGGCGTTCCAAAAACTGCGACAACAGGGCCACTATCCTACTCGACATGAATGAATGAATGTGTTCATCAAGTTTTGTAGCTGACTGTACATTACCTACGCAAAATGTTTTTTTGTCAATATACGTTAATCGGATCCTTCAAGTGTTTGCATTAACATGTTTAACCAGCCGTGACGTCATAATGTCGATTGCGATCTCGTGCCAGATTAATGTCGATGACGTAGATTCAACGTAGACTAGATTGGGGTGTATCCACAGATCTATATCATCACTACGTAGTATAAAACAAAGTCGTTTTCCGCTGTCTGTCTGTCCCTATGTTGCTTAGATCTTTAAAACTACGTAACGGATTTTGATGCATTTTTTTTCAATAAATAGAGTGATTCAAGAGGCAGGTTTATATGTATAAAAAATCCCAAAATTCCCACGAGAACGGGCACAACGCGGGTAAAACCGCGATGCTGTGCTAGTAGAGTAGGTATATAATGAATGAACCTTATTGATACGTTTGAAAATGGGCGATATTTCCAATAATTAGGTACCTAATTAATTCATTTCATTGTAGGTTAGTGGCCACCCTGATGACAGAGTTTTTAGACCGCCTAAAGGCCTGACGTGGTCTGACGATTGAAACAACCGGGACTGACTGCTTAACGTGCCCTCCGAAGCTTTACGTACGCTCAGATCGAAATGCCACTACCGGCCACCAATCCAATTAAAGGCCGAGATGCACGTTGCTTTACAATAACAATAAAGACTTCAGTTAGTATATTACAGTATACGTATTATGTAAACCCAGCGGAGGGCATTGAGTTATGTATACTAACGTTCTGCATATAACTCAATGGCTAAGGGCATACTATACAAACGGACATTCAAAATACTAAAACTATTGCGTGAAACCAAACTGTATTGAAAACCACATGTTTACCTAAATCAACAAATTACCGTAAAACACAATACCTACTTTTCTTACGCCACAATAGGCACAACAAAGTAATACGTAATTTGTTTGTATTACGTTTGAAAGCGATAAAATTTATCGAACACTAATCTATAGTTTTACTGTACAAATGTTTCGACGCCATTGTCGAGGCGCCGATATAAAGAACGTTATTCATTAATTATCACACTTATTACGTCTCAACGTGGTACGATATTTTATCTTGTCTTTTTGTATAGCAACGATATCATTTAGATTAAGTTTAGCAGCTGCGAGCCGTGATAAAACGAGCGCGCGAGCAATTTAATAATTACGCCCTGAGGTTTTACCTGCGCTGTGCCCGTTCCCGTGGGAATTTCGGGATGAAAAATAGCCTTTAACCTTCCCGTTGGATATGTCTATTCAATACGAAAAGAGTTATTCAAATCGGATGGGCAGTTTCCGAGATTAGGCCTTACAAACTAACAAACTTAGAAACTTTACCTCTTTATAATAATAGTATACCTACTCGTAGATAAAAAGTCCACTAAGATTTACGTTCTATTTAACTCGTTGGCTCACAGCTTGTAAACTCGCTCAACCTAAACGACATTAATTATATGCTTATACTCGTATCATCCATATATCTTAACCCCAAAAGTCCTTGCCCCCGACGCAAAAATAGGTGTGTTAGTAGTTTAACGACTCTGTCTGTCTGTCTATCTGGCATTGCAAGGAAACTACCGATCACCATAAGGTTTATTGTTAAAAAGTGGAGTGTTGTTAGGTATAAATAAATGAAAAAAAATTACAGTATACTGTAGATATTGCCAACGGTTATCGCTTTCAATTGTTACCCGCGTCACAGATTACTCAACAGCTACCTACTATAAATCTGACAGTTATATGTTATATAGCATAGTTAAAATCTACGCACATTTTGTAGGACGATACTATGACGTCATAGTTTTACGTCATCTATGAAATGGACTATTTCAGGCGTGAGAGATAATAATAATAATATACCTGTTTTAACGACCGTACCTCCTCACTGTACTGATATCTTCAGTGAGACGAGAGGCCTTTGCCCAGCAGTGGGACATTACAGGCTACTTTAATGACCGTTAAGCGATTTAACTAAAAAATTGATACCTACATTCAAGGTGTCGTCATCTAGTTAGTTGCTTAGTTAGGTCTTATTCAAAAACACTTTTTGCATTATAGCTATCTAAAGATTTGTCCCTTTCTGACATACGCAATTTTATATAATAAAAAGAGACAAAATACTTTAAAATAGTGCTTTAAATAAAGAACCTTTATGAATAAAGCAGTTAGGTTAGGTTAGCTAGTATTATCCAAACGTAATCTATACTAATATTATAAAGCTGAAGAGTTTGTTTTGTTTGTTTGTTTGTTTGTTTGTTTGTTTGTTTAAACGCGCTTATCTCAGAAACTACTGAACCGATTTGAAAAATTCTTTTTGTAATGGATAGCCACATTCAACGGGAAGGTTATAGGCTACTTTTCATTCCGAAATTCCCACGGGAACGGGAACAACGCGGGTAATACCGCGGGGCGCTGCTAGTATGAATAATAATACTCCTACATTACCTCCGCCTATGTAAGTACATATTTACCAAGTCTAATCGTACAGACTCTTCGTCTCCAAATACATATTGACGTCTCCTGTCACCTCGTGACCTTAAGACGAGACAGACAGCGATCACGGGGTGACGTCACGCCGCCATTTTGATTATGGAAACTAAATAATGGAGTGTTTGTTCAAGTTTCAGGTTTCAGTGTGTATAAAACTTATAAAGGCAAGCAAGTAACTTCTCTTATATAGCCTGGCAACCAACTAAGGGTGGGTTGTTTCAAGGAGTTCGTTATTGTATTAAAAGTTCGTTAATAATATCACTCTATTAAATGTAATTAATGTTTTTAATCAGAAGATCTAACGCTGGGTTTAGAAATATATGTTCGAAAAAAAAAACAAGATTTTTTACGCTGAAATTTTTCTGTTAAATATACCTAAGTAGTGTTTCATAACTTAAAATATGAGAGTAAGGTGAAGAAAACCGCCTTAGTCTTTCATCAACTTTTTTTGTCTAAAGAATAACTGTCATCTAGTAATTTAATGATAGGATTGTGCCTTTATTGTAATAATGCAAGCGATCTTTCTACATACAAAATTAAACCATCTATTACAAATATTAAATGTTATCTTTAATATTGAATTTTCGCAAAAATACTGAGCAGATTATCATGCGGTTTGCACTAGACAGATTAATTCACGGTAGAGCGAAGCTATTACTACACTTCTTTATTTCCTGGGTTAATACTGGTTTCAGCGAAAAGCAACATTTTTGGGTTATATTTTTATTCAAGAAAAAGTACCTACGATTTTCATTAGACAGGGGTAATTTAAGAAAAAGGTTTATGTGTACTTTTATTCCGAAATTCCTATGGAAAATCATCAAATCGAAGCGAAGGCAGGTAGGTATTAAAACAAAACAATAATTTCCACCTGTTTGTTACTCGAACTTTTGTTTAATACACTACCTACGTAATACGTTTGTGTAAATAACATTTGCCTTCTATTTATACGAGTACTTCATTAACTTCCTACTCTCAGCCGGATCAAAATAATGTATGTATGCATTGCGTAATTAAACCTAAAAATAGATACCATTGTACCCACAACATTAGTACGTAGACAAATACTCGTTTTACTATGAAATACATACTAATCAATGAATATTTATTAAACCAATTCCTTGTATGTTTGTTGGTTTTTACGCGGATATAGAAGTAATAAACATTTTTTACGAACAACTAAACATTTTTAATAACATTTATGTGTTACAGTTGACGGAAGAAAAATATTTTTAAAATGGGATCCGGCGAATGACCCCTGGCGTCCATTTTATTGCGGGCCCAGTCGCCGGAAGCCTTGGAGACCACAAAAAACAGGGAGGGTTTGAAGCGTATGGGGAGAATTTTGCCCAAAAAAGTGGCACGATATATTTGGTTGACGGGGAAAAAAACTACAACTTTGACAAGACTTATTGCTGCTGGACACTTATTTTTATCCACCATCCATCGCCATTTACCTCGAATATTTACTTATTCAACCTCATGTACCTTTAGGCTTACGTCAGCACACACCATAACTGCGTCACCATCATGGACTGATGAAAACGATAACAAGTCCTCGCACACGCGTGTAAGGAGGTATCATCACCAACATTCGTGTAAAACTTTAGGCCTTATTTATTTACGATGATTAACAGCATTTTAGCTATGAAGTGGTTTATCCCATTCCGACATATACTATTTTCAAAAGGAGCAAAAGAGATAAAAGACTTCATAACAGTGTTTTAGCTAAATAAGGCGGTCAAGTTAATACCTATAAGCAATACCTATACAAAGCATGGTTATGCAGTACAACCATATTGTATTGTATATCTTGTACTAGCAATACCGACTGCGTACTAGCGATACAGAGGGTAATTTGGGATCAAAGGTAGTAGATAGACGCATTTAAGAGGAAGCTTATAAACTACTATAAGCTTCCTCTTAAATGCGTCTATCTAATACAGAAAGAATTATTCGAATCCAGCTAACGGTTTCAGAGATAAGCATGCCCAAACAAAATATGTTTCTGGTGTCAAAGCTCATAGCCAAGCAACTTTCATCTCAAGAATCTTTCGAAGAAAATCTCTAAATTAAATTCCTTATTTTGTGTGTACTAATGAGTAACACACACACACATAGGTACCAACAAATTTATTTCCTTCTTCATTGAACATTCATAATCACTTTAACACTACTATTTTGACCATAGGTGGTTACAGAAGCCTTCAACGAACTTCACCGAAAGTACACATAATATATCTACCTAGTGTATAATGTACTTACATATAAACCCTACATGACATTGAATTCGTCTGTCGATACGCTGATAAGAGTATGTTTACGTAGTAGTAACGTATTTCGAATGTAATTTGCATTCGTTAAATGCATTTATTCACAACTGCGCAGTTTCTTTCTACGCAGTTCTAGGAAGAAAATGCATTTTTTTAAACTATGAGGCATTTAGGTAAGTATTAGCCTGTAATGTCCCACTGCTGGGCAAAGGTCTCTCATCTCACTGAAGATATCAGTACAGTGAGGTGGATTTTACTAAATAAATCTATTAGGAATATGATAAAAAAGCTAGGTACCAAAATAATAAAGAAAAGGAAGTAAGCTCGTGTAGGTTAGTGGCCATAGCCAACCCTGGTGTCGAAGTTTTTTAGACCGCCATCACTTTAAAATTATTAAGTTTTGAAATTGCATTATTTTGTAAATATTTATTTTTGGTTGGAAAAATGTTGGGTTGCTAAATTACCTTTACCGAAGTCCTTCAAAGGTTTTGTAAACAAACTTAAGTGGTATGTTGTGTGATATCAATATATTTATGGAAAAACGAGTTCATTAACGATGTATTGTAATCAGTTATATTTTCAAATGCCCTTCAACGTAGGCACAGTATCTGGGGGCACGGCAGTGTCTTCTCTTAGACACTCTATCTACAGTCTAAACTCATTTACAATGCTGTAAAAAGCTGAAGAGATTTATTTTTTGTTTGTTTGAACGCGCTAAACTACTAGTCCGATTCGGATAATTCTTTTTATATGGATAGCTGCATTTTATTAGTACCTAACTAATACTAAACCTGTCATCCCGTAATTTCAACGAGTATCCGGGTAAAACTGCAAGAAGTTACTATCCTTATAACATTTTGACAAGCCTGTTGTGTGTCTGTGTCGGGGGCTGCGGGTTCGATTCCCGCTCGGAGTCTACAATATGTGAAGACATAGTTATTGGCGACCATATCTGGTAAATTATATTATTTAATAAATCCTTAAAAAGTTGTTATGTATGCATATGTAGTAGTATCAGTTACTTAGATTCCATAATACTAGCTTAGAGCTTATTTTGTGTCTTACTAACTGTATAGGTATTTATTTTTATTTATCTAACTAGCAGCGCCCCGCGGTTTTACCCGCGTTGTGCCCGTTCCCGTGGGAATTTCGGGATAAAATGTAGCCTATAGCCTTCCTCGATAAATAGACTATCTAACAGTGAAAGAATTATTCAAATCGGTTCAGTAGTTTCTGAGATTAGCGCGTTTAAACAAACAAACAAACAAACAAAACAAACTCTTCAGCTTTATAATATTAGTATAGATTAACTGCATTTTTAATTAACATGGTAACCCAGTATTAGCATACGTGAAGGGTATCTCGTCTGATATCAGATAGTGTTTCGAAAACAACACACTTGGGCCGCGCGTTTCATATCATCGTTATCAATGCCTAATAATAGAAAATAGGTGACTACGTTATTCTTATAATAGTTATCTAGTTACTAAGTATATATATAGTTAACCTTGTTATGTAGGAGTAGTAAACAAAACTCATGTAAGACAAAATATTTTTAACCGATTAGACTTGACGGATCTTCCGTCGCTGATCTTCCGCGACGGAACGCATAACATATTATTGCATGCATATAATTTACGCTGCGACGGAACGACCGATCTTCCGCGTAGTGTAATCCGTCAAGTGTGGCAAAGGCCTTAGCTGTGTTTTTCTATTTATTTAGATTGTTGTTAAGGTTCAGAATAAAAAGCTGGCATGCCTTGCTTGCTTATGCCGAAGCATAAGGCCATAAATAAGTTATAGCTGAAGTAAACTGTACAGTTTCACTGGACGCTTAGTTTTGCTTGTTATTCTGATAAAATCATCGCTTAGTTCGGCCATTACCTTAGATCACAGGTTTATTTTTAGTTCAATGAGTAAGACTGTGACTAAGCTGCGTATCTCATAATGCAGTTGTATTTTTATTTTCTTTAAATATTGCGAGTTTAAAACAAGAATTCCCCATAAAAAAGTCCCTGACGCGTCTGTCTGTTGATACAATAAACTCAAAAACTACTCAATGGATTTGCATACGGTTTTGACCAATAGATAGAACAATTTACGAGGAACGTTTTGGGATACTTTACATCCCAAAATTCCCACGGTAACGTGTACAAAACTCGAGTAAAGCCACGGTACGCTGCTTAGTTATAAATATTCGAAGATTTGTTTAGCAAGATAAGATATATACCTAAGATAGTTAAGATGACGCATAGTGTTTGCTTGATTTAGTTTTGCCGGTAAAGTTATCTTTAGAAAGGAAATTACGTTCAATTAACATATGAGCTCATTTCATTTGTTATCAATGCAATTAAGAACCGTTCACTCTATCAGTCATACACAGGGTTCAGACTTCAGACATAGAACGATGTAGGTAGCAACTGACACAATTAAATAAAAAAAGTTTAAAAAACGACAAAACCAGACTGCGATTCCAAATTTAAATTATTTATTTAACTAACTTAAAAACAAAACTATCAATATTTAACATAGGTACATTTTATGTATATTTTGGAGATTTTTGGAGATTTTGGAAGCATTCTATCTTTATAGGTATGTATATTATTCTACTGTACTTGTGTATGTCACTAAACTTCTCCTAAACGGCTGAACCGATTCACTCTGGATGGTTCAGATCAACACTAGCGACATCTATTGGGTCGCGCGTGGAACCACCGCGTGGGATAGCTAGTTTGCATATAAAATATACTTAAACAAAATAGCAGCGCCCGCAGTTTTCCCGCGTTGTGACTGTTCCTGTAGGAACTTCGAGATGTAAAAAGCCTAAACCTTCCCGTTGAATGTGGCTATCCGTTAGTAGATAGTTTCTGAGATTAGCGCGTTCAAACTAACAAACTCTTCAGCTTTATTAGGTATATATACCTACGTACTATACTATTATGGAACTCGCCTGCTGCAATGTACTACTGATATTCAGGCATTCTTAAAGGACTCTTCAACAAGAAAAACAGTGGAAAAATTGTGAGTTACAAGTTAATAAGAGAGCATACGTGTAGTTAACACTAAGTTGTTTACTCCTCGCTGCATGTAAAACCTTTGACCTTTTAGTTAGCGCAGTAAATAAAACACTTGAGATAAGGATGTCTGTCCATCGCAGCGAAACAAGGTTAATAAACATATTATCTGAGAAAACAACGAAATTCATAAAATAACCCCTTTTAAGGTCATCACTGCGTTAAGCGTACGCACGTCGCGTGCGCCCGTTGCGCGCGCGTCTGTTCACTTTTGTATGAAGCCACACGCGGCGTGCGCACGCTTAACGCAGTGTCGGCCCTTAGGGCTCTGTAGCCGAATGTTAAAAAGAACCCCTTGTAAATTCGCCGTGTTTGTTTCTGACACATCTTTATTCTCCTAAACTCCTCCTAAACGGCTGGACCGATTTGAATGTTATTTTTTGTATGCGTTTGTGGAACATTTCAGACGAAGTATAGCAACGTATAGCATTTTTAGTGGAAAGGTGGTTTTATGACTACATAACTAGTCACTAAGTAAATGTGATGTGTAATGTTAGGTCTTGCTTTGAAGCATGACTTAGCAAGGTTTGCTATTGTTTTAGGATGAATTGGTCAAAAATTTGCAATAAAATAACTTGTTTTCGTAAAGGGTTTTTTGTGAGTCACAGTGGAGAAACCTGATAAGTAGGTAAATATTATTTTTGTGTTATTTTTGTAACTGTGTAGTGTCCTTATCTTAATCCCCACATTGATATTATAGAACAAAATCTGCCAGTAACGGTCATTGGGAAAGTTTTGGGCTCTCAACTCTTCGAAATTTGTATAGTGGTTAAGCTCTTATAGCTCAACGGATAAAACTGTCTAATTATGACAGCGGCTAGGGGAGGTTTTAGGCATATGAAGGGAATAGGAAGGGTTGACAGACCGAAAAGCATGAACTGGTAAAATCAAAGTAATTTGGGGTCCCAAGGAGTAGTTATAAATGGATTCTTTGACTTTATAATACTTTTTATCATAATTAAGTTATTCCTAAATCACATAACTTCACCACAAAATCTCCCAACTTCTTTCACTCAGTTCTAAAAATATAAAATCTTCCAACTCATTAGGCTAAGGACTCACGAAGCGGTTTTCACCCGTGCCCGCCGCGGTGGCGGAATGGAGTTTTATTTTCAAAACTCACGAGACCGGAGTTTATTGCGGTTACGCAGCCGTCGCGGTTGCGATTATCGCCCACAAACTTGGCAGTTGATAATCGCAAGAAGGGCGGTTAAACGATCAGTTGAGTTCCAGACCGTCATGGACACACACCAGAAACGAGCTGTTGCGTTATACTTCCTTCACAGAAGAATTTAAAAAAAAAGGCCTAAAAGGTTCTGGATACATCCAATGATTGCGGAAAGAGATCGTTATGGATTATTTGTTACTCTTATTAATGACTTAGGCTAAGGACTCACGAAGCGGTTTTCACCCGTGCCCGCCGCGGTTGCGGGCCCGCAGCCTTTGTAGAATACAGATATATATCTAAAAAATTAAAGTACATTTCACGACGCGTTTTACGCCCGCGGCGTGTGCGATTGTTTGCGGGTCCCGCTGCTCCAGCGGTCATCTTGTACCGGCGGGCGCGGGTCGCGGTCCCGCAGCCGCGGCGGGTCGCACCCGCGCGTTCTGCGGTCGGTTGGCGGTTTAAGTCATTAATAAGAGTAACAAATAATCCATAACGATCTCTTTCCGCAATCAGTGGATGTATCCAGAATCTTTTAGGCCTTCTTTTTTTAATTCTTCTGTGAAGGAAGTATACTTAACGCAACAGCTTGTTTCTGGTGTGTGTCCATGACGGTCTGGAACTCAACTGATCGTTTAACCGCCCGTCATGCGATTATCAACCGCCAAGTTTGCGGGCGATAATCGCAACCGCGACGGCTGCGTAACCGCACAAAACTCCGGTCTCGTGAGTTTTGGAAATAAAACTCCATTCCGCCACCGCGGCGGGCACGGGTAAAAACCGCTTCGTGAGTCCTTACTCTTAATGGTCGTAGCACACATATCAACTCGGAAAGGGATCGTCACCGTATCGCCTCGCCGTCAACCAGGCGTCAACCAGGCGTCAACCTATCGTAAGCGCGTCACCGTGCGATCAGCAGCTCCGAATCGACTCGGCTACGGCTAGGCGACGCCGCGCTTACGGCTCGCCGGTCGCTGGTTGACGACGGCTGGGCGGGGTGCCTCGCGGGAACGAAGAAACGCAAGCTAGGGTACGGAGAGTCGTAAGACAGCGTACGGAGAGACGTAAGCGCGGGTACGGCAAGTCGACCACGCACCGTACTGCGGTTTGTGAGCTTGTCCCGAGGCGAGGCGATTACGTTACGATTCCGATAAGTGTGCGTTGCAGTAGGGAGTTTCATACAAAGAATACTGAACGGCTCGAGTTGATACGTTTACGTTCCGTTTACGAGTTGATATGTGTGCTACGACCATAAACCGCCAACCTACCGCAGAACGCGCGGGTGCAACCCGCCGCGGCTGCGGGACCGCGACCCGCGCCCGCCGGTACAAGATGACCGCCGGAGCAGCGGGACCCGCAAACAATCGCACACGCCGCGGGCGGAAAACGCGTCGTGAAATGTGCTTTAATTTTTAACATAAATATCTGTATTCTACAAAGGCTGCGGGCCCGCAACCGCGGCGGGCACGGGTGAAAACCGCTTCGTGAGTCCGTACTCTAACTCTTTTAGACTAAATAAAACGCCAAAAGTGTATAAAAACCGTATAATAAATTTATTAACAAGGGCACTTTGCGCGCGAATAGAATACAAATAGGGCATGGGCAGTGGCGTCCTCTTTCGGACGCGGGCTTGTATCAACGGCGGATGCTGCAAGCCGACGACTTGGCGCGCTGGATCTTCTTCAGCAAGATCTGGAGGTGGAATAATGAGGGTTAGGTGAGAACTGAGAAACCATAGTATGGCATTCAGTCATTCATTCACTCACTCAGTCACTCACTCATTCATTCATTCATTTCGAGTAGATTAGTGGCCATAGTGTCGGACCACCTTTAGGCCTTTAGACCGCCTAAAGGCCTCAACATGGTCTTAGGATTGAAACAACCGGGACCGACTGCTGAACGTGCCCTCCAAAGCACGGTACCGCTCAGATAGAAATGCTACTATCGGCCACCCATCCAAATACCGAACTGCAGTTATTTAATAATCGAATGACCGAACATCGTTTAGTCAAACTACGCCACTATAATGCTAGTTTGTTATGGGACGAGACATGATTTTGAGGAGGGTTTGAGCAGTACCTCAGAATCATCTATTTGATCCTGAAGTCGAATACCTATCGAACCAACAAAAACATCAGTCACAAAATCAGTTCTTTCGTTCTAGAGCAATGCTGCCATAATACCACCTCAAACTTTTAACACACTCTTTTCCGCATCAAAACTCTTCTCACCATGTTATCATGATCAATCTTCCTCTGCTGGTTCTTCCTCTGCATCGCGGCCGAGGGCACCGGCCGCCTCACCGTCACCTCCCGCGGAGGAATCGAAGATTTCTTCGTGTTCCTCGCGCTCAGGATCTTGGTCAACAGAATGTGGTTGTGTCGTTCAATCTCGCGCAATCGGTCGTTAGTGAACGACATGTTCACTCGGCGAGTTTGACAGGTTGATGTAGATCTGTGGATGGAATAATATTTTATATTTTTTATTTTAAAAATAAAATACATACTTTTTTTCTGAAACACTGTTCCTAAATGTTTTGTCACTTTTTCTCTAGAGAAAATAGCGTAAGTTAGAAAGGGAGAAAGTGTTTGATAGCTTAAATACTGTTAATAAGCGTTTATGAATAAGCCTCTTATGCCCGTTTTCACCAACATCCCCTAAGTTTAGGGGATCCCCCAAAACATGCTTAGGGGGCCGTTAAAAGATGGTTTCCGTTTCACCAACCGTTAGGGGTCAACTAAACGCTAAAAGGTCCCCTAAATTTAGGTGGTCGACAACTGGGCACATAAACCGACCCATAAGTGCGTTGTCTTTTAAGCAACGAAGATGGATAGTGATTTATATGATTTTCTAGATAATTTAGAAACTGTTTCTACTATATTCGACGTAAATAACCGCCGTATATCGAAAACGACCAAATTACTTCGAAAGTTTTGACGAAACCGACTTTTTTCGGAGACATAAGTTTTGTAAATCGTCAGTGTTGTATTTATTGGAAAAGATTGAACACGCTTTAGAATTCCCTGATATTAGGTGAGTATATTTTTTTCCTTAGTCCCATACTTATGTGGTAGTTTAGGGGATGTCGGTGAAAACGGGCATTAGCCTGTGAGGACTCTGTAATAAAACTGCTGGGCAAAGGCCTTTCATCTCGATTCTCGAGGTGTCTAGGAAAGATGCTAGATATTATCTATATTTGATTATGTTTTGTGCATAATGTGGCACCCATCATGGTGCATCTAGTCTAGTAGTCTAGTTTTATATAATAACTTTGCCAGGATATGTATGATGTAGGTATGTGAAACACAAATCATGTGCGTGTTGAATATTCATGAAGGTACTACTTTTAGTAGTGTACTTCGGCCGAGATAAGTAGTCGTTACTTCTTCTTCATCGAGTGGATGGTCAACCTGACCACTCCTGGTATTAGAGTTATTAAGCCGCCAAAGGCCTCTGATATGGCTCATGTAACGACTACTTTCCGTAGAAAGTAGCCGGGACCGACCGCTTAACGTGCCCTCCGAAGCACGGCACGGTTTCTAGGAATTAGTTAAGTAGGTACTACTTTGAAAAGCTAAGCCTTGTCTTAGAAACGACTATTCATCTTGAACGTAGGTGACGTGTCTTGTCTAAAGTGCGGGTTCACCTCAAAAACTTGTTGAATCCACAAGAGGTAGATAAAATAAAAACAGACTTACTACTTACCCATTTTCCGATTTCCCCGACCTCCCAGAAATTGAAGCCGGCTTTTCACTACCAATACCCGGATGACTCTGACTCAACTTCAGGGTTGACTCAGAGTGATTCGTAGTGCCTTGGCCATCCTCCACGACATTCAAAGTCGCAGTTATCACCGACTCCTCTTCATCGCTCTTCTCCTCCTCAAATTCATCCGAATACGCATCGTCTTCTACGTCGTTCTCTTCAGCAGAGTCCTCTTCGTAAACACAGGTCTCGACGCACACGTTGGGTCGTTTCACAGCATCCACGATGCATCCCATCTCTGACAGTTCTTTGGATAGCTCATCGACCTCGTTGTTGTTCACTTCTCTACATTTCTGTTTGGATGCCATTTCGTTAGAATCTCCGGAAGACATCGTGTCGATGAATTGGCCTACGTTACCCTCTCTGTGTGACATGGTGCAAGCGTGCTAGCGAACTAAAAAACAAAAAAAAATTACTCCTACCTATTTTGTTGTAGCAATACGCCACGGTGATTGTGAAGCTTTGCTAGAAGAAAAGTTGTAGGATAGGATTGGACTGCACAAGAAAGTTTAAGTTTATATGATGCTATTTTAAAGGCATTTTAACTAAATTATGTTCTAAAGAAGTTATGGGAGCAAGATAATATTTGCCGACATGCTTTAATGTTTGCTTTACAATTTTTACAATACACACAATTTACCTACATACATACCTTTACCTACTTCTATCTACTGCCGTCTGCCGTATACAATATACTTTATCAATACAATACACAAGACTGGATAAAAAATTACTTCAATTTACTGTGAAGCACAAAAAAAGTATGAAAATTAAAAACGTCACAGTGAGAGTGAAAAGAGGAAATAGATTAAATCAAAATAACAATTTTGATTTTAGAACCTTACACGTTGCACCACAGAAGTAGCAATAAAATATTCCAAGTACACCAAAATTGAAGAAAACCTTTTAATCTTACACGAAAAAGTAATTAAAAATTAGTTGTAATACGCCTGAATACACAAAATGATTTTTTTATACAAACATTAAAAATACAACAGCGAAACAACTCCGAAAATCAATATTTATATAGCAACGTACAAACAATTATCGCGCCATACAGTGGTTGCTATGAATGAATGAAATTGAACTGATGCAATTGCTGTGAAAATATTTTTCAGAAACATCTTCCGGGGTTACTAGAATTATTGAGCTATATTCGTAGCTCTGTGGTATCGCTTGATTGATTCGATTGATAGTGTGTAAACAATTTATTTTACTCTATGATTCCATTGATAAATTTGACAGCCGAAGGTGTTGTCATTGATTATTGTTCATTTCATTCATTCAATCAATCATCAATAAAAGTTGTCTCTTGAAGGGAATTTTATGTGCGAAAATGAATTTTGTTAAATTTTCTCAATAAATTTTAGTAAAATACAACAAAATGGTGACGATAATAAAGAACCAGCTTTTGAAACATCTATCGAGGTATTCCACTTAGATTTAAACGTCCATTTAATTGAATACATTGTATATAAATTTGTAGTATTAGTATAGATATAAATTAATGATTTTAATCTAATTAAATTCTCAACTGTGCTCCTGTTTATGTGATTACTCGTTTTGATAACAGTACAATTAGAGGCTTATAATTCTATTAATTTGTATAATTTCCATTGTTCTTTGTTCCTCTGTTAATATAGATACCTACTGCTATATGTCTATTTTCGCTGTTTACTACAATATAAATAGGTCTGTGATAATAAAATTAGATATAGTATATTATCACTATTAGTACACATGTTTTGGTTATATGTATGAATACATAGTTATTAATGGAGCTATATTTACTGTAGAATAGAACATTATTTCTTAGGGCTACCTATTTTTGGGGATTCCCTACTAAATATACAATGTCAATTGTATGAGTCCTTGCTGGCTGAATCACCTGTTACAAAAAAATGATAAAATGATACTGGCCCTTTCCTTGCTATCCAAAAAAAAAAAATATGATTTATGTAGGTATACCTACTAAGAAAATCTTTTAAAATAACTCTGTCTTTAAATGAAGTGCTTCTATATAAGTCAACTGGTGCTAAGTAAATAAGCCCTGAGCTTCTCACATAATCTTATATATGTGTAAACAAGGATACATATTAATAGGCCTAATTAGACATTATCATACTAATAAAGCTTGAAGACTGGTTTTTTTGTTTGCATATGCTAATCTTAGAAAATACAAATCCGATTTGAATAATTCCTTTTGTAATGGATAGCCACATTCAATGGGATAGTTATAGGTAATTTTTCACCCGAAATTCCCACTGGAAAGACACATTGCGGGTAGAAGCATGGGAAATTGCTAGTGGTGCTATAAAAACAAACAGCTGTTAGACGTAAACTAAGCTCTAAAAATATATTTATCTTACTTCTATAATGCTTAAGTTAATGAGAAATGTCAAATTTTAACTTCACTACAAGTTTAAATTTTTCTCCACAGGTTCACCAAGAATCTTTCACCCGAGCAGATATCCCTCTCGGCGCTCCGAGGGTCCGGAGAGCTGCAGGACCTCACCCTCGACGAGGAGCTCTTGACAGACCTGTTGGAACTGCCAGCATGGGTGCGGCTGACGTCTGCCAAGTGCAACCGAGCTTCATTCAGGATACAATGGACTAAACTTAAAACTGTTCCTATAGTTTTGGTATGTATTTAATATTAGCTGCGCGGTTTCACCCACGTTGTACCCGTCCCGCGGGAATTTCGGGATAAGATGTATCCCATGTGTTATTTTGATGTGTGACCTGTAAAGTATAATCCAAATCCATTCAGTAGTTTTTGCGTGAAAAAGCAACAAACATACATCCATACATCCATCCTCACAAACTTTTGCATTTATAATATTAGTAGGATAGGAAATAGGCTAGTAGGATTTAATTACAAATACAATTTAATAAATAGTAATAATCTATTATTTATTCCTGAACCGAGAGATAACATGCACCCTATTTAGTTTTCTCTAATATCCAAACATGACTTGGGTTTGAAACTAGAACCAGCTTATTTAGAACAAAAATTGCTTAGAAAACGAATTCATATTTCAAAACAGATTTCTAATACGATTTTCCAGTTGAATGATATGAAGAATTTTATTTGTTACGAAGATAATTGCCCGTTTTAAACTTCTTTAATTAAATTTTATATGACATAATGTCCAGAAAAGTATTACCTAATCAGCAAGAAATTTTGCTTAGTTAAAGTTTGCATTTAAAACAATTGAAGTTAAATTCTTTACATCTGACAACAATGGATAGTTATGTATTCTGTTTGTGTATTTTTATACCAAGGTCAACAAAATTCATTATCTACATGAACAACATGAAGCATTTTTTTGCTATCTTGTGGAATTTAGATGAAATTACATTAGTTTTTGTAATGAATTTAATACCTATATATACCTACATTGAAATTGACTCGTAATAGTGTTCAACTATGTTCAAACATTCTATATTTGTTTCACATATTTTTTAATAGAATTCAGTTTTTGTGTACTGTAAGGATTGTTATCGGAAAATAACTTAAGTAGGTACTTGATTGTAAAACATGTTTATTTTAAAAGGTTAATTCAGTTGTTGGTGTTGTATGGTGTGTTATCGCAATAATTTGTTGGAAATCATAAAAATAAGGAAATTGAATATGTCGCGTCTGTACTTTCCATTTATGTCCCATAATATAAGAGTTAAAATGCAAAGTCTGATAAAAATTTACAAATTATGTTCAGGGGTTTTGGCATAAAATTCAAACAGTTAGACAGACAGAGTTACTTTTTACCTATAATACATAGCAGCGCCCCACGGTTGTCCCGCGTCGTACCCGTTCCCGTGGGAATTTCGGGATGAAAAATAGCCTATAACCTTCCCGTTAAATGTGGCTATCTATTACAAAAGGAATTATTCAAATCGGACTGGTAATTTCTGAGATGACCTCGAGCATACAAACAAACAAACTTACAAATTTTACCTCTTTATAATATTAGTATAGATAATAGGTGGCATAGATTTAACCCAGAGGTTATATTCAAACATAGCTATGTAAAGTTCTATCTGCTCAAAAATACATAATTTTATACTTATTAGTTACCTACCATTCTTTCAACTGTATGGAATTATTACCAGTATGTTATTTCGCAGTATCGATTTTCCTTAATAACTCTTATTGGAATAATCTTACGTAGCCACTTCCGCGTAATCTATATATAAATATAATTTATTAAGATTTACATTCTCCTGCTTCTTGTTATTAAATAGTCTACATTCGCGATGTAGAAAGCTGCATACAGTTTGGATACTATGGAAAAAATCATGTTAGCCACTAAATAAGGTATTTAAGACACAGAATATTTATACTAATATTAATCTATTATCTGAAGGCATGTGTCAAGACAAGTGCGTGTAAACAAACAAAAATCAGCCTTCGGCTTCACTATCACTATCACTACATAGTATTAAAACAAAGTCGCTTTCTGCTGTCTGTCCCTATGTATGCTTAGATCTTTAAAACTACGCAACGGATTTTGATGCGGTTTTGTTGAATAGATAGAGTGATTCAAGAGGAAGGTTTATGTGTATAAAAATTCCCGAAATTCCCACAGGAACGGGCACAACGGGTCAAACCGCGGGGCGCTGCTAGTTACTATATAGTTTCAATCGTATTACCTAAACCTAATTGAATATTCACCTCTAGCTCTTAAAACAGGTTAGGTCAATGTCAAACTTAAACATTCCGCCAAGGTATTGTACAGTGTAAACAAACAATTATAAATGAATTGTACCTACGCGAGTATGTACGTTAATTGGCGTTGCGTGTCGGTAAGCAGTAGGTGGTGTGAATCGATTGTTATGTCATATTGAAGTAAGATTATTAACGAATAGCCGCGCCCCGCGTTTTACCGTTGTGCCCGTTGCCGCGGGAATTTCGGGATAAAATGTATCCCATATGTTATTCAGATGTATAACCTATATTACTGTAAAGTTTCATCCAAATCCGTCCAGTAGTTTTTTCGTGAACGAGTAACAAACATACATACATCCTCACGAACTTTCGCATTTATAATATTCGTAGGATATTTATGATTAGATGTTGTTACTGTGCAAGGTCCATGTTTTCCGATAATATGCTTACATGTTATGCAACGACAACGATACTTTTAATTTGCGAAGTCAAACTGAGTAGAAATATGAATAGAAGTTTATATATGTACCGTTTAGAAAAAGGTCTGGTTGGAATTTTGGACTCATGAGCAATGAGCATGTATATCTTATACACACTACTTTTTCTTAAAATGTGGACTAATGAAGTCCATTTTCGAGCCAAAGGGATTCCTTCTGATAAGGAAAAAGATTAAGCTATTTAATTCCATTCACACCCCATCTCAATCCTTTTCCTCAACGAAAGATGTTTTCTTTGGTTGATCACGATGATTAAATTTACACTATATTAAGAAAAAAATTATAATGTAGAATAATTAGGGCTTAGCTTTTACTCAACAAGGATGATAATCTAGGTTTGAAATCGAGTTTCTTAATTTACTTTTCTTAACGCCTCAGTGGTCTAGTATCACGTGCATTGGAAAGCTAAGATCTCGGGTTTCAGTCCCGGATCAAGGAAAGCATGTTTGTAATTTACTATTCAACTGTGTCTTGAGTTTGAAGTCATTAACTCGTAAATGATGACGCCTTATCAACCTCACTGTATTTATATATCTTTACTAGCATCGCCCCGCGGTTTGGCCCGTGTTGATGAAAAATAGCCTATAACCTTCCCGTTGAGTGGCTATCCCATAGATCGAATTATTCAAATCAGACTGGTAGTTTAGCACGTTCAAACAAACAAACGAAAATAGGAAAAAACTCTATAGCTTTATTATAATAGATATCAGAAATACCTGCTTTGATCATTAGTCATTACACACAATCCGTTTCTCCACAATCCACTTCTTTTTTTACTAACTTACATACATTATATTGTTCCAGAATCTAGACGAGGTCCACATAGCGCTGGAGGTATGTGAGGAGCCCCGGGTGATGAACCCGGGCGCCGGCGGAGCCCTGCCCGTGCCTGGGAAGTACAGCTATATACATAAGGTGAGATTATATAAAGGGTGGAGAATAAAGTTGGTCTCATATTGTATATATTAATACGGAGTTAAGTTGGCTACGGATCCGAGATTTTGCTACCAAGTTGGCTACAAATCCGAAACTTCAAAAGTTGTCTATGAAATCTAGACTGGGTTACGAAGTTGATTACGAAAATGAAATATTGCTTCGAAATTGCCTGTCAAACTTGACTTTGCTACGAAGTTGACTACGGATCGGAGATTTTTCTACGAAGTTGGCTGCGGATATTTTACTACGAATTACCTATCGAATCTGGTACCTGTGACGAAGGTGCCTCTCAAAACTTGATCAATCTACGAAGTTTTTGTATACCTATTTTAGTATTACTATTCTAAAAAAAATTACAACTGACATTTTGATTTAATTTTTTGAATATATTGTTTATACCACGATTTTTGTTATTTTCCAGGTGATAGATGGTATCTCAGTGGCTGTGAATCATGTTCAAATAGACTTCAACTGCGATGCATTCACCAGTAGTGTTCAGGTTAGTTCGACTCACAACTACTATTGAATGTTTGGAGGATTCTACTGAGAAAAGGTCTCTCCAACACACAATGGCACAGTGAAGTGGATATGGCAGCACCACTGCATTTTTGGTATATTTTTTGTTTTATTTTCTACTAGAGATGACAAAAATGTGTTTTCATTTCATTCTTGCCTGACCACTGAACTTTTGTCTATAAAAAGAATTGAACGATTCGGATCCCTATGAGATTAATGAGATAACTACGGCCTGTATACTAAGTTTCTAGTGACTGAGGTCTTGGGTTCAATTCCCGAGGCGAAAAACATGTTTTCTACTTTTCACACATGGCTCGAGCTGCGAACACCAACCTGCATTAGGCAAGCGTGGTGATTACGCCTTATCCTCCTCACTGTACTGATATCTTCAGTGAGATGAGATGCGTCACGTGATCTATTGTATAAAGACGTACAATGACTTCATCAATGTCTGATGATTCCGTGCTTCGGAGGGCACGTTAAGCCGTCGGTCCCGGTTACTTTCTACGGATAGTAGTCGTTACATGAGCCATGTCAGAGGCCTTTGGCGGCTCGATAACTCTGACACCAGGATTGGTCAGACCATCCACTCGATAAGAAGAAGAATCAATGTGTGGTTTCAGATATCGCGAGTGACGGTGGAGTCCACCACCCCTGAAGGCAAGAAGGGAGATCTAAGACTGACTAGAATCAAATCACCCGACACTGGACAGCTGCTTATATTTAAGGTAAACGAGCACGTTTGAAATGATGTTCTATTTGTTGCACTATAAAGTACAATTTTGAATGAACAAATTTTTATTTTTTAATCATATTTAGGCGTTTATTTATTTCAACATTTTTATTTTAAAGGAAAACCAAAAAACACAGCTAACACGGATCGCAAGAAAACAGGCTGGGAAATAAAAAAGATCGAAATCGGTCCAGCCGTGTAAAATCTATGATGCCACAGACAAATACGCACACACAGATATCAATGTCAAACTTATAAAACTCTTTTTGCGTCGGGAGATAAAAAGAGAACCGTGTATTAAATTAACTGTAATGTCATTTTAAATATGATCTATCTCACCTAAAAAATTACCTGAAAATATATTAAAAAATGTTCCTAAACATCTATTCCTAAATTTTACTATATTATTTTAATTTACAGGAATTAGAATGGCAGAGCGCTAGAATAGAGGCGAAAGCGCACGGCGCGGCGGCCGCCAACCTGCCGCCGCTGAGGTTGTTGTTAGGGAACACGCACTGTCGCATCGTTATCAAGAAGAAGTTGTCAGGTAAGGTGTTCAATCACAGCGCGGCATTTTCGGATAACCGCCCGTGATTGGCCGACTGCCGCCGCGGGCTATCGTGTTTTGTATTTATGGACATACCTTTAGAAATAGTGCTTCATATCTATAACAGTTACATTTAGAATTTGCCAGTTGAATTTGAACTCACATCAATCCTTTTTAAAGGGAATGAAATTGTTTTAATATTTAGTCGGTACGGCTGAAACAATTTTGATAAAATGCCCTTGTTCGATTTATTGTATATATTATATTTTACTCTGGGAACTTTTTTATTCCTAAATGCTCATGGGAACAAGGCATATTAAAATTAGTCTTTCAAAAGTAGGACATAACTTATTTTAGGACGAGCCTATTCAACAATCTCAATTTTATTCCTTATCTCACAGGCCCTTATTGTCCTTTACAGACTGTAGCGTAATGGGGTCCCGACTCGCCCTTTGCCCTGAAGCGGTGGCGTGGGCGTTGACCGACGGACAGCTGCGAGCGGCGCTCGCTTGTGCCGCCGCGCTCGCCGCGCCTGTTCGCCGAGCAACAGCGGCAAACAAGCGAACTAAGGCGCTTAGAAAGGTTTGCACATGTATTACTTTTGCGTTAACGAAAGATCCCGTTCGGTTCGAAGTGTTTCTGGGTCCAAATTCGCCCATATTTCATTGTTATAACAAGTTTTATTCTTAAGTTGAAACGAACACTACTCATTTTGAATTGAAACTACGTTTACGACGTTAACAGAGTTTCAATTCAAAATCAGTTTTATTTCAACAATTAATTAGCCCAAATATTACACATTGGACAAATAATTGAAATACTATTTATTAATGGTATATGAGGCCCTCTGCCCAACAGTGCGACAGCAATGGCTATTTGTCAAATAATATTCAGTTTGTCAGTCAGTCAGTCCGTCGGTCAGTCAGTATTAAGTCGACGATTTCGTTGCAGATCGCGGAGCCGTCGGAGCCCGTAGCGCCTGCGCGCGCGTCGGGCGGCGAGTGCGACATCCTCGCGCGAATGTTCGCCAAGCACGACGTGCGCGAGACCTCGTACCATCTGCTCGCGCCCCGGATAGACTTGCATCTGTGCGACGATCCGGGATGTGAGTATTGGGATTTAGTTCTGAATAGTAAATAAAAATGTATGATATATTCGAATTATGAACTAGGAGCATCTTGTTCTCAAATTGGTACTAAAAACTATTGTTGATTGTGAAAAAAGTCAATATAAAGGGAATTTGTGGATAGAAATCGATCTAGCTGGGCGTCATACCAAAGAACCCAGTTTTCCCCATTCGTCAGGACAATAAAGCTACTTAGATAGGCGGCCGATAGTAGCATTTTTATCTGAGCGCTACCGAGCTTCGGCGAGAACGTTAAGCAGCCGGTCTTGGTCGTTTCAATCGTTAGACCATGTCGGAGGCAGTTAGGCGGTGTTAAAACTCTGACACACGGTTGGCCACTAACATACTATGTAGGGGGTTCGTAAGAGGTATGAGGGTATACTCGAAATGAATGTATCAATGAACCGGTACTGGTCTGTGCAGTGGGGCGGTCGGAGAAGCCGTCGCTGGCGGGCGGCGGCGCGCTGCAGCTGACGCTGGTGAGCATGCAGGCCGACCTGTTCCCCTACCACAAGGCCAGCGACGAGCGCCGCCACTGGCGCGGCTACCGGTACGTACTCTTTACTTTAACATATACACAACTGAATCAAACGCCGCTAAGGAAGGTACTTAATTTCATATCTTTTTTAACTATTTGTTATTTTACTATTAAATGAAACGTACGTTGATGTCATTATTATTTGTTAAAACGGACACTCAACAGTAACCTCCGTCGTACGTAAGTTCCCGTTTTAACAAATATTTTTTGTTTATTTTTTTGTTAGTAAGTTAATAATAGTACATTATTAACTTACTTTTTGACTCTTATGTCCCACTGCTGGACAAAGGCAAACCCAAACACCACATCCCAACCGCCCGAACTTGTACAAATATTTTAACTAACGTTAAACCTTGTATTGCAGAGAAGCGGCAACGCCTCACAGTCAATGGCTGTCCCAGTCGCTGTCATCATTCTGCGGCACTCTACTGGAACACATGGACCCTCGACCTGTCAACGTCAACAATAAGGTGATACTCCCGTTGTTCCGCAGCATTTGTTAACACGGAATAATTTTGAAAATCTATAAAAAAATATAAATCTAGACGGGGTATGAGTAAAGCGATCGACACTGATACTGGTTTCGTAGGCGTGTTATAAGGCGAGTAAAACCGCAGGCGCTGTAATGGTTATTAGTTTAGTAATCTATTTATTACTAGCGGCGCCCCGCGGTTTTACCCGCGTTGTGCCCGTTCCCGTAAGAATTTCGGGATGAACAATAGCCTATAGCCTTCCTCGATAAGTGGAGTCTCCAAAACTGAAAGAATTTTTCAAATCGGACCAGTAGTTCCTGAGATTAGCTTGTTCAAACAAACAAACTCTGCAGCTTTATAATATTAGTATAGATTACTATTAAATTATTAAGGTTATATCATTATTTCTTCAACAAGAATTAGGTAACACTACTCATTTCAAATTGAAACTACGTTTACAATAACACTTCGGTTTTGTTATATCGCACAAGCGAAGTGTATCCGTAAACGTGGTTTCTACTATTGTAAATTTAAATTTAGCTTGATCAAATACTAGGTATGTCTAAGTGTCTATTACTAGTGGTCTCACAATTGACGTCATGCCCCAGAGCCAGCCCCCGGAGAAGCCCCCGGAGCCGCTGTCGAACGGGTCGGCGCCGCGCCCGCCGCACGCGCACAACGCCATCACCGCTCCGTCCAACAACAAATCTACCTCACAACGTACGTATGTTATAAATATTATACTACTGAGAAGTATCTTACGCTTTACACACTAGATTACATATTATAGTACGCATCACGCCCAATACAAACAGAGTCATCGGACTATAAAGTATAAACCATTTCACTATATCTGTCTCGCTTGCACTCACTTACCGGACCGAACTTTTATATGTTTTAAATAACTCACAACAAGGCACGGTTTGAGCATACATCCGTCATTTGTTTAAATGTCTTGTTGATGTCAGATGTTCAAAATCCAATTTTTTTTTCACATATTAAACATTTGAATATATCAAACTTCACTACATATTATAAAACAAAGTCCCAGGCCGCGTCTGTCTGTCTGTCCGTGTGTTTGTCTGTCTGTCTGTCGCGATAAACTCCAATACTACTGCACGGATTTTGACGCGGTTTTAAATAGATAGAGTGATTCAAGAGGAAGGTTAATATGTATAATAATTCCCGAAATTCCCACGGGAACGGGCACAACGCGCTAGTTATCCATCTAAAGTAATAACTTCCACTGAATATATTAGTCGATTTGGGGATTTAAAATAAAACATACGTCATCCACTTTTGTTCTTGAATACGATCTCAATTTATGTGATCTTATCATCTTTCAGCTTCCCCAAAAAGAACGGAAATACTGCAACAACTCGGCAAGTTAATGTCGACGTGTCTCGTGCTCAGGATAGATGACTTCACTGTGTATAAGGTATTGCTTCTTTTGCAATATTATGTCATTTGTCATTATTGTAATGTCACAGTAATTAGAATAATGACAAAGGTACCAAAGTCGAAATCAGAATATTTTGCCATTTAGCCTTTTAATGTATGACATTTAGCCTTTGAAAGTATGAAAATTAGTTTACAATAAAATTGACATCGCACTATCGTGCGAAAATCTTCCTCATTGTGTCTTACTCCAGGTATCTTAAACGAAAAGAGGCCATTGTCCTTAGGTTTCTAACCTTTATTATTTAAGTATAAACATATGTAGTTAATTGTTTTGCGATCGCCCTTACGGATACCAATCATAATGCATTACGAAAAGATTTCGACAACAACAATGTGTTGTTTCTCAAATGGTCACAAGATATTATGACACTTTAATATTGACACAGTGCGTGACGTCACCCCCAGGTGTCGACCGGCTCCAAGACGCGCGAGGCGCCGCGCGCGCTCGTGTCGGCGGAGAAGGCGACGCTGCCGGGCGACGCGGGGCTGCTGCATGCCGAGCTCACCTTCTTCTACTACCCCGGGGATGTATGCTTGCCTGGTATGTACTGTAATGCTTAACTAGAAAATATGGGATGAGATTATACGGTTATAAATAAAATAAAAGTCGTTTATGTAGGAACAAATTAATTTTATAACGTTTGTTATTGATGATATAGCGTGACCTGTGTTGCGTATATCAACGCCCTCCTCCAAAAGTAATACAAAATTGTATAGTACAGTAACTTACATTATAGTTCGTAGTACATATTATATGTATTAGAATTTAGATGATGATGATGTATTTCCTTCTTCTTCTTCTTCGTGTCGAAAATACTATTTCCGTTGAGGCGGACCGGACCTGTGCGGAGCTCAATTCTACTCAATGAACCAATCAGAACTCACTACGATTGTCAAACTACGTATTGACATTGTCAAAATCTTTTCGTAATACATTGTTATTGGTCAGCAAAGCTCGCACCCTTAATCTGTAGTAAGAAAGCATTAGCCGTGTTAGAGTGGGCTCGTAACTCTTCTTCTTCATCGAGCGGATGGTCAACCTGACCAATCCTGGAGTCAGAATAATTGAGCCGCCAGAGGCCTCTGACATGGCTCATGTAACGACTACTATCCGTAGGAAGTAACCGGGACTGACGGCTTAACTTGCTCTCCGAAGCACGGAATCGTCTTACTTTTCGAGCAATCAGGTGATTCAGCCTGCAATGCCCTAACCAAACTGAGGACAGTCTCACAAAGAGATTTTTGTGAGATATTGTCCCCACCGGGAATCGAACCCGGAATCTCCGGATCATGAGCCGAGCGCTCAGACCATAAGACCGAGGAGGCTGACGTAACGGACCCGTTGTTGCGCAGTGCCGGCGCCGAAGCTGTACGTGCAGCTGAGCCCGGTGCGCGTGTGCGTCGACGTCAACAGCCTGGTGTGGCTGGCCGCCTTCCTGCCGCACGTGGCGCGCGCGGCGCAGCCGGACCACGGGGACGACAACGACTTCTACATGGACGTCAGGATGGAGGCCATCATGCCTAAGGTGACAAGCATACACTGTATTTATAAAGTAAATAAAACATGTACTTGCAATTAACAATAAATGATACGGGATTATAGGCAAGCGTGGTGATTACGCCTAATCCTCCTCACTGTACTGATATCTTCAGTGAAATGAGAGTTCAGTGATTCAGTGAGCCTTTGCTCAGCAGTGGGACATTACAGGGAAATTCTTTGCCGGAATATATCGCGGTTGTTATCACTCGGGTTTTGTCGCGGTAAAAATATCGCGCAAAATTAAAAAAGATTACCGCCTCTGAACTGTAATGAAAATATATTTCGTTTCGTGCGGATTTGGTTTTGTCCAGCAATGGGACATTACAGGCTGATCCTTTTTTCTTTTTCTACTGAAATATAAAGGTGATAATGTTATTACAGATAGTATTAGAAGCGGGCAGTGAACACGTGGGCAGCCAGCGCGACCGCCCGCGGGAGCTGCACATATGCACGGCGCGCGCCACGCTCACCAATTACCATCATGACTGCAAGACACGTGAGTACACATGTACACGCACACATGTACACCACTCATTTGGTGTACAGAAGTACTTTTACGAAAATAAATATTTTTAAATTTTTGTCTATCTCTCTGTTTGTTCCGCCTTATTTCTAAAATGCCTGGACCGATTTTGATGGGCCTTTACTGGCAAATAGCTGATGTAATAAGCAGTAACTTAGGCAATATACTACTTTTTTGTCAAATTAGGTGAGCATAGATGGTCTATAATATGAAATAATATGAAACTACTTTCAACTATTTGACCGACAGAATCAGCGGGTTCCCGAGCGGAGTTGTCTTCCATCCTGGCGTCGCTGCGGCGCTCGTCTCCGATGAAGGGCCAGTTCCCGAGCGCTGATGACGACCTCGACCCCATAAATGAACAGTTTCTCTTGCATGCCAACAGTCAGTATACAAGTTTTTGGTCTCAAACGTAACCTAAAAGTACATTTGTTCGAGGCCTGGCTAGGCGAACGATGAGCCTGATGTGTGTGTTGTGAAAATAAAAATGGAAAACGCATAAGGATTACAAAAAGGCGGTTATCTTATAGGCAGCCTCGGGTCTCGGGCTGCCTCGGTTTGAGGCCCGCTGCGACGATGTATATTTTGTACTTATTCTAGACTCTTTGCTTTAAGTAGAGGCCGCTTCTAGTCGATACCCGGCTCAGCGTCGCCACGTAACTATAATTGTACGACACGGACTACATCGGACTTTACGCTAGATACCTATACTTGTCGGTGGTAGTAAGTGTAGATGATTGGCGCTAACTACAAGGTTATTTTCTATGTTAACGTATTCCCATTTTGGTCTAGGATTTTTTAAATAGTTAGTGATTTATTGTAGACCTAGACGACATCCCCCGCGGTGGGGGCGCCGCCCTGCTGTGGACCTCGTGCCGCGCGGTGTGGCGCGCGCGCGCCGACCCGCTGTGGGCCGAGTACGCGGGCGCGCGGGCCACGCCCCGCCCCGCGCCCGCACTCGACGCTACGCCGCTTACTGCTTGGGTAAGTACCGCAGAAACGCCAATTAGAGCGTTAACATGCATGACATAATTTGTCAAACATGTTAAAAATTATCCGTTAAACTGTCTAACTGCCGCACTCAGAGACGTCCATTAAATCACAAATTATCTAACAGCATTAAACATCTCCGAGTACCGGCGTTAAGGGATTGATTAGAAGCATTGGAACTCTGAGTGAGGCGGTAAGTAATCTAAGTGTCTAGTAAAGTGATCAATTTAATTTAAAAATCAACCACTATAAGACAAAATTCCAACTGAAAAAACTTCTGTACTAATAATCTGCAAAGGGAACGACATTCTCACTATAAATAATGTGAGGCTCATATTTCTACTTTTCGTTCTTCGCGCTTCGCTTTTCGCGGTTCGTTCTTCGCTAAACCACAAAAATCTCCACAGATATGCTTCGAAAACAATCTGTCCCGTATATTCGTGGTGGCTCGCACCAGCGGCTTGGCTGGTCTCCAACTGAACCACTACCAGATGCTGTTCCTGCTGCGACAGTTGGAGAAGATATCCGAGATGACAGCCTGGCTGGCACATGATGCGGCGAGACAACCGGACGCGGAACAAGGGTATGGTGATAACTTTACATTTATATATTTGACAAGCCTGTTGGCACAGTGTCAATGAGAACGCTTACTGTGTCGGGGATTGCGGGTTCGATTCCCGCCTGGAGTCAATATTATGTGAAGACATAGTAATTGTCCACGACGACTAGGTGTCAATTATATATTCTTATACAGTATTTGTGTATATATATGTAGAAGTATCAGTGAGTTAGATTCCATAACACAAACTTAGAGCTTACTTTGGGTCTAATTAACCGTGAGTGAATTTGTCTGGGTATATTATAAAATATGTTTAGTAACTAGCAGTGTTCTATGGTTACACCCGCATTGTACCCGTTCCTGCAGGAATTTCGGGATATAAAGAATTTGTGTGTCCAGACTCTATTTTAATTTTATGCATGAAAACACACCTCTCAAAAACTAATAATCCGATTAGTTTTTTTTTTGTAATTTCACACATTCAACCAGATAGGCTATTTTTGATCCCGACATTCTCACGGGAACGTGCATGATGCGGATAAAACCGCAGGGCACGTATAGTATAGTGTATCATCGTTGACACCGTATGTATTGTGTATGTGTGTGTGCCTGCAGGTCGGTGGTGGTGGGCGTGTGCGTGCCGGCGGGCGAGCTGACGCTGGTGCTGGCGCCGGGCGCGGCCGGCTCCAGCCGCGACCTGGACTCCGTGCCGCTCGACTCCTCCAGCCTGCAGGACCTCAAGCTGGGTGAGCGCTCACACTCCTCGAACCGACACCACACTCACCAGAGCTTAGCTACGAAGCGATTCCACTAGAATGCTATATCTACAGAAGGGTTCTGTAAAGTTACTTGAATATATCGTAATCAGTAATTTCTAACTGCTCTTAATTTATTTATTTTCTTTATCGTAATCCTCCTCATTTTTATCTCATCTCATCTTTAGTGGGATGAGAAGCCTTTGCCCTGCGATGAGACATTTTAGATTAATACTATAATTCGCCAGATGAATTTTATTGAAGGTCGGTTATTAGTGATTTATGACTACGTAAACTGGCTTAAACAAGCCACTTAGATGGGTGGCCGATAATGGCATTTCTATCGGAGCGCTACCGTGCTTCGGGAGCCACGTTAGTCCCGGTTATTCTATCGTCAGAACATGGCTAAAATCTTACTAATCTGACACCATGATTGGCCACTAACCTACTCGAAGTGAATGAATGAATCATCCTTCAGGTTCTGAAGCTACAATGGCACCATCCCTACTGGACCGGGACAGCGGAGTGCTAGCCACGTCAGTAGTGGAGCGGGACTTCGCCCCCGCGGCCGAGTGTCCCGTAGTGATGGACCGCACGCCCGCCGGGACGCCCGCCCCGCCCAGCCCCGGGATGAGCTTTGGAGGTTAATATTACTTGTGATACACTTTATTGTGTAGATTAATAGGTAGAATTCCGACGATAAGAGCTTTGAGCTTTAACTCTTAAGGTGTATTTTTCTTTTGAAAAATTGTCTTAACAAATGGTTCTCAGAATGTGATCTACTAATTCTAGTTGCGTTATGTTTGATAAAAAACTCAAGCAAACATACAAACTATTTATAATTCAAAAAGAAGAAAAATTACCATTTGAAATTATAACTTTTGAAATGCTAGACTTAAGTTGTATGTTAAAAAGTGGTTCCCTTGCTCCCCTGGTGATGTAAGTGGTACTGGTGGGCAGGGTTGTCGTCGATGCGGCGCGGGCTGTCGTCGCTGGTGACGTCGATGGACGCGTGGCGCGACGAGGCGCGCAGCGACGCCGCCTCCACCGCCAGCGACGACTCCGACCGCTACGTGGTGGTGGGGCTCGCCGCCGAGTCGCCCGACGACGCCGACGTCGCCTTCAGGTAACCCGCCGCTACGTCGCGCGTCGGCCCACTCGCATCCCTACATCACATCCCACTTCAATCGACGACAAAACTGATTCCACTTTTGAAAATCACTACATAGTATAAAATAAAGTCGTCTCTGTTTCGTGTCTGTTTGCCTGTATGCTTAATCTTTAAAATTACGCAACGGATTTTGATGCGGTTTTTTGTAATAGGTAGAGTGATTCAAAAGGAAAGTTTTTATGTAAAAAAAATCCCGAAATTCCCACGGGAACGGGCAATACGCGGGTAAAACCGCGGGGCGCTGCTAGTATCTCATAAAATTGGGCAAATAGTATCGACACTAACTTACTTTCGACCTGAATTAAGACGTAGAAGGTAAAAACAAGTCGAAATAATTATGATTTCCTTGACAGTTGACATAAGTATCAGTCACACAAAATAAGTTTAAATCAAAACTGCTTTATTATGTTAATTTATAGGGAATTCGAGCACGGTCGTGTGTCGAGCGGGGTGGAAGTGGCTGCTGAGGTGGTGGAGCGGTCCTCGTCTCCCAGCGACCACTCCGTCACCAGCTCCTGTAGGAGACGAGATGTGGTCTGTATCTTTATCTTTACTAAAATAATAAAGCATAAGAATTAGGTATGTTTAGAAACCTCTATACATCTTTCTACAGTGCACATTGATCATACCATTTTATTCCCCAGATATCCACGTCAACTTGGCGTCTCAACAACATCCACGTGGTGCATCAGAGTGTGAACGGTAAATCATGCTTGCGGTTTGTCGCCGACGATCTGCAGAACGACGAGTGTAGCGCTATCCCTTGGGATGAATTCCAGGTAGCGTATCCGAGCTGTTCATTTAGTTAATGATGGGATACTCAAACGCTTCTCAAATTAAACAATGTCTCAGTTCGGACAAAATTTCGTATTATTACTACATACTTTTTTGTCAAAATATGCTACTGTTAACACTACATACATTCTGACAAAAATGTATATTAACAGCCGCACTCAGAGTGTGGTAGTAATTTGAGTGGCGTTTAAGTATTCTAAAGTAAAGGACGTTAATAGGTAATCAGGTGTTTTTATTTCGTAAATCACAAAATTGGGGGAAAAGAAAGTAATCATCACATTTTAATTTAATACATGACATTTGCGTTTTCTGATGGAAATTCATATTTTAAATCAAAATTATACAAATACTTACATACTGGTATTGCATCAGAAATTGCTTCAAACTTATCAATAATAATTTGTAACATTGAGATAACAACAAAATTGACATACATATCACGTCATACTCCTAACATTGTTTCTGTCAATCCTTTGTAACTCACAAATAATTAAGAATTTCACAACTATTACAATGTTTGAAATTAGCATGTTTCCCCCTTCCTAATCGATTGAATACAAACTAACTGGAAAGGTAAATATGATTAAATGTATAATAACTTTGGCAGACAAAGCTCCTTTTACAAAAAAAGAAGTAGGTCAATATTTGATTCTTTATATCTTGACTATATTTGAATAAAATACTGTAAATTTAATATCTGACCCATTTAAAATATGTATTGTAATACGGTGCAGTGATTCACTGACTCACTAGGGTTCATAATAAATATAGGGTGATTTTTCTTTTTAAACTATACAGTGTTTTTGTTTACTTTACATTTTTAAAGTATTTATATCTTTATCTGCCAAAGTTAACTCCGACCCCGATACAGAAGAATCCAAGTAATATAGATCATGTCTGCATGACCACCCCATCACACCATTTGCCATCGTAAATCGTTAATGATAAGGTCTAAATTTGCTCTAACAATCTCAATAATTCAAGAAGTTAACCTGTATTTTGAGTTGTCAAAAAATAACGCAAAAATCACAAAATGTTTCGCTTTTTCTTCGAAGCTTTTTCTAGACCAATTAGAAAAGAGAATTATTTTCAAGAAAGATGATTGGACATTAAAATGAAGAATGGGCGTGTACACAAGCTGTGTTCCTGATTGGTTGTTAGCAATATTTTGACATCTCAATACGCGTTTTAAAATCGAATCGGATTATAATGCATCCAATTTTTTCTAACTATTTTATAAGTATTTTTAAGTGTCTATGTGTGTTTTTTTTCCTCTATGGCAATTCCCGCCCGCTCGGCTATCGTGAAAAGAAACGGCTCAAGGTATTTAAAAACGATCGATATTTTAGGGTTTGCACCTCATGCGTTAACGTTACACCATTTCCCGATAACTATCCTTTTCTTATACACACAAAAATACATATGTCAATGCGAGATAGATAGTTTCCAAGTAATTTATCATCAAATGTGTCAAATAGTTTGTATTATACGTGTAAAATATTTTGTTCTCCTTCTAATGTTTGAGGTGTTTCATGTAATAGAAAAGGATAGATATACAACTGAATGTTGTTTCGTTGTGTACGTATTGTGGTTGGACCTTAAATGAGATTGTTTAGTCACCAAGTAGTGGTTATCATTTTGTTGAGTGCCGACTTTAGTTGTAGACTTGTAGCCAAGGGGGTTTGTGTGTGAATGAGTGAGAAGGAATATGTTTCTGTCACTATTTATATGGATAATCATTTTAGAATGTGAAATTACGTTTACGGATACACTTCGCTTTTATTTTACATTTTTATCTGACGTTTCGGCCCCTTTAGAGGAACCGTGGTCACAGAAGACATTTTAGAATGTGTCACAGAATCAGGTTAATTCTGCTCAAAGGTGTCTCATTTGCATCTAGTGGTAGCAGTAGTTGACACATTCCTGTGTCAAACTATTTTTATTACTATGCAATTGAGGGTCAATTGACACACTAGCTGAATTGACAGGAAATTCTTTGTCATTTTGTTTACTTATATATTGATAAGTTGATTGTTTTAATTTATAAACGAATGTGACGGAAGCATATTTGAATGTGCTTATTTTAATCTATGTTATCGCCATGCCTGCCATACACATTACATACAAAAATAGAAAGGTTTTTGTTACCTGACTGTAGTATGCTGCAACAAAAGAGTGTAATAAATGATACTTTTATTATATCTAGCATCTGTATATCACAGGTATATTACAATGTCAAAATTAATATAGCACTACAAATCCAAACTTTTTATCAAATACAAAATTAAGCATCGAACTGCCAAAGTTGCTTGATGCAACATTTACCTGTAAAATAATCTGTAAGACCCACTACAGGGCAAAAGCTAAGCTCACCAAAGCGCTTATACGCGTAGTTTGACTAAGCGATGTTAACTCTAATACGTGGTGAGTAGTGACATTTCTGTGCTTCGGCACGTGAAAAGTTGTTTTAATATTTAGCCGATTTCAGAGGTCTAAAAAAACCGAGTTGGCCACTAACTTACTTGATCTTACTTACGAAGATATACAGTAAGGATTAGATGTAATCACCACGCTTGTTTAACAAAAAAAATATGAACAATATTTATACGCTGACCGCATGGTATTTGTTGCATGACGTCATTCATGTTTCATTTCATGACATCAGACACACTTGTGACGTCACATGTATGAATGAATAGACTGTTTTGAAAGCGAATGCCTCAATTACGAGCGAGTTTACTATCTTATTTAATAAATTGTCTGGTATTATCATTACTAGTTATCTAGTGACTAGTTAAATGATTGAACGGGCTGAGTTATACCAGATAGTGAATTCGCCAGTTTGTTAAAGGTTTTATTATTGAACTTCGTAAGTTAAGTGTTCACTCGTCAAATATTTTTTGGTCCACGTTTGGTCATATAATTTAGCTTCGATTAACCAAAACCAACTTGTAGTATGAACATGCTATACTGTACTTGTATTTTGTGTGGATATTTTTCGAAATTAAGATACTTGACGAGTGGCATATACCCGAAAAAGAATCAACTATAATGTTGAATTTCAAAAACGTGATACGTTTTTTCGGTGAGTCAAAACAATGCTACCACGAAAGTGTAAGGAGATTAATCTAAATATTGTACACAGTGTTGTTTCTTTGTAAAGATGAAGGAATGATACCTTTGTGAACAATTTTCTATCTTCAGTGTTTAGAGGTTCCAACAGAGCTATGATACCCAACATAGACACATACTACTTTAATATTTTGTCTCTTCTCTTTATATAGAAACTAGCAGCGCCCCGCGGTTTTACCTTCGTCGTACCCGTTCCTGTGTCGGAATTTTGACATGAAAAGTAGTCACAAACCTTCCTCTTGAATCACTCTGCATGCTTGAGAACCGCTTGAAAGAGCATACAGTGGTTTTTGAGAAAAATAATTACATACAGACAGACAGCTCGAGACTTTGTTTTATAATATGTATAAATATATAAAGAGATCTTTCGATATCTCTTTAGAGAAAAAAGAAATAAAGACAAACCGCCTTATTCATAAACGCTCTTTAACTAAATCAAATGTTTTAAAGTGTTTTGTCTCTTTTGCTCTTTGGAAAATTGCGTATGTTGGAAAGGGACAAACCATCTGATAACTAAACTGTTCACAAACGTTTATGAATAAGGGCCATTGCCTTTGTCTTGGCTTGCAATTTAGGGTCCTGTAACCATTCATCCTTGACGGTGGCATTGCATTGACTCACCCCTCCTTTGTATAAACTCACACAAACATCCCCAAAAACTAAAGTACACTTCACACTACCAAACGTTACTTCCCAAATTAACAGAACAAGTTCTCAATGCGAGCGCGCGCTTGGACCGAGCCGCCTGTCGACGAGCGAGATGAACTGAGGATGAGGGAGACGGCGAATGTAGCGGCCAGGCTTGTTAGAACGGAGTTACCTAGGAATTTGAATGAGAAGGTATGTGTTTCGAAATCGATTCATATACAACGTGATGTGTCGTAACAAATGCCATTTTCCTGTTTTGGAGCTGCTTGACACTTGAATATTTGTCCAATTCCGGCTTCGCCCAGGAATAGCAGACGACCTCCACCAAAGCCATTTCTTTGGGCTAAAACTTGACCAACCAAATACAAATGACTCATCGACCGATGAAGAAGACTTAAAACAATAAAAATAAACCATTTTCCACAAGTGACACTCCTATATTTCATCACTAGCAGCGCTCTACAGTTTTACCCGCGTTGTGCTCGTTTCCTTGAGAATTTCGGGATAAAAAATAGCCTATAACCTTCCCGTTGAACGCGACTATCCATTGCAAAAAGAATATTTCATATCGGACCGGTAGTTCCTGAGATAAGCCTTTACAAACAAACAAACAAAGTAAGAAACTTTACTTTTAGCATAGATTAAAACACATTTGTGTCCACAGGGTGAACCAACAGGCCTGGCCCCGTTCGAAGAGCTACTAGAAGCTCGGATACGGGACCTCAGCCTGTCGCTGAATATGAGCACGGCTCTGGCGCTAGCAGAGTTGGCTGAAGACGAAGTGGTGGCGCCACCGCTGCCGCTAGAGGTAAAGTACCCTTCTATATAATTAGGGGTAGCTCGGTGAAATCTATTAAGACCTTCGGGCAATATCCTTTTGTGTCTTCAGAAAATGTGTTGTCACTTATGCAGGGAGCTTACGCTTTTGTGGCGTGACCGTATCGATATGTAACAGCTTGTCGTCAGTGAAAATATCAGTATAGTAAGTTCGAATATGTTAGTGTCGAAGTAAAGTTTTTAGACCGCATAAAGACCTCTGACGTGGTACAACGGTCGAAACAACCGAGCTCGACAATTTATTGTGCCCTCGACCCAATGTACAAAGTTAGCACTACCGTTTTTGGAAAGGTGACAATTTTACGAAATTACTATCGGTCAATGTCATCTAAACATAATAATATTATGCAATTATGCAAAGAGAAGAAAATGTTGTCACAATCTCAAATCTAAACGAATGGTTGCAAAATTATCTTCATAAAAAAACGAATACAGCAATTACTATCATATATCTAACGCCGATTCATCCCCACAGGTGCTAATCGAGAACCTCAGCCTCCATCTAATCGAAGACCGTCCCACCCGCTCCATATCCGCGCCACCCCCCCAACCCCTAGACATCTCGCTCACCACCCTCCGTCTCACTCGAGACTCCACCGGCATCCTGCAGTTCGGCCCGCCAATCAGAAGCAGCGCTGTGACGACACCCTCGACGCCATTGCAGCCGGAGTTAGATGAAGCGAGAGAGAAGATAGATAGATTGAATAGGGAGAATGAGGAGCTGAGGAAACGATTGATCACCTTGGCCAGGATAGCTGATGATAATCGCGAGTTGAGAGCGTGAGTTGACATTTGAATTAGTCTACGTCTATCTTCAATATGTAAAGTAATTTTTTAAGTCCATTGCTTACACACCCTGATTTGTATCTGGGTGCAAGTTTTATTTTTCGATTAGAATTTATTAAAGCTGTTTTTATAATTACCAACTTTAATTTAGTGTCACTTGTCCCGGTGTCTTTTTTCCAAGTGCAATCAATAGAACTCATGAACCCAGTTTTCGGTATCCCATTGAGCTAATATTCTTTATACGAAATATTTTGTTCGAATGTGAATACATTAAAAAGAAATTGTCAATTTTTTTTATTTTTATTGACACTTTGTTACTAAGCAAAAACTATGAATCTAAATATTACAGTAAAGTGGAGGAAGCGTCAGTGTTACGGCAGTGCGTGCACGCGGCGCAACAGGAAGCGGCGAGCCTGCTGGCTGACAAACAGGAGTTGTTGGAAACTATGCGCGTTTTACAGGTATTTATGACACTAACCGCCGACATCATAACTCAGAGACATCACACGTAGGGTAAACAATGTATTTTGTAATTAAAATGTTATTATATAGATGTACTCCAAAATGTGGCCACGACAATAGCGTTGCGGCGATAGGCCATCCAGTCATCCAGGTTGCAGGAACTGGGCAAGATGGGCACTCCAGTAGATGCGGCATTGTTTGTAGGGTGGAAAAATGAAGTCAATTTGATTGGGCAATTGAACTAAACACAGCGCAGCTCTGTTTCGATGAAAATTGATCCCCTCCTTAATCACCCCACACAAATATGTTCCAGGAACAAATCCAGGGTTGTCGCGGGAAAAGATAGCGATCCCGCGGCGGTGCGCCGCAGGGCTGCCTCGACTGCACCGCCTGCTGCGGCGACCAGCGCTCGTGAGCCACGAGCGGGACACTAGCCACCCTGTATACACACGCGGTAGCAAGGGGCTACCAGCACAATGTACATAGGGCAACCCTGTACAGTGATCACTTTTTGGGACATCCAGTACAGTGATGATTTTTGGGACAACCAGTACAGTGATAATCTTTCGAGACACTCTGTATAGTGATGTGTATAGCGTTTGTGTCAGAATACCAGTATGTCACAGTTGTTGTGACACCCAGTATGATTTATCTACATGACTCTGTATAGTAAATACATGGTATAACATGGATATACTTCATTTTGGAAGGATGGTATATGTCAAAAGTGTTTTCCATTTTACAAAGTTATGGTGATTAACTTCAATAGTCCCTCAAAATGTTATAATTTTACCTATAGTCGTAATAATTGTAATTCTCAAACCACAAATATTTTTTTTGAAATGTCAATATTCTATGTTGCTGTTTTTAAGTATATTTTGGAGTATAGTATTAGCCAAATTAAATTATAAGATGCCTTTTGGAACAGTGAGACCCTAGATTAGCCTAGATTTCTAGTGTTAAAATTCCATAGAAAAGTTATCGGTTAATGTTGTCTGAAAATTTGTCTATCCAACAAATTGTGTCAAATTGTGTCTTCAAGTCGAGATAAATTCTATGAGACATCATTCTAAATTATAGTCTAAAGCTTTCTTTGGTAGTGACAAAAATTTCACATATTCGGAAATTTGAACCAAGTCATTCTTTATAAAATACTGTGTCTTATATTATGAACTTAATATAATTAATAATAATATAGTGAGTTGCAGAGTATACATATTTATCGGAATTTACTTTGATGATACTTTGAAATATGAGATCAATAGTTTGTTTGTTGCAATTTCACTCACGTTTAGATGGAACAGACTTCAGACTGTCATTCGTCATTCGACTTTGTGACAAACTTGACATTGGTTAAGACTTCGCTTGTCTAACCAAACACATTTTATAGACAAGACATTTGTTACTGTATATCAAGACGAAAACAAACTTACAATACTTATTTTAAGGCCGGCACTATACATTCTTAAATTCTATCTGAATTCAGAATCTGAAATACAGATTCTTGATTCAGAACGCCCATGATTGCAAGAAATGTAACGAGTTCAATACGCATTCTCATTATTTACATTATTTATTTTTCAGAATGATCTGTAAAAATAACTAACAAGCGTTCAATTTAATTTTTCAGACATGTGTGAGGGAAAGTTCCTGAAATTCAGTTTCTTAATTCAGAAACGGAATGCAGAATCGAGATAAAGGATATATAGTGCCGGCCTCAACATTGACAAATTGGTAATAACTAGTTGCGAATGCTTTTTAAGTTTAGTGAAATAATTTTGGAAATATTTTTCAACAAAAAAGTCTTCTTTACCATTACTTCGAAATAGGCACAACGTTATTTCTTTCCTGTAAATGCCTTGACAAACATCTATTAAAATTAAATAAATAAACGAAAAAAGTACTTATAAAAGCATTTATTATAGAAACATGAGTGATTTTGTGTCATATAATGTAATTTTAAAATCATGGTATTCCAACCTAATGTTAGTATGACTAAAAGTTACGCATTACGCGAATATTACTTTTAATTACCCTAGCTTTGTCCTAGGTGCCCCAAAATGTTTATATAATGACCTTAAATAGTAGTTGTATATTAAAGTTTTAAAATATTTTAATACTAATGAATATCAACACCAATTTATCATATTTAGATGTAGATACATCGGCCAGTGCAGATTTTATTAGGTAATCCAGTGATACATATATCAATGACAGCGTCGTTATAATCTATTCGTGATTGATAACATTGACTCTCGGATATACCAAACAAGTAAGCCCCAAATTCACGTTCAATATCCATACTAATATTATAAAACTGAAGAATTTGTTTCAACGTTCGGAAACGAATCCCGAAATTCCTACGGGAACGGGCAAACCGCGGGGCGCTGCTAGTTTCTTTATACATCATTGTTACAGCAATACGATGACCAGTTGAAGCAATATGTGTGTTGCTCAACAAAGCGTGTTGCTGAGTTGTTCACTGCATGTTCAAATGTTGAAAGCAGCTAAGTCGTGACATTTGTTTAGCTGTTATTGTCAAATGTTTACCATGAATAAGGGGCTAAAAGTTGTTTTCTACTCAATAGGGATAGTACAAATAGAAGAGTTGAGTTGGATTACAACCCTGAATTAAGAACTATGGGTTGTCAGAATTCATCCTTAAATATCGTGTATTGGCAATGTACATTTAATGATTCCCATTAGTCAGTGACAAAGTTTGTGATTGGTCAATTTTATATTACCAACCAGTGTCATATCAACCAATGGCAAGCTTTCTCTTTGAGCTGCTATTGGCCGAAATAAAACATATTTATTATATTAGAAGTTGTAGTTAGGTACCTATGAAAATATCAGCTTTTGATGTATACTTTTTAATATAAATATTATTACCATTGTACTCTATTGTTAATAGTGGCTATTAATAATTAATACATTATCGTTTCGAGTGCCAAAAGCGCAAACATTATTATTTTATAAAATGTTTGTAATTATATAGAGTTAATTACAGAATAATGTTACGTTTCATAATTTCAAAAGAGCTGTTTATTTTATTTTTGTTAAATTTTACTACAGACAGATTTTTTTGTTATTTTTTAGACAATTTATTTTTAACAAAGTTTTAATTGTATAGTATTTTAGTAACAGCAGCTCAGAGGCTTCAAGAGAGATTTAAAAATGTATATTTTATTAATTATGTATTGTTGAACATAAGTAAATGTAGTTGGTTCATATTTTAGTGTATGCCCATTGTCCCCGGGGACGGCGGTATTTCAATTAAATATTTAAAGTTACTTTCCATCGTCCCCTGTAGGTTGTGACACTTGACCAGCAACTACTGGGTTAGGTTGGGTTATAACTGTGACCACAACACTCACGACCCGACCGAGCGAAGCGAGCGTGTCGCGGAGAATGACAGAACTGAATTATACCTTCAGGGTGCGGAGAGAGGGATATTTAAAGTACCGCTGCCCCCATAGGGACTCGGTGTACGGGGACAACTGCTATAAACCCATATTTTCATAAATGATGCTTTATATTACTCATTATTTGTTTAAACGGGATCTTACGTACGACGGAGGTTACTGTTGAGAGTTCCTCAACACGTTTCGGTCACATTCGGTGACCCTCATCAGGAGGTGGGTGAAGCGCTCGCGACAGCGTCTCTCCCCGCACATATTATAATATATTACTTACTCAATGTAATTTACTAACATAGTATTTTGTTTATCTGCTAAAATATAGTTTTATGTTATGTAATTACATATGTATTCTACGTAATGTCTATGGTTTAGCTATAATATGTTTTATTGAAAATAAAATGTGATAAGCCTTCGGGATAAATCTCATATAGGTAACTACCATATTTTTTCTATGTAGCCGTAAAGAAGGACCTAATCGTAGTTTTTTTTCAGTCAATGTACTTCGCAGTTAGCGGACGTTTGTTGTTATGATATTTGTCCTAACGGGGTGTTGTGAACATATTTTATTGCATAGTTAATGTTTAAATTGTGCCTGTATGAGAGAGATCGATAAATCAACTCTAGATTGAAAACTACTTTCTTGTAAGTCGGTTAGAGCATCGTCGTGTATTGCTATATAAAATGTGCATTAAATCTACTAAATTGGTAGAAATTGCGTATCGTAATCTACTAGTACATTTTCTTTCGATTTTAATCTTCCCATTATGTTGATATATCGTATCGGTCTTGAAATTATTGATGATCTTCATAGTTAGGATCAACATTATTTTCTATAACCATAATCTATGTAATCATATTATTGCTTGACGTGATATATGCTGTCTTTTTATACGTGTACCTATTTAATCACAATAATTTGTATCTATATGTCTATTTATACACGTTTATTTTAAATGTACCATTGTATTCGCGAACAATACAATATTGTTAAGTGATGACTGTAAAATCCATTTTTATGTGATTTATCGCGAAATGTGGTCGGTAGCTTGTATTTCAATGTCCATTTGTATTAAACGACTGTCTTAATTCCTTACTTACTCATTACTGAGTTATCTTAAATAATTGTGAAAGATATTGTTGTTGCGAAGATTAAGTTATGAGGGAATGAATTGTTAAAATTAAATTCAATATTCTTTATACATAACCTGTGTTTTATTTTAATGGTTAATAATTTTGTTGGTATAGTAATCATTGTAAAAAATGCAATTGCAGAACAGCGATCCGTAAACAATTAAATTACAAAACGGGTAGATAAAAGTAGCAACCATTCATAAAATATTTTATTCTAAACTAAGCAAGCATATATATACATATGATAACCGGCATTGCCTGTAGTCAAACCCCAGGAAACAAGCTGAGCCACAAATATTTTGCCCAATTTCCTGCCTGCTTTATTTTTATACAAAGGTTTCAAAAAGTATTCATTTGAATTATTTTTTATTCTGGTAGTAGAATACGTAATCGTAAGTGGCAACATTATTAACATTTCAAAAATGACATCACATTGACATTCATTGATAATGTTGCCATTATAAATAACTTACCTACTTGAATGTAAGTTTTATATCAATGTTATGCATTATCAATATTGCATCATTAAAGTGATCAATATTTGTTATGACATGTTTATCAATGTACTTATTATGTCCTCGGTCAGATTTCAAATTTCAAATTTATCTAACAAACTGTAGAAAAGACAAGAATTGCTCAATAATTTCTTCCTGGTTTTGATAGCAATTAAATTAACGTTTATAATGCTATTATTTATGAATAATTGTATTTAGATATGCTTTTCTGATTTAAAAAATGTAATATTTATTCACAATCTGGTAAAATTGATCAAGGAGTGGTATTATCTACACACGTGAGTAGGTAAAGTGGGAGTAACGTGACTTTGCGACTGGCAACATTTTTTAGTAATGGCTGATGATTCAAGTTGAATAGTCCGCTTACGACGATTGCCGAATTTTAGTGTTGAAATAAATTTAAGTTTCTCATAATTCGGTGTTTATTGTGTTAAATTCAGTTTTGAATCTAAACTATTTTGGTGAAATTGTGAAAGTATCCGTGATTAAATTACAGTGTTTGATGTAAAAGAATGTTTGTTGTGCTCCTGTAGTAATAGGATCAGTGCATAATAATTTTATTGGATTACGGCTAGCTCATTATATTATTGTTGGTAGAAAAGGTGAGTGTTTGTTCGTTTTTTATTGTAGTACGCTATTAGAGTAGTGAAATACGAGCGAAATGCCACGAAACCGAGCCCGTGATACAACGAGGCAAGGTAAGGCGCTGCTTCTCACAGATAACGGCAGATTGCAAAGATTATGATAAGATTTTCCGTTTACAACTCGCTCGCAGAATATACGATAGCTTATTATAAATTCACGATCGTAGTACTCACATTAGCAACATAAAAAAGATACTTTTCAATTAATAAAGTGTAATGTAATTTAAAAATTGTTCATGCTCTATTACCATTGAAACTTTGATATAAAATTGAGAAATCGGTGAGAGGTTTTTAATGTGACCATCGCTCGTTCTGTGCGGAGCCCCACTTAGATACGCCCCACAAATCAACTAAATAAACATGCTAATATTTAATTTAATACAGTCATGTTCAGAACTTTACATACCAGCTGGTGTCATACATTTATATTATAAAAATAACAGACGTTATTTATTCAAATTAATGTTAAACTTGATAATTTATAGCTTAATATATTCAATTTATTAAATACCTTATTTAATGAGTAATAAGTATTTATGGATCTATTCAGAAATTTAAATTAAACCTTAATTAGGTAGTTTAGTATGATGTACACTAAAAAAAGTAAAGTAATTAATGCCTGTAATGTCCCACTGCTGGGCAAAGGCCTGTCGTCTCACTGAAGATATCAGTACAGTGAGGAGGTTTTAGGCGTAATCACCATACACACTAAACCCATCTTAATTTAGCACTAAGTATATCTCATATCTATAGGTATTCTCTATGATAACTAACATACTCATATCAAGTACTTAGCTTTATATATAAATTATGAATGATATACCTATCATTGACTTACAAAGTGATGTTTATAAAACACCATGTGTTACATTAAACCGTGCAAACATTGTTACACAGTTAATGTTTTATAAATAATTAGGTAAAACATCTTTAAGTGTGTAATGAGTTCGCACAATATTGTAGTTCATGGAGTCATGCCAAGTGGGTGACGATCATGTTTAGCGTTTCCTCAATGACCTTTTATTTTTATATTTATTCTTATAAAAATGTGGTTTGTCTTTGCAGTTAATTTGGTTGAAATTTGTGCATGAGTTCACAAAGGGAACCTCCCTGAGTCATAATGCACTTTGTTCTGTCAAGTATCTAATTTGTCTGAACTCTGAGTTCAATGGACTGAAAATAACCCAGTATCACTACATAGTATAAAATAAAGTCGTCTCTGTTTCGTATCTGTCTGTTTGTCTGTCTGTATGCTTAAATCTTTAAAATTACGCAACGGATTTTGATGCGGTTTTTTGTAATAGGTAGAGTGATTCAAGAGGAAGGTTTTTATGTAAAAAAATTCCCGAAATTCCCACGGGAACGGGCACAACGCGGGTAAAACCGCGGGGTGCTGCTAGTACTTTATTATTTAACTTTTTGTGTCCCACTGCTGGGCAAAGGTCTCCCCTTAATTCCAGAATTAAACTACCTATTCTTGTCCAGTAACTTAACTAGTCATCATCTTATTATCATTACTAGGCATTAGAGAATTAGCTATAAAAAACTTTCTAATAAGTTTGCCTAAGTAACTTAAAAGCGAATTTGGCATCCAACTTATTAATCTTCTGTCTACTTAATTATACTTCTACTTTCATTTGGAAACATAATTAGGAAACAAAAATAAAGTGAACACAGTTCATTTGTAATATGTAAAACTAGTTGAATGTATACTAGCTGCGCTCGGCAGTTTGATCCACATTGTGACTGTTTCCATGGTAATTTCTGGATGAAAAATAGGGCAGAATCTTCCCATTGAATGTATCTATTCATTACAACAATAATTATTAATATTGAATTTTTAGTTTCTGAGATTAGCGCATTTAAACAAAAAAAATAATGAAACTTATCAGCTTTATTATATTAGTATAGGTAAGAACCAGCCAATTCAACAAACGTACAACACAAACTTTTAATATCCCATTGCAGAGCACTCACCTCTACTCTCACTGCAGATATCAGTACAAATCAGCATATTTTATTAATCAAAAAATGTACAAGTAACTTAATTTGCATTTAATATGTAAATCCCATCAGACTTTCAATTACGAATGCTACAGAAAGCTTTTACAAATTAACGGTACCTAAAGTGTATATACACCTGCCATTAGCATACCAACTATATCATAATCTGGGTCCCCCTGTTATCAATAAAGACACCCACATATGTTTGAATAAGTTCTATCTCATTGTAAGGTAACCAGTTTGATCTGCCTGTAGTTAATGGTCTTATTTTTATATTTGCTTTGTACAAAACCTGTTCTGTTATTCGGGTTAGAGATCAATCAAAAATTACAAGTGAAGTTCTCTTTAAGATGTTGCGTTGAGTCTGGTTGTGTCTAGTTTTTGTAGTGGAATAGTTTAGAGTTATTATTGGACAGTTAGGTTTGTAGTTTCAGATGTTTGAAGCCTTTTTTGTTGTTAATTCTTTGACTAAGTTTATACCTAATATCTATTTAATAAACTTTTTTCCTCCCCACTGTACCTATATACTTATTTAACCTCAGTTAGAAAAGAGGTTTTTGCTCTGTAGTGAAACATTACGGCATGTTAGGTACGTTAATAAATGTATAACTCATAACTAGTTAAACACTGCTGCTTCTAACTTATACAATTATCTAGACTCCATTAAAAGCTCAAGCTCAGAGAGAGAATGTAATGATATTACAGTTACCCTACCTATCTAACATTTGCTTTTAATTCACAATTTACGATCTGTCCAACTCCAATCGGAAATTAATTAAACAACTACAAAACAATTAATCCCAAACTCCGACCTTTCTCCTGATAAATGTTTGAGTGTTTTCGTTGGAATTTGAGCGAATTCTCGTTTTGGGGCCAGCCGCCGCGTGCCAGCTCAAGGCCGTTGTTAGTACCTTTCGCGGCTACTGTACTGTTGAATGATATAATGTGCTAAACGATTAGGTAGTTAGTATAGTATCGCACCTACGAGTCTGGTTGAAAGAATGACGCTAAACGAGTACCTAGGTACATACATTGTAGTTAGTTGTTACTAGTTGTACCTACCAAGTGTACTTCCCATAAACGTTCAACAAAAATCCCCTGAATATTTTTTTAAAATTGTATTTACTTAGGTAGATACTTATGATGTAGGTACCTAAGAATTTTTAACAATCTCTATCTGCACATGCTTCGTTTCTGTATGAATTCACAACGTATGAACTCAGAATACAGAAATTCTGTATTCTGAGCGTACCTATGAATTAATTGATCGAAAATCAATAAAATAAATTTTATTTTATTACTTTGATAATTTTGATTCTAGCGACTTTTAAGTAGGTACTTATTTGTGAAAATAAAACGCTAGATCTCTATAATTTAATCTCTCAATAACACATAAAATGTCAAACTAGGTCTATCTTTACATGCAATGCAAGTTAGGTAAGTGTTATTTATTTATAATAACTCTATATCAATAATTGTGCAACGAATCGAGGTATCATTTCAATAAGGCTGCAAATTCAACTGTTTTATTGCAATCGCATTAAGTATTGGATTCTTCCGCGGTGACTCACTCGGCGATCACACTTAATAGGTACCTACCTACTTAGTTATCGTAAATAACTTGCAATAAAACGACGGTATTACTCGTAAATTTTACGATTTTCTCGTGTTCCTTGTCAAAATAAAGTATGATGTAAGATAACCACTTCGATTTATCATTCCTTGGAGGACACGTTTAACTGTCGGTCCCGATTGTTTCAATAGTTAGATCAATGGTCAACTTTAGGTGATCTAAAAACTGCTGTTGACGAATTGAATGCATACCAAAATCAATTGTGAATAGATCGATGAATAAATATATTCAATGAACGAATATTATACAAAAAAAATCATAAATGGATAAATAAATACAATTCTTTGAATGAAAGCAATGTTTTTTCTATTCGTACTTACAAAGTCACATTCATTTCGAGCTTCATAAATATCATAGAATACACATATAATCTACCTAAGTAGGTAATTATAGTTAAAATGAACTAAACTAAATTAGGTACTTGCCTATTTACGTTAAAAGTCCCGTTACTTTGTCTTAGTCGTTACTAATCGATTAAGTTATTTAACGCTACACCTACTGTTATAATTAAGATTAATTTTTACTTGTAGGTGGTTCTTAATAGATTAAGGAAAATGATGGTGCCATTATTTTACTTATCTAGGTAATTTTGAATCTGGGAGGCTGTGTAATATTTGACAAAGGAATCGTCCTGACTTGTCAATAGTTATCTATATAGCTAGTTGAAAAAATCTAGTCTAGTAACTTCCTAAACAAAAATGTCATCTTAAAAATCGAATGAAATCCAAAACTGTTCGAAATCGGTCCCCCTTTGTAATCTAATGACATTGACACACGCCAGTTACAACACCATTTTGCGTCACACTTAAAAACATTAACAGCATCTTTTAAAACAACCGTTTTCCATCATCCATCCATCACATTTCGCTCCAACTAATTATTTAGCTGTCCCCCTCAGTTTATCATAATAGTAGTCGCAATGTCACTTCCCGACCGAGGCATTGCACTCTCGGAATTAATTACTAAGCCTGTCGTATAAGGAATTTGTTAGCCAAGTTTACGGTTAAAAATTCTACCGTGATTCATACGTGCGACCATTTTTGGTGAAACTATTCTGTTTAGGTAAGGTGTAGGTTAGATGTGTAGGTAGGTAATTAAGCTATAACGGTAAATGAAAGATCGATGTTAAATTATTTTATTCCGTAGGATTATAAAAAATGAAAAAAATAAGTAAAAGTATTAATTAAGCCTGTAATGTCCCACTAGTGCGCAAAGGCCTTACGTCTGTAATCCGTACTGAAAAAATAAAAAGATCTTTAAAAGAATTGAAACACTTTAGCATCTTCCCGTAATTGCACGGGTTCCCGTGGGATCGTCAAGTTGAAAAAGAGGCTGTGTGTTTTTCCTGATGTTAATCTATTTATCTGGCAATTTTCAAGATCTATTTAGTAATTTTTACGTGGAAGAGTAACAAATGCCCATTGTCCTCACAATCTTTCGCGAAAATAAAACTAACTAAACCCTACTTTCGACAAACTATAATTACAGGCATAGGTATAGGTATATAATAAAGCTGAAGAGTTTGTTCGTTTGAACGCACGACTCTCAGAAACTACCAATCCGATTGGAATAATCATTTTTGTAGTAGATAGCCACATTCATCGGAAAGGTTATATAGGCTATATTTCTCTTCTTTACTTTCATCCCGAAACTACCACGGTAACAAACACAACACAGGATAAACCGCGGGGCGCCGCTAGTAATTAATAAATTTAATGTATTTATGTAGTACCCAGTGTAATAAACAGGAGAGGCCCTGTCACAACCTGACATTGGGACACGAAAAATTAATTACTTAACTGAACTGCCTAATTAGCTAAGCTAATGACGAACTTCTACCAGTCATTGGCCACTACCTACAAAAATATAATTAGGTGTACTATCACAGAACATAAAATATTGAAACTTCAATGAGAATCCTTTTTTGGGAATTGGCCTTGTTTGGTCTTTGCCGAGCAGTAGCAGCCCAGCAGTAGCAGCAGTGGCAAAGTATAGGTTCAAATGCTCAACCTTTTCATGGTCTATCTCAAGCTAAAACATCACCAAATACAGTTCTATAAAGTATTTGTCATCCTATACGTCTATTGTCCCTTTTAATGGTATCTAACGCCCGCGCCGTCTCATGATCAATGTGAGAGTAAAAACAATAAAACATGTAGACATGTTTGAGACCACCCAGCCGTGTCCTCGGGCCGTTTCAATGAGTGTCTACGGTGATTCAATAAGCTCTGAGCTTACTTTGGGTCTAATAACCCGTGTGTGAATTTGTCCGAGTATATTATATTATATTACTAGCCGCACCCCGCGTTGTACCCGTTCCCGCGGAAATTTCGGAATAAAATGTATCCCATGTCTAATCTATACTAATATTATAAAGAGTTTGTTTGTTTTGTTTGTTTGTTTGTTTGTTTGTTTGTTTGTTTGTTTAAACGCGCTAATCTCAGAAACTACTGAACCGATTTGAATAATTCTTTTTGTAATAGATAGCCACATTCAACGGGAAGGTTATAGGCTATTTTTCATCCCGAAATTCCTACGGGAACGGGTACAACGCGGGTAAAACCGCGGGGCGCTGCTAGTCTAAGATATTACTGTAAAGTTTCATCCAAACGAATTTTCATTCAAACGAGAAAGAGTAACAAACATACATTGTATACTCGTACATACATCGTCACAAACTTTCGCATTTATAATATTAGTAGGATTTGTAGATTTGTAGATGGTCTAGCTAGTGGTTGGACCGGGACCGATGATTGAACGTGCTTTCAGAAGCACTGTAGCGCTCAGATCACTTTTTGTGGTAGAGTAAAGGTAGATGACTTTAGTCGGTCTTAAAACTCCTAAACCAGCGTTGGTCAGCGTGGGTTACTCGAGCGTACTTTTATTTTATGGAAATGTAGAGTTTTTGGTGTTTCGTCTAATTCTAAGTCTAACCGGCTTAAGTATTAGCCTGTAATGTCCCACTGCTGGGCAAAAGCCTCTCATCTCACTGAAAATATCAGTACAGTGAAGACTAGGCGTAATCACGCTTGCCTAATGTGGGTTGTTGATCACAAACCCATATAACTAACTAAAACACTGTTATTTGTGTTAAGTGTTTTGTCTCTTTAGGTCTTCGGAAAATAGCTTATGTTCGAAGGGGCAAACAGTTTGATAGCTATAATGCTGTTAATGAGCGTTTATGAATAAGATCCTTAGCCTTTGGGTGTATAGGGTGGTGCTTTAAGGGGAAAATTGAATGTGACAAGTGTCCCAAGATTCTTCTTTGCTTATATACCACGAATATTCTATATTACATGTTTTATCGCAAATGTTATACAACCTTTTTTAAGTATCAATGATTGACATTGCAATCATTAATATTTCGCAAAAGACTAGAAAATAATGAAGTATTTCGTAAAGACCTTTGCCCAGCAATTATTAAGTAAAATAACAAAGAATATCACCAGACTACCTAAATATTAAAATTGCTCGGTTAAATACTGAATCGTCTTTTTTACGTCCATTTTTTATTACTCAACATAAAACCCCTTCTAAAAAGCACATTTTTTAACGTCCTCACTTAACGGGATATAACCATTCAAAGTCAGATTACATATTATGCAAACCTTGTATAAAAATTAGGCTATTTCGACATAGCACCGTTTCAGTGGCGGTCTAAACTAATGATAGGGGAAGCACGGTCCAATGCTGCCGAATGTTGATGCAACTACCCTACCCGGAAACAGACTAAAATATTTACAACTGGCTTCGCGAACGAGGTAAATTCACCTAATGCCGTCCGGTTAGCAAATGCGTACAAGGACTCTACAGAATGTTGAGTTTCCAGGATGCTTTACAAAGGAAACTTACTTTTTCGGGATTTGTTTAATTAGCCAATTACGGCAGTAAATGAACATTGATTTTTACGTTGTTTTTATAATGCTAATGTTTTAGAAATCGCACCGAAGACATGTGATGTTTGAATTAGCATTTCAAGACAAGAGCGTTTAATTTCGACGATTAAATTGCTTTACTTAATGAAAGGAAACATAAATTTATAGTATTAACAAACTATAAAGCATTTCTTTACAACGGAAATTCGCCACGGCTAATCAAGCTATCGGTGGAGATAAATAACATCTAATTGTTTCAATGGCCTCCTACAAGTTTAGAATTCCAATCTTTACCTCCACTCATAATCTGAGCAGTTATCTAGAATCTAGATTATAAATACTACCTACCTAATTGGTTGACATGTTTTATTACCAACTTTGAAACATTCCAATCGAAAGGACACTCAAGGTCTCCAGCAGTCCGTCTAAATGTTCCGTTTGTTTATACCTACGTCGATATAAAATCGTACCTGTTAGGGGTATCGTGTATCGTATAACCTGCTCCTTGAACCGTCGCCACTGGTTTTAAACCTTGTTTTTTACCGGAATAGAGTTTATTTTAGTGTACGTTCGTGCGTGGGTTTGTGGTATTTTAATGGGACTGGCCGGTCTTCACACAACATGTTATTTTAGAGCCGATCGGTTCAACTAACTACGAGATATTGCGAAGAAGCATTAAATGTAAATTAAGGTGCATTAGGATTTGTTGTACGACTTCGAGCGCCAAGTTTAATATCGCATTTCATTCAAGTGATATAGTATATATGCAAATACCTTGTTTAGACAGGGTAAGTTTACCTCACTTTGCTTTGAATAGAATTATGTTACGTTATGTTAGTTAGATGTTTGGAGATAGTCTATGATTGCAATTAGCGATGCTTAACGAGGTGCTTAGACAATACGTAACTTCACTATCACTACATATAATAAAACAAAGTCACCGGCTCCGTCTGTCTGTCTGTCTGTCTGTCTGTCTGTTCGTGATAAACTCAAATACTACTGCACGAATTTTGACGCAATTTTTTAAATAGATAGAGATAGATGATTCAAGGGGAAGGTTATATGTATAAACATCCCGAAATTCCCACGGGGACGGACACAACACGGGTAAAGCCGCAGGGCGCTGCTAGTAATATAAAACAAAGTCGCTTTCCGCTGTCTATATGTATGTCTCTATATGTATATGCTTAGATCTTTAAAAGTACGCGACGGATTTTGATGCAGCTTTTTTTAAATAGATAGAGTGATTCAAGATGAAGGTTTATAAGTAAAAAACAACCGAAATTCCCACGGGAACGGGCACAATGCGGGTAAAACCGCGGGGCGCTGCTAGTTTATTTATAAAGAGGATTACTCATTATCATCGCAGTTAACCAATGTGAATCATTATCGTAAGCATTAAATATACGTTTGGTGTTTTACCTGCAATCTGTATACAGCAATAAACTCGGATTGAAATGGTGGCATTGCTGTAATCTGAAGTCCTTTATCTATCGCTGACTGCATTCCCTGAGCGGCATTCTGCAGTTATCAGCTATTTTCATCTGCTCTCGCTTATTCATTACTTATTAATGCTATTTGTTTAAACATGTTTCTTATCTTGGATTAGAATAACTTATCTATTTATTAATATAGAATGTCGGTATAAAATCTAATATATAAATTCTCGTGTCACGGGGTGTGTTATTGAACTCCTCTGAAACGGCTCGACCGATTCTCATGAAATTTTGTGTACATATCGGGTAGGCCTGAGAATCGGACAACATCTATTTTTCGTCCCGAAATTCCCGCGAGAACGGGTACAACGCGGGTGAAACCGCGGGGCGCAGCTAGTAAAATATAATATATACCCGAACAAATTCATACACGGTTAATTAGATCCAAAGTAAGGTTTAAGCTTGTATTATGGAATCTTACTAACTGATACTACTGCATTACCTACATACAAAAATACTTTATAAGAATACTAGTCTTAGGGTTTAACCCTCGTTGTACCCGTTCCCGCGGGAATTTCGGAAAAAAAGGTATCCCATGAATCTATATTGCTTTAAAGTTTCATCCGATTTGGATAGTTTTTGCGAGAAAGAGTAACAAACATACATACTAACTAAGAGAGAGAGAGACTGACTACAGATACTAAGCATGACTATCAAGCTAAACCAGTCCCGTTTGTTTCAGGGTAACCGATTATATCACAAATGGTTGTTGCAGCTGTGTTTATTGAACTGCGTTTTCACTCTGAACAGTTCGTAGCAATTAAAATTTCTGTTAAGCCTATCCATATATCTTAATTTGTAACTAATATAACTACTAACTGCGTCCCGCGGTGTTACCCGCGTTGTACCCGTCCCCAAGGGAATTTCGGGATAAAATGTATCCTATGTGTTATTCTGATGTATAACCTATAGTACTGTAAAGTTTCATCCAAATCCGTCCAGTAGTTTTTTCGTGAATGAGTAACAGAGATTAGTAGGATGATCAGTTTTAGCGCTACCGTGCTTCGGGGGTTAGTTAAAATGTCAATCCTTATTGTTTAATTCATTAGATCATTTAGGAGTTTTTAAGGTGGCATAAAAACTCCCGACACCTGGATTGACCACAAACTTGCTATACTATTACTATAGAAAGATACTTAAAACTGTGTTGAACTCTACACTTAATGCTAAGCAGTTCTTAGCGTCTTTCTAAGACTTTCCTTGCTTAATTGAAATCTCAACACTCCTTTACACTTTATGCTACTACACAAAATCTGAATTATAACATGGGACCAATCTTAAAAGTCAAAAAGAAGTACAATGAAAAACGTCAAAGCACGTTTTCACCCTAGGGGTTGTAAATTTGAAACAAGCCCGCCACGTCTTAGAACCCTCTTGAATGGAAAGCCTCGAGATCTTGTAAAGGGTGGGATACATTTTTTGTTGAAATAATGCTTGAAATTTTGCGCAGTCAGATCTTACCTTGGCGTTGGAAAGATTAAGATAGCTCTTAATTTAACACTGTGTGGTTTCATTCTTTCTTGTGGTTTCTGCATTATATTCTATGTATTAAATAACTTTATTTTTCATAAAAAGTAGGAGGTTTTCAAATATTTTTGACCGATTGTGTTGTAGCTGTAAACTTTCATCGAATATTCAAACCATTTTACAACTTATCAGCTATGGAACTCTGCCAATTTGAAACAGTGATCGAAATGATGTAGTTACATACATTGCACGGTCGAATAATTTCATCGGCACTTTTAGTACTTTGTCAAATTAAACAAAATATAAACTCGCACTGATTTATTCATAGTTAATATAAAAGTTATAATATGACAAGGTTCTAAATAGCTATTCTCAACATTTCCATTTGCTAATTATAAGTAATAGAGAACACTTCCGATACAATTATCCACTTCGTTTCCTATGACCCAGTCTCGAAGACTCGGGCTCGTCATTATGCGATTGTGCCATTATCTATGGGATATCATTAACTAATAACGATATGGGAGATAGCTTTTTATTTGTAAATTGGCTTGTAGAGTCGGAGGGAAAGTGCTAAGTACTTTTACCACATAGTAGTTATTTATGTAAGTGTTTGATGCGTGAGGTTTGGTTAAAACTCGTAAAAATCATATTTGAATAGCTTTAAATATTTTATTTATACCTACATGATGTTCGAAGAGGTGTCTGTCTATCCATCAAAATTATTCTATGATACATTTCTTATGATTGGCGGATACCAAACATAGGATAGGTGGATTGCTATAATAAATGTAATATGAAGTTACAAGACACCTGCCAGCAGCTTAATTACACGTTTGTAATCCATTTTTTTTTAACTTTAACTTATTATTAAACACTTACAAATTAGTATACTAGTTTATTCTATTTTGCCATAGTAAAAGATATAAGTATAGTGAGGATATCGTAATCACCATACTTGCCTAATGGGCGTTGGTGATGTCAAACCCCAAGCATGTTAAAAGAAAAAAACTTGAGCATTTTTACCATAACATAATTTTTATTTTTAACAACGAAATTTGTTAACTGCTCACGCTAAGCACCTCATTATTTAATATTTTTAGAAGTAGGTACTTTTCTTAACTTACTACTGACGTAAAAGGTCAAACTATATTTAACGTAGACAATTAGTTAAGTTGAAGTTTTTACAAAAAAATACGAGAATCATGTTTAATATTGTTGAGTTTTATATTATTATTATCAAGGTTGAAATTCGCTCAGTGTCTTAACGTATTGTTCTTTTGTACTTAATTGTTCTTTCAGCTTAATGTTATCATTCCATCTTTGTTTTATAATTAATTTTAATCTAGTCATTATGTCAATGATACTGTGTTAAGTTCTTAAACTGTGTCAAAGTGGGGTTCTCATTTAGTTACCATTTTATCTAACTATAATATATGTATTAACAGCTGAAGAGTTACATTTTTGTTTGTTTGTTTGAACGTGTTAATCTTTCGAGTTACTAGTCGTATTTGACTCCGTACTGGTGTTGGAAGATGCCAAGAAAACCGTGTTAGGTGGGGTTTCTCAAATAACGATAGCTGCGAGTGTGGAGCTGTTCAAACAATGCCTCATTTGCTACAGTGCCCGAGAAGCCCCGTGTCCTTCACTGTGGAGGACGTTTGGAGGGCAAATGACAGTGCATAGACCTGGCCAAATTTTGGTCTAACTTATTTAATTTAATTCAAATAATCATCTCGACTCGAAAAGAAGAAGAAGAAGTCGTATTCGAATAATTATTGATGCATTGGATAAGAGGAAAGTCGTAGGCTACTGTATATCCCAAAATTCCTATGGTAACGGGTTTACTCGTTCCCATATCGTCTCTTTCCTTCGAAAGGCCGACTAACAGGACATCTCACCTTCGCTATATTTATAATAAGTAGTGCTTTGCGTTTAAACCCGCGTTGTACCCGTTCCTGTGGTAACTTTAACATGAAAAATAGCATATTACCTTCCGGTTGAATGTGGATATGCATTACAAAATGAATTATTTAAATCGAATTGGTAAATCAAACTATTCTTTATTATTTTAGTACCTAAAGATTTAAGAACTACAAATTAGACAGGTTTCTACGTTCTCATTTTTTCCCAATCAATCACGTTCTCGTTTCATTTAACTCCCCCTTTCGCCCCCTTAAGCTCCTAAAGACTACCCTAATCTGCACCAAACGTTAACAAGACCAGCCCTGACTGTGATGTAATTAGGAAGAAATAAACAACATAGTTAGAGGCCTGAAACATCGATCTTTGGAAGACGGTCGACTGGATTCAATTCAGATTATTGCTATTGTTAAGCAACGTGCAGCTCGGTCCTTACTTGGATAGTATACCACTGGTGGCATTTCTATCTGAGCGCTACCGTGCTTGTGAGGGCACGTTAAATTGTCTGTCCTGGTTGTTTCAATCGTCAGACCATGTTAGAGGCTTTTAGGCGGTCTAAGAACACCAGGGTTGACCAATAACTACTTAGTTATGTAATGTTTTAAGAGGTCGCGGTGAAATGAATTCACTTAACTATGTTATTCTTTTAAAGGAGGTAAAATGTAAACCAGTTAATAAGGTATATTTTCCAACGAAAAATAATTGCTTCTGTAGTGGAAAACATTTTGTGATGTCATTTAATTCTTATTTTCTCACCTTTTAGTTTTTAACTCCTAATATTAATATCTAAATAACCATTCTTAAACTAATACGTTACCGCCTTATTAATAAACGCGGTGTAACTAAAACACTGTTATAATGTGTTTTGTCTCTTTTGCTCTTCGGAAAATTACGTATGTCAGAAAGTGACAAACCATTGCTTAGCTAAAATGTTCTCAATACGCGTTTATTAAGCCCCTGGAGTTTAAGAGTGATTATTATAATAATGATCACACTACCGATGTGATGTCACTAGTATGTCAGTGCGAAAAACTTCGCAACTTACTAAAAAACAAATCTAGCCAACATCTTATTGTCTAGAATAGAAGAATCAAATCGCATCAAATTACTAACGACTACATTCTGTATTCTGCTTCAATCTTCTAATTGAATTAACACCTCTTTTCTACGAGTACTTTTAACTGGCAATAATTTAAAATGTGTCAATTATCCGTCGCCACCGTAGCAACTACAAATATCTGGTGTAAATAGTTACGCTGTAACTAATACAATTTATGGTATTGCGGTCGCTCTTGGATTAGTTTACGGTACCAGTCGGTGCGGATCAAGCTGTCACAGTGTACTGTCCTATTGAATGTGTTGACTCGTAAAGTGTCGCGGGCTGGTAATGGAAGTGCACTTTAACGCTTGTTCTTAGGTTATGTTAGTTAGTACTGTCGAATACCTATATCTGTACTAATACTTCAGTAGGTATCTAATAATCGAATTATCTTTACTAGTATATAAAGCTGAAGAGTTTGTTTTGTTCTTTGTTTGAAGGCGCTTAGGTATATCAGGAACTATCTAACCGATTTGAATGATTCTTTTTTGTAATGGATAGCCATATTCAACAGCAAAATTATAGGTTATTTTACATTCCGTAAATCTCGAGGGACAAGTCACAACGTGGGGGCAGGGCACCAGTTTAAATTATAAAGGCGAGAGTTAGACTGTCATGCTTGTACGTGTAACTAAATCGTTGAACCGATTTTCACGAAATGTGTGACACGGAGATAATCAATGACCCGAGGTCAAATACATACTACTATTAATAAGCGTAAAATCTCAGAGAGAGAGTATGATAAGAGTAAATTGAAAAAAATAGCTACAGTAACAACTATAGTAATTGTTCCTGATCGTGAGTTATGACTTCAATACTCGACTCGGACGGATGTTGCCATAATTAGAATCAAACGATGCATCTTTTTTGTAATCTATTTTTGGATCGTGATCCAATCCATACGTAATAGCTAATAACAAGAACATCTCCAATTTCATTAAATAGATACTCTCGTATAACGAATTCGTGACGATGAGTTGCATATCTCGTAATCCACCAAACGGCTTGCCCATTGCTTTTCCCCTAATCATTATACACTTACTCCAAAACGACTTAAACTCCAAATTTAACGTTTAAAAATCCACCTGTATACAGCATATTATAGAGTCTATTTTAGTCTGCGCTATTTGATGTGATGTGTTGAAGAGTACCGGAGATGGTATACCGAGGGTTGACCAAGGACGTCCATTGTGGAGGTTCAGAGTGGCTGCTGGGTCTTTATTAACCAGGATTATGTGTGTGATGGACAGGTTTTACACGCTTCGTTATGGTTATGGCAGATGTCCACTTGATAGAGCTCTGTATTATATGACAGCGACTATATAACTATATATATTATATACCTTTGCTTTGCCCGTTCCCGTGGGACATTTAGGATGAAAAATAGATTACATTGTAACTTTCCTGTTGAATGTGGCTATCCATTACAAACATATATCTATTTAAATCGGATTCTTAGTTTCTGAGATTAAGGCGTTCAAATAAACAACAAACTAACTCCTCTGTTTTATTATATTAGTACCTATAGATATGACAAAAATCGGAATCGAAATAATTTCTTGCCGTCAGCAGAAAAATGTTGTTCATAAGAAACTCGGTTCCAGTATTTTTTGTGCAAAAACTTCGGTAAAACCTTGTCAATTATTAAAGAAGCCAGCTTCAGGTAAAGATCTCTGCTTTAATTATTCAAAGATAGAGACTTCATAGTATGGTATCACAAGTGCCTTGTAGACCGAGATGTTAACGTCGGCTTCACATTTTGAACGTTTACTTTTAAACTAGGACGTTTTAGCATTAAGCGTTTTATGGTTATTTTTATTATAAGACTAGCGGCGCTCCGCGGTTTCACCCGCGTAGTACCCGTTCCTGTGGGCATTATGCATTTAACCATAACCCTTCTTTGTCCGCAGGATATATTGTCGCTTGCTGCTTCGAACTTCCTCCATGAAACGCTAGTTCCTTCATCAGGGACGAGCGTCGCCACACTGCTCGGTTTGACCACTTGTAAGTCACTATACGTCACAATATATCATATAACATATTTATTAGCATTTCCTCGGGTATTCACAGTATATCATATGAACTGGATATATAACTCGTTGGGTGGACCCACCGTCCGTCTATATTTAGCTTCATGTCACTAACAACTTATGCATTCAGCGACGTCTCAAACCGAAAAACTGACTTGATTTTGAATAGAAAACTCTTGAATGAGATCTTTAATAAACAAGTGGCAATCGCCTCCCTTCTAATATAATGTATGGGAATTGGGAATGTGTCATACCACATAGACATTACTATTCATATTATAAAGCAAAGGTAATGCTGAATAATGCCACTCTTGTAGTTTTGAAGTTAGTTCAAGATCCCATTGCATGGCATAGGCCTCTCGCCTACTGCGGTTATCATTATTGTTATATTAATTAAACCTAATAGGGAGAATAGGCACCGGATACGTAAAATTATACGTTTCTTTTAAGGGTCTACTTTGACCTCATAGTTACGTCATGCATGAGTGTTGGCATTTTGGAGCGAAAGTTTTTACTGTTTTTGTTGAAAATATGTTCTTGTTGTAGTAAGTATAGGTTTTTATCTGAACTTAGACAGATTTTTTTGTGAAGTTTATTAACTATCGTAAATGTTTCTTTAAAGCTTGTCTGAATTATAAATATACCGTACATTATTATTATTGGTTACGAAAATAACACACATGACAAATAGTCTGAAAACCACTTTTCACTATATCTGTATCCCCGGTTCAGAACACAAATAACAGGTATTGTACAATAAAAACAAAATAAAAGTTGACTTATATGAATAAGTCAACTTTCGTTCACTCGAAATCCGATCTCGCGTCTGTCTATAGTTAGTAGTTACGAAATAAATTGTTTTAACATATTCGCTGAACAATAAATGTAATAAGCATATACGAGTATATATCCAAACCAAAAATCACTATCCCCTATCCAAAACAAACATCCCATCCAAAATACTCCGACACTTTCAACGTCATTCCACATTGTGTCTGCGTTAAAACACCTTCATCAACCTTGAACTTGTCCGTGACATTAGTTTGCGTTTCGTTTTACGGACATTATGGCTCCAATACTGTTTGGATTGTTTTACCGACTCTCCATGCTTATTGTTGTCGTTCACTTCGGTATTGTCAGTTGACAAGCGTTTTGCATAACAGTGGAGTTAATGCCTTGAAAGAACTTTTGGTTCTGTTGGCGTGGCGGGATTAGTGACATGCCTTGAATGATTGTGTAATGGTTCGTGCTCGCTCATTGATGATAATTTGGAGTTTTTTGGGAAGTTTCCGTCTGTAATGTGAGAAATAGAATTTAATTTCATGTATTTTTAATCCCGACGTAAAAGAGGATGTTATAAGTTTGATGTCGATATCTCTGTGTGTGTGGGCATCGTAGTTCTATGGATGGACCAATTTCGATGTGGTTTTCTTTATATGAAAACCATTTTCTCTCGTAGTTCTTAACTATGTTTGGTAAAATCGGTTCAGCCGTTTTTGCGAAGGTGTTTCAATATTAAATTGATTACATAATCTTAATATTTAGGGCAGTCTAATATGATAAGGACTACGATGTTTCACAAATAATAAGTATCAGTATCCCTATGGGAACAGGATCTAAGTCGGTTAAGCTCTAAAGCACTACTTTCCTAGAACCTATACCATCTAAACATTCTACTAAACCAATTTGCAAAGCTCAATCACATTAACTTAACGTTGATCAAATTACTCGGCCATATCCATTACGTATATGACAAAATTGTCGTACTGTCGGTTTGTCCGGCTATCATCTAATATAGGAGGTCGATGCTCCTTGGCTCGCCTAACTTGCTACAGCTTGAATGGGACCTGGCGTTTCGCGTGGATAAAGACGGATGTTGTTGTATGTATGTCGTATATTGGTGTAGTTGTGTATGTATGGTGTACCTAGTTGTGTTTTGTCTTGTCTTTTGTAAAGGTAAAATCGTTGCTGCATGTCTAGAGAACGTACTTATCTGTCTTTCCTGAATAATATTTTTTGTTCTGTAAAGTAAAAATATAGGTAAACTAGTTATGCCTCGCGATCTTACCCGTATGTAGCTGTTATCGAAGGAATTTCGGGATAAAATGTATCCCATGTGTTGTTCTGATTTCTAAGCTATATTAACGTAAAGTTTCATCCAAATCGATTATGTAGTTTTTGCGTGAAAGAGAAACGAACATAGATCCATCCATTCTCACAAACTTTCACATTTATAATATTAGGAAGATATAGGTTGGCCTGTATTCCGTCTATAATATTAGATGATACACACAGTTCATGCAACTTATTGCTGTTACGGACACTGCATGCCTAGATAGGCATACTTAGATAGTACCTACATGCTTGCCCAACAGGCAGCGGTATGGTACCTACCTGTAGTTAATCTAATCAGATTTTTAATATCGTTTCAAAGATTTTCATTAAAACATTTAAATGTATTTAAATAATATGTCGCATGATGATTTCTACGCATTTAAAATATGTGTCCTTGGCATTATAACGCTGATGCAACCAAATGATTATCTACTGCATATTTATATAACTACTGTAGACAAGATTTGTCTGTGTTTTTGTACAGTCGACAAAAAAAGTCGTAAATCTCATAAATCTGATATCTTCCGATCTTAGTACCGAAACTTGAAACTGACGCTTGAAATCATATTGTACTTGAAAGGTAGAGAAACAGCTCATAGTCTAGAAGTCTAGACTTAAACAGCTGATTAGCTATGTTCTACCCCAATGCGCTCGTGGCATAGTTTTACTGAGCGATGTTAATCAGTGACCAATAACGGCATTTCTATCTGAGTGCTACCGTGCTAATGATGGCACTTTCACAGTCCCGGAAGTCCCAAAACTAAGACCATGTCTGATGCTTTTAGCTTAAAAAGGGCCTTGGGAATCTTTGGTCCAATACTCAACAGTGACATGTCATTAACATGTAACCTGTCATTTGAAAGCTCTTAAAGACACTACTACGAACCTGTACAACATGAATGAAACAGGACTAATTCAAACACATATTTTTAATACCCAAACTAAGCTCTGAATTAAACACCAATATTCTTTAACAGCCTCACGCAAACCCGCAGCATTTGTCTAGTGTAACGCTCGTCTAATATCCTAATCATTTATGCGTAAACAGCCGTCGTTCGCTCAGTATGCGCCAAAGTATTGTTTAGACACGACTTCTTCGCACGAGCTGTGTTCGTGTCTACCTGTGTAAATATTAAAGAGTTTTATTAGTTACGTAGTGTGTTAGATCATCTTCTACTAGCTCGGGTATTAGTTAGTTCGCTGAGGAGTTTAATAGTTGTAAGGTTTTATGTTTCTGATTAAGTACTTATATTGGTGATTTTTTCATAGTTAGTTAGGTAGAAACGTTGTGTTGTGTTTGTGTTTGATTTACTAGTTTTATATGAAATAATGGTGTACAATTACGAAGGAAGGTAAGTTTGATTTTTTTTAGCGATCGTTATTTTATGTCATAAGTACTTAATTAACTAAATGTTTTCAAAATTAAAGAGTGTAGATATCGTAATGTTTTACATAATTCAATACTGTACTGCGTTATCTTTAGTGAAATGAGAGGCCTTTGTCTTGCAGTGGGAGATTACAGTTTAATACTTCTATCTACATACGTACTGACTTGCTATACTTCTTTTCTTTTTTAAATCAATTATTGTTTTGTTTATATTCCCCGTGATACACTGTTCCAGTTCCTGTGTTGTACCTTTCAACACCTAATCTTTTCAATGGAACGATCTCAGTGAAATTCGTTTAACTGTAAATGACGTCAGAAGACATTTCACCGACGTTTAAAATAAACTGAAAATTCTTGCAAAAGTTATTTGTTTGCTCAGTGAAGTAATTCTATTTGAAGATACGATTGACCTATTTGCAGTCTGCATTTACGAAAACAGATACTTCGATGGTCGTATCGTAGACTGTCTGAAGACCGGTAACAAAGTTTTGCTATTGAAATTGTATCAATTATTGCCCCGAACTCACTGAAAACGGTGTGCCTGAAAACCCGGAGTAGACAACTCTGGGCAGTACTAGCTGAGCCTTCTCCAATTGGTTTTTATTATGAGTAGTTTTATAAGATACCTATGTAATTTGGTATTCTTAAAAAACTTTTTTTTTTGTTTTATTAACTTGAATTCACGATTTACACTGCGTATAAATTGATTATGTTATTCGATGATATGCTATTTCAATAGTCGTAATGAAAGAATTTAGATCAATAACAATATTTGACTATTGAAATAACTAGATTTACCTACACAATGACACAACTGATGACGTTAATCAATGATGATATTTGCTATTGTCTTAGCAAATCAGCATCACTCGATTACCTCTTCTTACACACTTAGGGCGGATTGCACAAGCATTCTTAATTTTTATTCCTAAATATGTTTAATAAACAAATTACGTTCGTTTTAAATAGTGCTCTATTTGGTGCAAAATAGAATACGATTTTGAATGAACAGCTTTTGTTTTTTAAACATATTTAATACTGATTTCAGAGTTCTTCCGCCAATCCGCCCTAAAGTTATAAAACGACGTTACTTCTGCTCAAATTCTTGCAAAAGGTCTTTTTAAAGCTTTAGTGCATATGCTACTACACCTATCCTCATTGCACTGATACTTTCAGTACACGATCCCTTTACACTATCTTATAACCCTACTGATAAACTAAATCAAGCTAAAAGTGTCACGTTCGCTTCTAAGATTTAGAAGTTGTTGAACCCGCCACGTGTAAGAGAGTATGTGTCCTGTAGCTCGTGTCATTCATTCACTAAGGAGTTTGTTTATTAATTGGTAGGTACTTGGTTTAATGATGGCACGTGTGTCCCATCTGGTTATTATGTGCCTCTTCTTACTTTACCTAAAACTCGTAGCGCCCCCGAGGTTAAGTTTGAATATGGCTGGGGTCAAAATTAAATAAAAATATTTTAGTTTGACACAGTTCTTAGTATGGTCAGTATTTGGATGGGTTGATGCGCTGAGAGTACCTTGTCATAGTTAAACTTCGACAATAACTCTTACTCTACATACCAATATTTTTTTTCAAATTTTTACTTTGACGAACTATTGAATTGCGTAACCTGTTGATTAGTAAACTACAATATTAATATTCGTCGCACGCGCACATTTTGACATTTTAGTTTGATAATACAAAATTAATTAATTCATGTTCAATATTTGACATTTAGCCTAAAGGTATAAATATTAATGACGGTGCCGACAGCAAAGCTTATTTGATAATTAATATGATACGGTCTAATCTATCTTAAATCAGTAAGTTCGTGTAGGTTAGTGGCCTACCACGTAGTAACTATTTAGTAATCTGTGCCCTGGTGTTGGAGTTTTTAGACCGCCTAAAGGCCTCCAACTAAATGTGAAATCTTTTGAGTAGTTTTGTGAAAATCAATTACATACAGACAGCTTATGGGGCTATGTTTTATAATATACTAGCAGCGCCCCGCGGTTTTACCCGCGTTGTGCCCGTTCCCGTGGGAATTTCGGATATTTTTTTACATAAAAGCCTTCCTCTTGAATCACTCTACCTATTACAAAAAACCGCATCAAAATCCGTTGCGTAATTTTAAAGATTTAAGCATACAGACAAACAGATAAACAGACACGAAACAGAGACGACTTTATTTTATACTATGTAGTGATATACTCGTACATGTGGAACGTTATATGGCATGTTTCATGGCAATCGTTTTGGCATTTCTGACATCATTGGTATCGTTTTAGGATCGTGAAACCTACCGTTTTGTATTCGTAATCAAAAACAGAACCGTGTTTTACATTGTAACATCGCCTTGGTTAGAGAATTACATAAAAATCTTCAAGCACCTTGTTGTTAGTCACTATTTATTATTAAGTAATCAAATCGCAATCGAAAGCAAACCCACTCATTACCGTTTACTATCAACAATTGTAATTTACAAACAGATCGACATACGCTTTCTTATTTACTGCCAATGACATAACGTGATGGAAGCCTTAGACAAATAAATAAACTCAGCGCCAACGCCTTTCAATAGTGAAGTCTTGTTTTGTAAACATAAGTACACCGTGGTACGTTCAAAAGAGCCTCTATGGGACCAAAACTGAATAAAAATATTTGACTTTGACTTTGACACCGTGACGTTGTGGTTTTGACTACAATTAAAAAACGTTTATTTAGGAAGTAATTACGATATGTGGGTTTGGTGATATACGCGAGCTTGTGTTCCGTAAACCAATGCCCTCATCCAGAGGTAGTGTATCTAACTCGATATAATATCGGTGAGGTGTAATTTGATTGTAAATGTGTCCTTGTGACTATCAAGGTGCTTTTCCATATGTAAGTAAGTAAGCTTGTGTAAGTAATAGTTTTGGTATGTATCAATTAAACGCAGTTGCTCGTGATACTGCTATCAGCTCTGTGAAAAAGTACTCCAAGACCAGACAGACGTAGTTAGGAAGTGTTTTTACATGCTTCGCTTTCTGCACAACGTTTGGTATTGCTTAATTATTTGGTCTATGGGCTGAAGCACAATATTATACGCGTATTCTAACTATATAATAGGTTTCATTCACATAATAATACTTTTGGTTACTACTCTTTAAGAGGTATTACGTGAGTATAGTTACAACTAGCTAGCGTCCGTGTTTTCACTCGCGTTGGCAGTAAAGTTACCCTGTGGGAAATGTATGCTATATATTTTATACTAATATAAGTAGGTTAGCATAAAAGAACAACAGTCACATACAGACAAACGCAAATCTAATAATTATTATGTAACTTATAGAACCTTTATGCTCTATCCGCGTGGAATTACGCGGGAGAATTTTGAGTACATGGTACCTAATTAAGATTACCCGTATTTAGCAAGCGTTGTGAATACGCCGAATCCTCCTCATTGTAATCATCTTCAGTGAGATGAGAGTTCTTTGCCCTGCCCGGGGACATTACAGGCTCATACTTATTTTGTACATAGCTACTAGTTTATAATTCTTAATTCAAGCTTTCACCATGTATCTTCATAAAGTGATTAAGTAAATTCGATTCTCTGCATTCAAATTCATTAAAAATTGTTCAGTAGTTTCGTTAGAATACACTAATACAAACATACTATCGTATTAACGTTAGTTAGTTTGCATACGACTTTTTGTTAAACATTACGTGCGTTTGTTACGTCAACGTACGTTACTTCAATGTAATGCACGGTAACGTTCCACAAGAATAGATTATGTATGTATTTATTTGTGTATGCATGTGTTATTTGCCGTGATAATCGACACGGTTTGTGGCTGTTACTCTGTGTTATGACTGTGAGTGTTAGTGTTAGTGTTGCCTAACTAAGTAATTTATAGCGAGCGACCCCTTCTTTGTAATTGTTTTAAGAAATTTTTGATAAAATATAACTGTAGTTACGCCTCGCCTCGTTGGTCTAGTGGTATGTGCGCTCGCCTGCCAAGACTGAGGTCCCGGGTTCAATTTGAGATCACCAATCCGCATTTGGCAAGCGTGGTGATTATGCCTAATCCTCCTCACTGTACTGATAACTTCAGTGGGATGAGAGGCCTTTGCCCAGCAGTGGGACATTACTGGCTAATACTTTACTTTATAACTGTAGTTTTAAGACCTTTAAATATTGCTTGCCTAGAAACATAACGGATAACTTTTTGAAACTTTAAAATAATTAAGATATTGAATATCGCGCCGTTGAAGCGAAGCGGAGCTGTGCGGAGCTCAACTGACCAATCACAATGCGTTACGGAAAGATTTTGACAATGTCAATGCGTTGTTAACAGACTACTTCTAAAAAGTACTAGAAGTTCTTTATCGCTTGTCCTAGTAAATAAATAATACTTCAGAAAAAGAATAAAGGTTCTAGTAATCTATCTAAAGCACAAAATGATGCTAATTATATTCTCTGTCGCAATTTGTCAACAGATTTGAATAGGTAATAAACAATATACTTCGTGGTGGTCCTATCTACATTCACAATATCGCTTATTTATAAGAAAAACGTGATCATACATACAACTGCAGACATTGCACTTGATGTTACATAATTATGTGCATTTTAATAATATCAATATGATCTATCATCGTCTAGTGAACACGAAAGTGAGCGACTCTTACTGACTTCAATTAACATAATTTAATATCGGACGGTGATTTTATATTGTTTTCACGATGCTCTGGTAATTGTCTGACAGGTGTTCTATTTTTCATTGAGTAAGTTAGTGTTCGTATGACATTATATATTTTGACAATGTCAATGCGTTCTAATATTTTATTCAGTTTTGGCCCCATAGAGGCTCTTTTGAACGTACCACCCATTCGGAAGAACATCAGCAGAGAATGGGCGAGGAACTCTGCTGGTTGTTTCCGTTGTTTGACAATTTCAATGCGCTGCGATTTGTAGCAAGTGAAGCATTTTATTGGCGTTTTCAATTAGTATTTTCTACCTAGGTATATCTACTTAGTCCAAATAGAATTTTCGGTTAGTGTCCAACTCTAATTTCAAAGTATTTAGTTAGACCACTTGCAATGTCTCCGATGTGTCTAAACGATTGAAATGGCGGAGAATTTCTCGTGCTCATTAGTACTACGGTAGCGCTCAAATTAAAATACCACTATCGGCCACCCATCCAAGAAGTCGCCATCTTACAAGTTGCTTAACAATAGCGATGAGTTACAATCGCTTAGTCAACGTCGCAAACGTTATCTAGGTTATGCTATGGTGCATTTTCCTTGCCAATGTTAACTTGCTTACAAATCATAACTATTCTGCCATTGATTGATATGTTCGCTTTCTTGGCTCTACAAAAAAGGTATTTGTATTGACACGTGTTTTGTGTTCGATTGTAAAGACCCATACGAATGTACACGCAATACGCAATCTCTGTTTGGGTGGGTGTATGTGTGTGTGTGTTTGTGTATGCTAAGCAAAGGAACACGTGTGAAAATTGAGTAATAAGTAACTACCACAGTGACTATTATGAAAACTGTTGTAAGAATGTTATCTTGTGTTTAGTTGATGTTGTAGCCCCGCCCCGCGGTGTTAACTGCGTTGTACCCGTACCCGCGGGAACTTCGAGATAAAATGTATCCCATGTGTTATCCTGATGTATAACCTATACTACTGTAAAGTTTAAAGGGAAGGTTATAGGCTACATTCATCCTGAAATTCCTACAGGCACAGGTACAACGCGGGTACAAATACACAATAAAACTACAATAAAATGTGAAAATTAAGTCGTTATAAAAATAATTCCATTTTACTAATGCTATAAAAATATCTCTTCTTCAATAAATATTCGTTAAACTACCTGCAATCGATTAAGTATTATGAAAAGGATTCTTTCGATATCTATTCATAGATATGTAAATGATTTTGGCGAGTTTATAATTGGAATGACGTCATTTTAATTATTAAACTGTACAGGTGAACAAATAGACCTGTTTTATCTTTGTTTTATGTGTATGTAATGAATGTGATGAGTGTGTTAAGGAGTCTGTGGGAATGTGTGACAGTGTTTATGTCACTGGAAAATTATAAACCAACTAAGTAAGATTGTGAAATGTCAACAGATGGTGAATTGTCGATAGATTGTGAATTGTACAAGCTATTTACAGTTTAACGCATACATTTTCTTTTTTCGAAATCGCGAAAAAGAACTGTGGGATTTCCACGGTCTGTAGACCGTTTATTTAGTCTGTCGTCCCCTTTATACTGTAAAGCGTTATGTAAAATGATCTTGATGGCTGTGTAAGGGTATCCAAAATGAATTATCAGGGTTGGGCTTGTGACGTCATCACGAACTTGGCGAGAACTAGCTCAAAATAAAGTAATGGATTCTTGGGATTGTTAGTAAATTACATACCTTCAAATTTTAATGAATTTTAGCCGCGCCCCGTAGTCTTACCCGCGTTGTAACCGTTACCGTGGGAATTTCGGGATGAAATGTGTTTATCTGATGTATATAGGTTATACATCAGATAAACACTGTACTAATATTATAAATGCGAAAGTTTGTGAAGAATGGACGGTGTATGTTTGTTACTCTTTCACGCAATAACTACTTATGAAACTTCACAATAAATATGCGATTCATTTTATCCAGAAATTTCCGCAGGAACGGGTACAACGCAGGTAATGCCACATAGCACTGTTAGTTGTGTAATAATTACACAAAGTCTAGCATAATGAAGTATTTAGACCCAATAAAAGATGCTGTTATGCAATTTGTTCATGAAATAAAGACAAAATGATGACTATGCAGTCGAGCAACATTTCTACGTATTTCTCTTACACGTACGTTATATATGTAGGTTATTTTAATAATTCACAGCGGAATTTACTTTTACCTTGAATGGTTCGCTATTATTCATACTGTTTTAATTAAATATTTTATCAATACTATTATTAAGCCGGCTCTTTGTACCTTGATTTATTTCTACATATAATAGTTTTAGTAGTTAGTTCGACATTCAGTTCCTACATAACGAATGGTAAAATTCCAATTTTCTTGTAATAAAGGGTAAACTCATCATAACTCCTCGGATTTGAGATCACCAAATTGCAGTAGGTGAGTTTTGATTATGCCTATTCCTCCTCACTGTACCGATCAGTGACTTCAGTGAGTGGCCTATGCATTAGGCATTATTATATTAAGGCATAGCAATGTCCCACGGTTTTACCCGCATTGTGCCCATTCCCGTGGGAGTTTCGGGAATTTTTATACTTATAAATCTTCCCCTTGAATCACTCTATCTATTTAAAGAAACTGCATCAAAATCCGTTGCGTTGTTTTAAATAACTAAGCATACGGACAGACAGACAGCGGAAAGCGACTTTGTTTTATACTATGTAGTGATTTACTTAAAACAAGATCTATTTAGTACTACCGTAGCTTTACAAATGAAAACTACTGCTGCCAGTTACGCGTCGCAACACCTCAACTGTAGCAGCAACTTGTTGCTCAGTTGCTGAAACATGTTCAGCAACTGTGCAGAACAACTGATTACAATAAAAACTGTGCTTTAGTAATTTGAAATGAACTTCGAGTATCAATACAATAAATTGTTCAAAATAATACCTAACCTTATTATAGTTTATATTTATTTATAACTATAAACTAAACTAACCAACAGTTATTTAAATGAGAATACATAATAGAACGGTAACTACCTTGACCAAAGTAAATAGGTTCTGATTAAATATCGGCAACTATTGAATGGTGGTCACAGGCATCGCCCTTGGGTGGTCATTCGTCCATGTCGCTGGATAATTTGACAATAGTACGCACAATGGCCGTGAAATTTCAAATACATGGTACTGTTAGACTAATAGACCAAGTTTGAATAATATCTATTTAAAAAATGTTGTTTGAATAGCAATCCTTACAAAGTAAGTTCGAGTAGGCTAGTGGCCAATCATGATGTTGGAGTTTTTAGACCGCCTAAAGGCCTCCGACATGGTCTGACGATTGAAACAACCGGGACCGACTGCTGAACGTGCCCTGCGAAGCACGTTAAATCCTTAATGTTTATTATACAAAGTTTATGCGTCTGTCTTTTCCTGATAAACTCAATCTATCTATTCTATCTAATGTATCTAATCTTTCTATTCTATATAAAGCGAGCGATATACACGAGGAAAGTTTAGGGCTACTTTTATCTTATCATTCTATTTAAACGAACAAAACCACGGGGCGCTATCTAGTAGATAAAATACGTATGGCTTTAATATCTTTTAACCATGGGTTCAATTAGAGTTTAATGTTTTTTTTAACAGCAATGGCTGGGTATTTAGTAGCTTATATACTAGAGTATAATATGTATCTACTATGTAGTACTTTTTAGTATAATACACCAAGTCTGAGAGGCCTTTGCCCAGCAGTGGGACATTACAGGCTAATATTTTTCTTAACTTAACATTAAATCTTCCCTAAACATACAATAACATACATAAAAAAACATACCAAACGAAGTAATTTGTCCTACAATTACTGCCTATATTTACTAACTACATAAATAACTGGGCGTAGTACTGTTGGCAGGTTCAGTTAGCGGTAAGGTTCTAATCGAACCTTGGGAGAAAGGTACCTTATAATCTTGTTACCGAGTCACGGTTGACGGTAATTCTTTTAGCAGCTCGGTAAATGTGCTTGGTTTGTTTGTTATACGATTTGAAAAATCTCATTGATATGTTATTAGGTTTATTTATTGAAGTTTAAGCCGCAGTTTTACCGTTACAACTGAACTTGATCAGTTCAACTTGATTAGAGTTCTAACCTGAGACCAAAACTTCAAAATTGATTCATTTAAACCAAATTCAGTTAAGCGTGGTTCGAGTTAACAGGGGCTTGTCGAAAGGCGATTTAAAAGTACATTGACAAACTGTCTATTCCACGAACAGAAGCCAAAACGACAGATAAAAATGTGAAATAAATGCGAAGTGTATCCGTACGTAGTTTCCATTTAATACCTATGAGCTATCATATTGTTCTTCTTCTTCTTCTCAATTCAATGAGCCAAACTTAAAATTTTGGGTCAGAATACTTGTGTATCATAATTGTTATACACACTCAAATACAAGTTAGTTAAACAAAATCGTCGTCACTCAAGTCCCGATCTACCCAGAGACATATAAGTCCGTACAAGGTCTTAAATACATAAATTAGTGTTTTGTGGGCACAGTGCCTTGGTTAGCTCATAAATTGTGTTCGGAGCGAGTGCTGTGGATGTCCCCGGGGTGGTTGGGGCAGGTCAGCGCCCGAGTTACGGCACCCGCACAGTCGAGGCCATCAGAGATGTCCTCGACGGGTGGCTCAATCGGCAGCATGGCAGACTCAGCTTTCGCTTGACGCAGGTTTTGTCGGGACATGGTTGTTTCGGCAAATACCTGTGTCGCATAGCTTTGAGGGAGCCGACGCCGATCTGCCACCATTGCGGCGCCGAAGAAGACTCGGCGCAACATACGCTGGAGGTGTGTCCGGCTTGGTCGGACCAACGCATGGCCATGGCCGCCGCGGTCGGTTTTGACTTCTCGCTGCGGGCCGTAGTTCACTCTATGGTCCAAAGTGAGGAGTCCTGGACCGCGGTGGCCACCTTCTGCGAGAGCGTGCTCATGCAGAAGGAGGCGGCAGAGCGCGAGCGTGAGGCGGTCTCCGACTGCCCCATGCGCCGCCGCCGAGGAGGCCGGCGTAGAAGGGCGTACGCGGACGCCCTTCTACCTCCTTAGTTGAGGCTGCGGTGGCCCCCGGGGTGCGGGTGTGCCACTGCGAAAAGGCCTCGAGGTGGCGCGCGCGCGGTGTCTTCCGCGCGCCACTTGACGAAAGACCGGGGGGTGTTAACCCCTAACACCCCCCGAGGAGGGGGCCCCCACCCCAGGGGGCCCGGCGCTGTCGGGTTCGGTGGATGAATCTCCGTTTCCCACGTTCCCGACACTAAGCGCACTGAAGGCACAGCAGTGGTTTTAGTGGGTAGTCACTGCGGTAGGTGCGATGAGCCCCGGCAGCGGGGGGAGCTTGCCTACCGGGTTGAGCCCCACATACCCCTGCCGTCTGGCACCACCCGGACGGCGGGGGATGCGTAAATGCATTTCCACTGCTAAACAAAAAAAAAAAAAAAAAGGTCAGCGATCCAAGTGTCGTGGAGAGATATTTATTGGTTTTCACTTGTGTTAGTTTGTTATATTGTATACGATGTATGTAATTAAGGTTTGGTCACGCCTAAATGGGTTTATGGATGATTGGAATATAGTAAATTTTCTGTAAAAGTTGTAAAAGGTATTAGGCCTGTAATGTACGACGGGCAAAGATCTCTCATCTCACCGAAGATCAGTACGGAGATATCAGTAAGTTTGAAAAGTAGAAACATGTTTTTTGGTCGACTCGGGAATTGGACCACGGACCTCAGTCTTGGCAAGCGAGTGCACATACCAATAGATGCTTGGTTTTTCCCCTAAAATTACCCAATTCAACACTGGTACACGAAGCGTTACCACGTGTTTAATTTACGAACAAACAAAAACATCTCCTTCAAATCTTTTTGATTCCGCAGGAACACTATAATGTCTTTAAATTTTTTTACACGTTGTTCATGATTTCGTAAGCAAATTAATCGGCTGGTTTCATATAGTAATCGTTCGTTCACTATGATTGATGTACCCGTTCTGGACAGTTTTACGTCCTCTATGTTAGGTTAAATAAAATAGTAACTGTCTGAATTAATCGTGTCGGACCACTTTGACACGCGAAGTGTGTTACGAAAGTCTATAACTATGTATTATACTAAAACTAAGATTTCGGTCTAACTCTCGTTAACTACTGATTTAATTTGTTTTTTTTATTTTTGTTCATACGTTAAAGTAACTGGATTCTTAGGTTTAGGGTGTGTTTTAATTGTAGCGGAGTTCAATCGATCATTTACATTGAAATTATCAAACAACGCATTGACGTGTTCAAAATCTTTTCTTAATGCGTTGTGATTGATCAAGTGAGCTCCGCCAAGCTCCATTCCATTTGTATGGATCCGTACTCTTTAGCGAACACTACTCATATTGAATTAAAGCTACGTTTACGGATACACATACATTCGATTCATTCGAAGTAAATTCTAGTAAGTTAGCAGCCAACCCTTGTATCGGAGTTTTTAGATCACACCCCTCTAACATGAAACGATAAAAACAACATTTACCGACAATTCCACCTGTCCTCCAAAGCAGGGTAGCGCTCCAGAGTACCGCCCGCCCACAGGATGGCACTAACTACACCGATTTATTAGTTAATCGCTCCAAGGTCGAGGGCCAGCTTCAATGGGAACTAGAGAACGGAACGGACACGCTGTACTGAGCTTAACTATTCGATTTTACTCCGGAACAGCGAAATTGGAACGGTACGATACAGGGAAAGAACTTTTACGTATTCTAATGGAAGGATGTACCAGTAATGTATTGAAGACATAGGACGTTATTCATATTACGTTATTCTGCATAGAGACAAAACACTTCATAACAGTGTTTTAGTTGTTAAGGCGAAAATTATCTAAATTGCAGCGTAACGAAATATATTGGAGGGTATTTCGGGATGAAAAACCTCTCCCTTCTCCCTATAACCTCTCCCTTGAATGTGGCTATCCATTACAAAAACAATTATTCGAATCGTATTGGTAATTTCTGAGATTAGCGTGTTCAAACAATCAAACTCCTCACCTTTATTATACTAGCATAAATTACTTTTAAGCCTGTACAAACTATTCAAATTTGTTTCTACCTAACCACATTTGACGGATTCTATCTAATAGGGGTATACAATGTTTCCGTAATCAGCTGTTAACATCTGCGGTTACGCGTGACCGCCGGTAGGGTCACGGTGACTCAACTACTGTTATATTGTGTTTCAATATCACTGCCTTTTATTATTTGGTCAACATTGTCAACAGGAGTGTGTTGACAATGCATATGTTTGAACTTTAAGCTCGGTTGTTATAGAGTTGGTAGATAACGTTTTGGAATCGAGAATCTTGGGAAACTTTTCAGTGATCATTACCTAATATCGAAAACTCCATACATAATTTTTTACAGACTGATATAAATACTTTGCAATGATTTGACGTAGGCGGTAGGCATAGGGACTCTGCATCGTGCACGAGATGATCCCCGCCAGGGTGCCGGGGTTGAGTCCCACATACCCTGGCTGTTTCCCCAAACAACTGGTGATGCGCAAATGCATTCCCCATCCATAAAAAAAGGCACAGGGACTCCAGGAAACATAACTAATTCTTAATACATTAATAAGTATCATCCCTTTTGTTGGTAAAACTCGTAAATCACTGTTCCTTCCCAATAACATCAACAAAACCTTTAACACTAGCGTATCAAATAACTTCCTTCCAAGTATGAATTGATACGAGTCCGGATATCAATTACAAAACTAATCAATTGTTTGGAGAAACACGTTATCTGTGTGTTCAGGTGGTGGTGTGTAATATCGGTTGTTAAGCAACGTGTAGCTCGGCACCTACTTCTGAGTGGCCGATAGTGGCATTTCTATCTGAGCGTTACAGTGCTTCGGAGGGTACGTAAAATTGTCGGTCCCGTAGACCATGTTGGAGGCCTTTAGGCGGTCTAAGAACTCCGACACCAGGGTTGGCCATCAACCTACACAAATTTACTTACCTTATTACTTTGGTGGGAATCATTTGTGAACAATAATATAATCGCGTACAATTACAATTTTCATTAATTCGTCTTCTCAAACCATTTTTTTAAATCTAATATCACCTTATCCAATCAAAGGTACTTCCCATTTATCCACATTCCCAACAATGTGTCAATTAATCCGAGTCCCGGACATCCATTACATAACTAATCAATTGTTTGGATTGACGCGTTATCTGTGTGTGCTCAGGTGATTGTGTCCCTTCAGTGGGAAATAGAATTATGTTTATCAACAAAATCGTGGAAGGCCTTTTGTATAGGGGGACTTGGTGTGTATTTGGGGTGTAGGTTGTGTTTTGTCACTATAGTAGTAAAGTGAAATCACCTAGCCTTTGTCCAATTTGAAAAACAATATGCCACATCCGTAAAATTTGGAGATTATGCCACGTAAAGTGTAAAGGAGTATGACGGTTAAGGTCAGTTTCCGGATACACTTCGCACTTCCTTCTTCTTTAACTTAACAGCTGTATCTTGTCGATGGAGTTCTTTCCAATTTCCTCTATCTTCTGCGATCCTCTTAAGCTATTCGTACAACACGATTATTAGTCTTTCTTCAATACATTTCGACTTTATTATAATAATATTTAAATAAACGCGAAGTGTATCCGTTAATGTGTCTTATTTAATATTCTACAACGAATTCTTTAATACGGTCTTTGTCCTTCATTGAAATCGAACATGCCTTGCTTCAATTACACAACAACTAGCTAACTGTACAGCACTCGACTTTCAAGATCACTCTCATAACCAACAAATCATCGACATATATTCGCGTGCGTCTGACGTATTTCAACGTGATTTATTGACGTTGCGAGCGCATGATTCGTTACATTCTGTATCGTTCGTAGGCTTCAGATTGGTTTTGACGTGTTAATATACTGTAGTTCATTGTTCATAGCGAAAGACGGGAAAGTTCGAATAGTGCAGTGGCTAAACCTGATGTCAAAGTTTAATGGCTGCATAAAATCTGACGTGGTGTATTGAAACAATCGGGACTGAATCAAATGTGCTCTCCGAAGCATGATAGCGCTCAGATGGATGCCTCTGTCAGCCACCTACTCCAGTGATGCACGGGGAGTAAACAATGCTTAATCTTAATCAATCCTAATCATAACAAGATCTTCAATCCGCATTAGGCAAGCGCCTATTCCTCGCCTAATCCTCCTCACTGTGCTAATATCTTCAGCAAGATGAGATCAATTACCCAGTTGTGGGAGAATATTGCATGCTAATACTTTTACCTTTCATTTCGTAAAGATTAGTAGCTAATACTGGTGTCGAAGTTTTACGGCCACCTAAAGGCCTCCGACATGAGTCTTACGATTAAAACAATCAAAGACTGCTTAACGTGCCCAACGAAGCACGATAGCGCTTAGTTAAAAAAAAACATATTCTATTTGATAATTCGTGCTAACCGAATAACATCAAACCAGGTATAAACAACAAATAAACAAAAAGGATAAATAAAACTAATATTTTTATTTGATGTTATAGTGATGTATAAACATCATGATTCATGATGTATAAACATCACTATAACATACTTATATGACTAAAATTATTTATTTTTATTGGCTTGTAATTATAATTAGAAATACAGACAAATACCTATATAAATGACTAGTTTTGTCCTCTATTTCAACCGTGTGGATGTGTTTTCTGTGAGTGAACATCATGTTAAAACCCATCGCAAGAACACTGTTAAGTATCATTGTAATTTTGTATTGTTTTATTTAACACTAGGAGCGTCCTCCTGGTTTTCCTGCGTTGTATCCGTTCCTATGGGAATATCGGGATAAAACATAACCTTCCTCTTGAATATAGCTACCCAATACATAAATAATTCTTCGAATCGGACTGGTATTTCCCGAGATTTGCTCGCGAGCATACAAACAAACAAAATTTTAAAAATTACCTTTGATGCTATCGCCCGCGGTTTTGCCCGCGTTTTAACCCTTTCCGTGGAAATTTCGGGATGAAAAGTACTCAAAAGACCTTCCTCGTGAATCATTCTGTCTATCGGTGACACCAGCTTGCAAATCCATTGAGCAGTTTTAGCGTTTATCGCGGACACAGACAGACACAGCCGGAGACTTTATTATTAAAATGTTATCGTTTAAACGTACTCACAAGGGATTTTTACGCGTTACAAAGTTAATAAAGCAAGTAATAACTTACTTTTTATTTCCCGACGTTTCGAGGGGATTGCACCTCTCGTGGTCGCGGGTGAACTGAAGACATTGGAGTTACCGCTGTGATGCGAGGGCAGGCGTTCCAAGTGTTGGAAGTACCCTCACATGGTCAATACTAGAGTTTAACGGTGCGTTCACATTAGACTGACACACAACACTGACAGTATCCTGTCACTTGGTCTTTTGAGCACGTCTCGAACACTTATAAGTTATTACCGGATTCCAAGCCGCAGAAAGTTTAAAACCATCTTCACGATTGAAATTCGGATATTTCCTTATTTAAATCGCGTGTGAGTACGTTTAATGGGGATAACATGTAATCTATAATTATCTTTTCTAAGTTAATGCTTAATTTAACGTGAATATAATTCAATTTCTTCAATGATGTATACAATAGAACTGTGGTAAACACAACATTACGTTAACTCAATGAATCAGCGGTGTAGGACGGAAGGTCAAATATAACGATCTTATTAGCATACGAATAAGGCTCAAAATGAACAAAAACATCTTTAATCACTTATATAATGTGTCTGGTTTTAAGTATTCCTTATATTCTATGCAATAGAGTCTATAATGGATGGTTATTTTTCGATATTTGGGCAGAGTTAGTTTTTTTTTAGTCTCGGTTTAGTGTTTGTGAAGTTAGGTGTTTCGTGTGGTGTCTATAGTTCTTAAAATATAAAGTGATGTGTATTTAAACTATGGGAAACATGTAAGGTCTACTTGTATCAATATTAATGTTAGGCTGTTTTTGTTCAATATATTATTTGTTGTTGAATACTAGGTTCATTCTAAGTTTGATCTATTATTATATTTCGGTTTTATCATCATTGAGCAAGCATCGTAATTACGTCTAAGTGTCTAATTATTTTTATATTTGCTATCGTTGTAATTACATACAATTTACGTAGAAACAGAACCTTTTGATGTAACAATGTTGTCCTACTGTAAATTACTGTAATGTAATCTTTGTATCGTCTCACATGCGTTATTAATAATAATAATAATATATCGTTTATTTCAGCACATATTTACCATAAGTTTTGTTAGTACAGTGGCACCTTAAATACTATGTTAGAATCATATTAACTTTTAAATGGACTTGCACCCAATGGCTGAGTAACGGACTATCCCAGCTGTCAGCAATCGTGTGCAGGATGCTGTTTGGGCTGCGTCGCACACGTTGTAGCAATGATGCGCACCTTTTGCGTATTATTGCGTAAAAATCGTCTGTACGCGCTTCGGCAAACATTGTTGAGGCACTGCAGTGGCGCGGCAAACCAAACAGCACCCTGAAGCCATTATTATACTGGACTCGAAGAGCGCTGTATGCGGCCTTCGTATAACTGGTCCACAGACTACACGTATAAAAGGATTGGCAGTATGCTTTGAACAGTGTCAATTTAACTGCATCAGTGCACCGTGCAAACCTGCGAGCCAGCATATTACAGCGTACAGACAACGCTCTCCGCTCCCTTTCAATATCCATATTGTCACTGAGATTCTCAGTAACCCAATGACCCAGGTATTTAAACTTCGATACTACTTTCAAAGGAGTGCCTGCGAGTTTTACTTCTGGTATAGTTTGGTATGTTTTGGTACCGGCTTTGAAAACCATCAGCTCACTTTTCATAGAGTTGTACCTGAGTCCATGAGCCTCCGCGAATCTTTCACAAATTTTCAACAATTTTCTCAGTGCTGCGATCGAGGGACTCAGCAACACCATATCATCAGCATAACTTATGTTATTCATGCACACACCATTAATAAAACATCCAATATTAGTATTACTAAGCTCCTCAATCAACTGATTGATATAAAGGTTAAAGAGACAGGGGGAGGTCAGCCCGCCCTGTCTTACCCCACATTCCAAGTTATATATCTCTGAAAAAGCTCCCGCCCATTTACAAACGTTGCTTTGGTTTCGATACCAGAATTTCAGTAATCTTATGGCTTCATATGATGTATTAGAGTCCTGTTCTAGCTTTCGCCACATTATATTGTACAAGACCAGATCAAAAGCACTAGATAAGTCCAAGAAACAGGCGTATATCGGCGTTTTACGTTTCCCATAGTACTGGACGGTATGCTTGAGAGACAGCACTGCCGCTTCAGTGGATAATCCTCGCTTGAATCCGAACTGAGCATCGTGTATTTTTATACTCTCAAGTAAATGTCTATTAAGCAATCCGTCCAGCACCTTAGCTATTACAGTTGCCAGTGATATAGGTCTATAATTCTTTACATCTGATAAATCTCCAGTCTTATTTTTAACAATCGGAGTAACAACGGTATGTATGAGATCCTGTGGTAGATAACCATGTCCTAAACAGAGTGTTAAGAACATAGCCAATACTCTTGGTAGGTGTGCCCCAGCGTGCTGTAGATGTTCGATGCTAAGACCATCGTGCCCCGGCGACTTTCCCCTGGTCATATTCTTTATTACATATTTATTTTAGTTATTATAACTCTAATTATAGAATTTGAAAATTATAAAATGTATTCCTATTTACATAATAACATGTTCTTCTGTTTTGTATGATGTCGGTACAATGTGTGTTTGTCGTCTTTAATATGTAAGAATCTTTCGTCTCTTTAACACAATCTGTCGCCAGTTTATACATTTACTACACTTGGGTGCACAAAAATCGCACACCCTTTGTTTCTACATTTTTAGTCAAATTTTTTTCAAAGTATCCCTATTATGAACGAAGTTGTTTATGTACAAATAAAGAACGTATTCTTATCTTTCTAATGACATCAAAGAACAATAATTAACCTTTGTTTTTTTTGCGAAAACGACAAAACTTGAATAACAACCCTTTTCCTGGAAAGCAATCGTCACAGGTAGCGTTAATTACAGGTGTTACATTAGGTATAAAAGGATTAATTTCAGGTACTTAGCCATCATTATCATATCTACTGTGTACTTGTAAACATCTTGTGACAATTTTATCATCAGAAAATGGATACCACCCCCGCTGAATCTGCTCAAGTGGTTGCTTTGCTCGAATCAGGGCTAAATCAAAGCGAAGTGGCTCGGCAATTAAATCTAAGCAGATATTCCGTCCGACGGATTTACCAAAGATTTCAAGAAACTGGCGGTTACGTTCGCCGGCCAGGATCTGGTCCTCAACGCAAAACATCAGAGCGTGATGACCGCTTTCTTGTGACGTGGTCATTGAGAAATCGTCATTTGAATGCAGTTCAACTTGCACAGCAACTGCAACAGGTGCGCAACGTCAGTATAAGTCGGTGGACAGTGAGAAGAAGACTTGCTGAACAAAACTTGGTAGCTCACCGGCCAGCAAACGGTCCCAAATTAACCACAGCTCACCGACAAGCTCGACTAGAATTTGCACGCAGTCATCTAAACTGGTCGTATGAACAGTGGCACTCTGTCATGTTCACTGACGAGTGTAAAATGACTTTACATGGTCACGATGGACGGGCAAGAGTCTATAGAAGGTCATCAGAAAGATTCGCTCAATGCTGCATGAGCGAACGAGTCCCCTATGGTGGAGGCTCGTGCATGTTTTGGGGAGGCATCATGATGGACACAAAAACAGACATTGTGTTCATCACTGGGGCCAATACTACCCCGAGGACAAGGGGTTTGACCGCTCACAGATACGTGGAAGAGATTCTGGAAGACCATGTAAGACCAATGGCCTGGCTATTAGGGGAAACCTTTAAGTTAGTGCAAGATAACGCGAGGCCACACGTTGCTGCATCATCGCGTGCTTACCTTCAAGACGTAGGTATCGCCGCAATAGAGTGGCCAGCCCGCAGTCCAGACCTCAACCCTATCGAGCACATTTGGGACGAGCTTAAAAGAAAAGTACGCCAAAGAAATCCCGCTCCTACTCGTCTCCAAGACCTACAGGCGGCTATACAAGAAGAGTGGGAAGCTATCCCACAAGAGACAATAAAAAAAATGATAAGGTCTATGAAAAATAGGCTAAGGGCTGTTATAAAAGCCAGAGGAGGAAATACTCAATATTAATCATTAAAAAAATAACATAGAAAGGCCTTATTTTTTTATTTTATTTAATTTTTCATTTTATGCAATATAGAGATTTTACTCACAAGTTTAACAATAATTTAGATTTATTCTCGGAAAATCAAGATTAGGTACTGAATAGGAATTTTTATTTACATAAATGAGTAGCTAACAATGTGTTTTATTACAATAATATAATGTTGTAACAATTCATTGCATATTTTCTTGAAAAAAGCCGGTCAAAGCTTAATACAATAAGGTGTGCGATTTTTGTGCACCCAAGTGTAGTTGGATTATAAACCGAAGGGTTTTTAGAATATTACGGTGACATATATTTATAATATACGATTAACAAGCTCTGTTTTATGTATTTCGTATCGGTTAACTAGCAGCTCCCAGCGGTTTGACCCGCGTTGTGCCCGTTACCTTGGGAATTTAGAAGAATGAAATTTACTGTTGAATGTCGATTATTCAAATAGGATTGGTAGTTTATGAGATGAACGCGTTCAAACAAACAAACAATATTTAGCTTTATTATATTACTATAGATATCTTACTATTAGCAATCATAAGGAATCAAGTCATGTTTCAAGTGTTCTCCTTGTTACTTATGAGCTAGTTCCTATTTCTCTAGAAATCCAATCTGTCCTTCGCAATCCCCTTCCGTTTCAAGATTTTAGGCAGTCCAAAATGGACGTTAAGGCTGGCCACTAGAATACATAATTTGTTTTGTCTTAGCCATCCAAAGTCACGATTACATCACACCTGCCTCAAATATGTGATAATGTATCTAAACATCAACACTATGAATAATTTGCGGAATTCCTTAGTATTTGTTGATCTGTACTAATATCACTAATATCATTAGGTGATTGTTGATGTGGTTTGAATTAATAACAATAACCGAGGCTTGTTTTGAAAATATTTGAGCAATCTTTATTGTTTTGGGAGGTGATGATGTGATTAGTTTATTTTGTTTTATGATACGATCATTATTTATCTGTCAAGGCAATAATAATTAAAGTTAATTTGACAACAGTTTATGGGAACCAGAAGCCTTTGAAAGCCATTGCGATTGTTAAGCAACGTGCAGATAGGCCACTACTTCGAGGAGCGGGATTTCATTTCATTGCCCGACAAAAGCATATTTACTGAGTATCGTATATCGTCAAGGCACGTCAAATTGTCGGTCCCGGTTATTTCTTTAGGCGGTCGAAGACTCCGGCACCAGGGTTAGCTATCTAACCTTACTTAGTACATAAAAAGAAACAATCCATCCAATAGTTTTATCTCTATCTATCTATTATTCTGCTGATGAAGGCTATCTTAATTATACCAATCACAACACTATAACTATTGTAATGTTTATGTTTATGACTTCACATCGCTCGTGCTAGCGATATCGTTGCATCATTAAATCAAGGTGCGCACTAGGTTTAGATTATAGACAACTAGCAGCGCCCCGCGGTTTTACCCGCGTTGTGCCCGTTCCCGTGGGAATTTCGGGAATTTTTTTTACATAAAAACCTTCCTCTTTAATCACTCTACCTATTACAAAAAACCGCATCAAAATCCGTTGCGTAATTTTAAAGATTTAAGCATACAGACAAACAGACGCGACTTTGTTTTATACTATGTAGTGATTGTGGAATCAGCGAACTAACTAGGTAGTTATTTTTCCAAACATTTAATGTTAACAAGATTTTATTGATAAACTTTGATTCAGTTTACATATACATATTTGAATAGTTTATTAATATAAAATACATACTTAGTTGAGTAGTAACCTGTAATGTCCCACTGCTGCAAAAAGCCTCGTACAGATTTGGATAAATTTAGGCATAAATATTATAGACTAGCCGCGCCCCGCGGTTTTACCCGCGTTGTACCCGTTCCCGTAGGAACTCCGGGATAAAAAATAGCCTATAACCTTCCCGTTGAATGTGGCTATCCGTTACAAAAAGAATTATTCAAATCGGTTCAGTAGTTTCTGAGATTAGCGCGTTTAAACAAACAAACAAACAAACAAAACAAACTCTTCAGCTTTATAATATTAGTATAGATGACATCTTGGAAACGAACATAGGACACTAATCATCGCGAAATGCGGAAAAGGGTATGCTAGTACTGGGGTTGTTATAACAGCTAGTAATAATATAAACATTTAGATCTTACCATAGTTATTGCTACCCAGAATTTATGACAGCTGTTGGTTTGCCACAGTAAAAGTCAACTTCACAAAGCCACAGAGTGATAAAGCTATAACGGTGTTGTAATTATGAGTTCGAAGCGAAAGCAAGATTCAGCGATCAATTTTAGATCTAACATAATATCGCAGATATCCTAATTAGTTTTATCTCCTCATCAAACGATAGCATCGTAAACCAAAGGTCAACCCAATCCGAGTTGGTGGTCCGGCGGTTAACCTCTACAATAATGTTACCAAAACGCTAATTACTCAATCACATTCAAAGAATAGGAATATCATATTCTTTAGTAGTTAGTAACATTATTGGGTAACGCAATTCATTGCTCATCTAACATTTCACATTTTTCCATACAAACACCTCTGATTCACATTAAAATTGGATTATTCTCGTAATTTGAACGGTTCAGTTGAAATTAACTCGTCGTTTCGTTTGCGAAAAACACGGAATTACTTTTAGTAGACTGCATTGCATGCATTTTGATTGTTTCACGTTAATGTGTAAATTACACTTTTTTATGCTGAAAACAGTAACATTGTAGGTTTTTGTTGCTAGAATTTATGTTCGGGAATCCGGTTTGGTGAAACTGTTTTCCACAAAGCTTACGGTTAAGCTTGGTAGATTATTTTTTAGGCTTTAATTAGTTTTACTAGGCTTTGTGCCATTTTACTAAGAATGAATGTATAGGGCGAGTCTGGCCTAGACTGACCGATATTTAAGGTAATTTTAGTCAAAAAAAAAACATTATTGTATAATTATTTAAAGGAAAACAAAGCTGCAACGATCGAATATTCTTGAAAAATGCATATGCTATTATGTATCTCATGTTATGCTATTAACAAAATCTTTTCAGAATTTTAGTTGCAAAAGAGAAATAGAGTAGCTATAGGTAGGTATATCAAATTTTTTTTATAAAAAGATTTTCCCTACTGACTGTTTTCGGAAGCATTTCCAAAGAATATCTTTAGAAATCGATTACTCATTATTAGTCAGACATTACGTTTGAGCGAAATTTCCGTGAATCATATAATGATACAATACCCCAAAAATCACTGATCATTCGGTCATTTTGTGTGTTTTGATCTTTACGTAACATAGTCGATATTATTAATATGCGTCAGGTTATTAAATGATAGCAAACTGATGTAATTAAATGTTTAAAATTCAATCTAATTGTTTTGGACTTACAGCGTGCAAGGATATAACATTAATCGCCGAATACCCAAACGCGACTCATATTGAGCAGCAATCGAATTTTGACAAATATGTATCATCAAACATGTATGGAATTAAATGCAGCTTAAACTGAGTAGTCAGGATACATTTTCCACAATAAAATTTAGCTTATAGCCATAACTAAAACAATTGATTACGATTAACATGAAAACTACCAATATTTGTATTGTACTCAACAAATAAAGTTATTCGCAAACCAACCATTTTACGTTATCCTCTGACACCTATATATCTACATATATATGTATTAACACCAACACAACAATAGCCAAGTTATTAAATCTAATCACGTGTGCCATCATCTGTTATCAATAACTACACATATTTACGCCGTGAAGTAATAATGTAAACCTGAAGGTGACGCAATGGTACGCGTTGTGAATTACGATGATGCTGTGCAAACTACCGCATCTGCTAATCAACTCGTTGGTTATTATGGTTTTCGAGTAGACGTTTGTTATACGTAGATATAGTCGGTACGATATGAACTGAAGCGGGCTGTAAATGACAAAAGGGAAATATGCAGCGTCGTTATAGTGAGAGATAGAGAAAAGTACTTTAAAGTAATAACCTGTAATGTTCCACTGCTAGACAAAGGCCTCTCATCTCACTGAGGGAGATAGGACACGTTTAATTGTTGGTGTTTTCAATTGTTAGTGTCCTAGGCCTTTAGGCTGTCTAAACTCTGACCAAGGTTGGCCACTAACCCACGCGATTTCTCACTGAGTCCGACATAGGAAATAAAAAGACGTGTGGCACTCGGGGACTGCCGCGGTAAAGCTATTGCATAGTTATTTTTTGTTATCACTAGATGGCGTTAGTGTGCTGAATGTCTGCATCGCGATAACGTTGTGTTCTGGGCATATACCTACCTAGGCAATGTTTGAGGAGCGTGAGGATTTTTCGTTACGGAATTTCTGGATTCGGTCCCCGCGCTCAAGGCCCGCGATAGAAGCTATGCAATAGCTTAAAAACTCTTATTCATTGTTTTCATACAATCTCCGTGGCTACCTAATTTGAAACATACTGGTTTCTTAAGTGTATCCGTAAACGTAGTTTCAATTCAAAACTTAAAACATATCTTATGGAAACTCCCCTTATTGTTATACAATACATAGACGAGCATTCCTTATACACTGAATTATGCTATGAGTGGTTAGCTATAATATAACAATGCTTAATTTCCAAGGAACAAGCTAAACCAGTGCCTACAACTGCACTGCAGGCTAGGATACACGCAAACTATTTGTTAGTTATTGAGGCATGTGGGTTTAATAGCAAATATACTGTATGTAGAGTACATACATAATAGTTTATTCAGGTGAAATTGTTGTAGATTCTATCTATACTAATTAATGAGGGAAAGTTTTTAACTTCGTTTGTTTGTAAGGGCTAATCTCAGAAACTACCAAACCGATTGGATGATTATAGGCTATTTTTCATCCCGAAATTCCCACGGGAACGGGTTCAATGCGGGTAAAACCGCGAGGCGCTGCTATGTAGTATCCTATAAGCTTTGAGCTTGATTTGGGTTTAACGATGATTGGTCGACGAAATGTATAATACTGTAGCTATACCTATGTTAAGTGCTGAGTTTACATAGTATCTCCTTTGAGTATACCTACTCTATTTTTGCATATCTCCTTACTTTTTGCAATTTGGTGTAAAATTAAAAGCATTTTAACAGAGTTTAAAACGGGAAGCTTCATACTTCGACTAGATATTTTTGTTTTTACATCACCAAATGTAATATGTACTTAAAAGTAATTAATTCTATGAAGTCTTTTTACTCTTTTGTAAAGGATATTACTTTGTACTCTATCGGATTAGGAAGGACTTATTTTGTCGGCTTATTTAAATAGGGTGGAAAGTTCTCCATGTCACAAACGATCATGTGTATCGATTTTAGCTAGTTTTGTTGACTGTTACTGAACAAATAATATTATAGTACAGAATGCACGTTTTAGAACGTCAAAGCCGTTTTGTATTTGTCTAAGATTAGATTACTTTAAGTAGATTGTCTTGTTACCAAATAACAACAAATATGGTTTTATTGACTCATCTGGAGCATGTTTTAGTCGTAACGTTTATATACATCTAGTTTTTCTTTCTATGTTATTTTGTTTCACTATTTAATAATAAAATAATAAAAAACTTTATGTCGTTAACTATACTATTTATAACGTACTATTTATTTTAAGATTTCCTTGTAATTGTTCGGGACATTCCGGGTAACGGACATTTTGAAACCGGGGAATATTTTGGATTAAAGACATTCTAAACCTGAACGATTTTTGTTTAAATTTGAACTAGCTAGATAATAATAGTATGCCATTTTCACGACATAATTTAGTGCGCGACCGCGAAAGGTGCAATCCCCTCGAAACGTCGGGAAGCAAAAAGTAAGTTATTACTTCCTTTATTAACTTTCTAACGCGAAAAAACCCGTGTGAGTACGTTTACTATGTGTTCAAATCGTATAAGTTTACAAAAGACTATAATTTAGTGCATTGAAAGCTTAAAGTCAGAACATGTATTCGAATCTATTGCCCAGAAACGACATTGTACAACGCTTTGTTAGCAGACTTCCTATAGCTGCTACATAATATACGAGTATACCTCGATGTATGTATGTATTGTATTATCTCATAGATATGTAAAAGCTAAAACTGTGAATCGCCTGCGGTGTCTCTAACTGTAAGGACATGCGCTTGTCATAAAGTAGAGTCAAGACTCCCTCGGGACTTAGTTTGCAAGCCCGAGGCGATGTGGCTCGCGGGGAATTTTATTTCGGAAATTCTGGTGTCTTACGTATGTAGACAATTTTTGAGAAATAATTTATGTAGTAGTAGCAATAACTACATACATACATAGATATCATTGCGGTATTCTTTTACTTTTCTATGTTTCTAAAATATGTTCTAATTGCTTTCTTAGTTTCAAATATGAATATCTAGATTTGAGATAGCTATTGAAAAGTTAACGTTTGGTATGTTTTCGTTAGCTAGAGTAAGTTTCAAACAACTTGAACGGGAATGTTTTTTCACAATGCTAAGTTTAAGCGTGTTTACTCTTAATCCTCCTCACTGTACTTATACCTTCAGTGAGATAAGAGGCCTTTGCGTAGCAGTAAGCCATTTCAGGCTAATATTTTACTTTATGTTTATAATTGGCAGAATAAAAACATCAAGAAGTATAGATTCAAATTGGTAAATCTTTTTAATTTCACGCATTGCAAATAGCTCAAGAATACTCTAAATAATTCAATTATCTATTTAAACGTATATCTCTACGAAATTAGAATCGCCTGAATATCTCCAATTGTAATGTTTTATCTGAAGCAGCTCCAGGCATTAGGTATTCCCGAATTTCCCTCGGGTGCGGTGGATCCAAGGTTTATTACTGTTCTGAGAAGGTTACCTTGGCTTAGACATTGTACATCATTGTCACTGTGTTCTTTGATAATATATTCAATTATTATATTTTACTTTGAATTCATATTAAAACCGAAAACAGAACCGTAACCATTCGGCAAGTTCATTCTAATTTAAAATCTCACTTTTCAGTTTTCACACAAAATGGGAGAAAATAATGTTATTAGTTTAATTGCATAGGTACTTATATTTACTTTTGAATTGTTTAATTTACCACCTATAAGCAACTATACATTTTAAACAGTAAGTCAGACTATATATTTTGTATACAAACTTACAACTATACCAGACAAATTCAATTTTTCATTTTAAGTTAACCATAGACAAAAATAACCTTGCTATCTAGGATCTTTTCACATCTAGACAAGCTCGTTAAGTCCAAAAATACAAATAACTTTTATTTACTGTTACAATTCTTCAAGTTCCGTTACTTATTCTTAGCATGTAGTACACGGGATGTCCTCTCTTATATTATTTCAAAGTACAATTACAATAGCGTGTTTCTGTAATTGTAACCTGTATATTATTATTTTAATTCGTCTAATAACGACAGTGAAATGGCGACTAGAATAAAGTGATCCGGTTATTAGATTAACCTGTCTGTCTTTTTAAGAATAGGTTATCTGAACAGTTAGATAAATCATGAACAGGTTAATAAATCTAGTCGTAAAACTGTAAAAAATGCTACTGTTAAAAGTGTTAGTTGTTTGAGACTATTTACGCTAAAAATCTATGGATTGTGAATGTAACTACGTTTACGGATACATTTCGCTTTTATTTTTCATTTTTTATCTGACATTTCGGCTCCTTTACAAATTAACCTCGTCACGCCTCGTCTTGTGTCACCTCGGTTCCTGTAAAGGGGCCGAAACGTCAGATAAAAATGTAAAATAAAAGCGAAGTGTGTCCGTAAACGTAGTGTCAATTCAAAATGACTAGTTTTCGCAAAAAAGTAAGAAACCAGTATACCTACGGAATTGAATTTATTTTTACAAATAAGTAGTAGTTACTGTACTTTTGATTTAGTACAGAACCAAATATAAGTACAAGTACACTTTTTAAATACACTTACCAGTCTTACTTAGTTTAATATGAATGAATACTTTCCTTCATATATTCTTCGACAATCTTGGATATTGCTCCAGTCTAGATTGCGTCAGGACTTTCTGGGATGACTTTGTCAAACTCATTACAACGTGAAGGTAGACTTCACCTTCAACAACCTAGAACTTCTGACTCCAAAGGAAATGTAGTTATCGTGTTGTGTCGTCCACGGCTAAGTTTCCAAGGATATAGTTACTTCTTGTAACTCGGATGATACTTCATTATGCTTACGCCCGTACTTAGAGAAGCCAAATGCTTCCTTAGTAGATACAGTAGTGAGTGATTTTTATATGTTATGTATACAAAATTGCGTCAGTTAGTTAAGTGTGGATTAAATTGACGTCTCGGAGTCTTAGATAGTTTACTTACTTGTTGTAACAGGGATGATGGTCTAAGTAATTATCTGGTCATCCTAACAAACGTTTTTATATTACGTCACTAGCCGCGATCCGCTGTTTTACCCGCGTTGTGCCCGTTCCTTAGGAATTCCGGGATAAGAAAGTTACCTTATGACCTTCCCGTAATCGTAATTGTTCCTGTAATCGTAATCGTACTGGTAGTTCAAATAAGCAAAGAATCAAATTCTTCAGCTTTATTATATTAGTATATAATAAAACCATGAGATCTCACAAGGCCAAATAAACATTTTTAAGTAATTACATAATAATACCTATTATTCACATAACCTTCCTTCCGTATTATAACAATGATCACATACGATGTTATAAACAATTAACGTATTACCATAATATACGTTTAACGTATTTCAATGGCCGCCACATTCCGCATAGGCGCTCAAAATTGAGCTTACAACCGGTACATTTTAACGGCTGTTAAAGTATACGATCTTGCGAGTACGTGATATCGAGGAGTTACTTCCAACGTGTTGCAGGTAACTTAAATAATTGAGCGTTTGATCTAAGTTTATGAAAACGAAGCTATTGCTATTTTAATGTAGGCACTTACATTAAAATACCTACCATAGGCAATGTGAACTTTCGCTTCATGAACGCGTGTAAATAGTTAAATATAGTTAATAGTAATAAAATATATAAATTGCACGACAACATTATATAGCAGCAATAGTTGAAATACATTCATAGAGAAAAAGACGTACATAAAAGAAGCGATTGTATGTAGGTAACTTATACGATAAATAAATTAACCAACTTAAACGCATTTTTTTATAATTTCAAAACGAACATGCCGATAGCTTATCAATCCAGCAATTAATATGTCAGTAACTGCAATGTGTCAGGAATTTACTACAATTTAATTTATCGAATCAAGTAACTTTATAGAGCGTTGAAATTAGAGAACTTTTTAACATAATTACAAGTTGTTGTCCGGAAATATTTTTTTCCAAATGTATTCAATATTTTTTGGCGAGACGAACTACGGCTTTTTGCCTGGTTGGCGCCATGAAGCTCTTGACAGAAAAATTAAAACAATGGGGGGAGGCCTTTGCCTAACAATGGGATGCCTGAGGTTAATATACCTAATAATAATTGTCTTTTGCCCGTGCTATAAACACCCTTTAAAAAGGGGAGAAACAGTTTCTTTTACATCCTATAATAATCATTCAATATTTATTCCCATCCTAACCAACACCTCCTTGTCTCCAGAGGGGCGGTGTGTGAGTGCCGCACCGCCAACATGTCGCACCATAGCGACGAGCAGGCTCTGCTCTCCGTCACGTCAGACTCCTTCTGGGAGCCAGGCAACTACAAGAGGACCACGCGCCGCGTCGACGATGGACACAGGCTCTGCAGCGAGCTGCAGGCGTTGGTGCAGGAGCGGGCTGACATCGAGAAGACCTACGCGAAGAGCTTGAGGGGATGGGCCAAGAAGTGGAACGATCTGATTGAGAAAGGTGAGAGGTTTACTTGATTTGAATTGTAGTGGTTTGACTAAGCTATTTTGCGATTGTTAAGCAACGTGCAGCTCGACCCCTACTTGGATGGGTGGCCGATAGTGCCATTTCTATCTTAGCTCTATCTGAAGCACTTCTCTAATGTATAATCTCAATTCCTCGCGAAGAACCAATTGTCCTGTCTATTACAGTATCAATAGCAAGCCCTTAACCAAACAATCTATTAAGTCAATTTAAATACCCTCTTAATGAAGATGGGAACTACAGATGAACTGTCACTCCAAGAATTTATTTAAAATCAAAGAACTGACAATCTTCTGCGCATTACGTCGTAATTCTGTCGTCCGCATCAATAGTGATTGTCGTTTTATGACAATGAGTCCGTGGGAATACACCTCGCTGGATTCTACGAATATACTTTACTTACATCTTGCTTGATTACTTATGTATCGCTTCGTTAAGAATGGATTGTTGTGTTTAACATGGTTTTTTGTAATTGAAGTCACGGCGAGGCAAAGCCCGTATCCGTTCTTGGAACTTGGAACTAAAAATAGGCGCTAAAAATCGTTTTATGTTAATATACTTTGAAGCTCAGACTGATTGTAGTAGCATATAACTAAATATTAAGAAATGATTATAAAAAAAGAAAATTCGAATAGTTTAGACGAACCCTGGTGTCGTAGTTTTAAGACCGCCTAAAGGGCTCTGACATGGATGGACGACTGAAACAACCGCGACCGATAATTTAACGTGCCCTCCGGAACACATTAGCGCTCAGATAGAAATGCAATAATGATTATAAAATGTCCAGATCAATTGTACAATGCTAACTCCATGTTTCACCCGCGAATCAACGGAAAATAAAAAAATATTTTTTATAAAAAATTAAATCGTTACATAGGTACATTCATATCAATAAAAATTAAATATAATATAATCCTTCCATATATATATCCAAAGAAACCTACCCAACACAGTAAAACTTGATTTCAAATGCCATAATTCAGTATCTTTAATTAACAACATGAAAGTAATTGCGATAGATATTACAAGTTATGGAAGCGTACATCGTTAATAGTTTTCCCTGCAAACGTGATTAAGTGTCGTCTATCCGAGAGGCTTTTACTTCTAGCCTTGCCGGTTCTGTACCAGGAAGTGAGGATAGTTTACTTGCTCAGAGCAACCGGATTGGTAGGGCTGTCTAGGGTTGAAGCACTTGGGAAGAAATGGATGTTAACGTGAAGTTCTTGTGACTGCAACGTAGTTTTGAGCATTCGGAATATTTTGAGCAGAATGGTACTTTTTGAATTCAGTAAAATATAAGATGTAATAGTAAACATGCTAATACATAATATCAATAATTAATTACAGTAGGTACATAACTGGTCCCTTAAGTTAAAGCTTGAGGAAGAAATAGGAACTTTAGAATGGGTTGTTCAAACGCTTGGTTATCGTAACATACGCTCGTTAAAAACTTCACGACTTTTTACAACAACAACCTGTTTCTCCTAAAAACTGAAAGTTTCTAAAAGCTACTCACAACCCTACTCGGGTTTGCCTGCACTTAAATACGTGACCCTACTGGACTTCGCATCATCGCTTTTACATTACCCGCCTGCGGACTGGACACACAGACAGACAAACACACCTGCGTCTGTATTAACAGAACGAGTTCTGTGTATAGTGTTTGTTTTACGTGGAAAATGGATAGTTAGTTGATTTTTATAGCCTGTTGAGTATTGACTATAGGATTGTCTGTTTGTTTTTAAATTAGCTTTTCTTATTGTTTTTTGTTGATTGGGATTGTACAAGAATTGGAAATCCGGTATTAGGTATTTGTATTATGTGTTGTAGCTTTCATTTTCACTCGCATTAGATCGCTTATATTTCGTATCTATACTAATATTATAAAGCTGAAGAGTTTGTTTTGTTTGTTTGTTTGTTTAAACGCGCTAATCTCAGAAACTACTGAACCGATTTGAATAATTCTTTTTGTAATAGATAGCCACATTCAACGGGAAGGTTATAGGCTATTTTTCATCCCGAAATTCCTACGGGAACGGGTACAACGCGGGTAAAACCGCGGGGCGCTGCTAGTCGCATTATATAAACCTTCCTTGTACATCTAAAACGGTCGCCAAAAATCCTCTTTCCTTTAATTTTCTCTTTCAAGATAAGAAAAATTAACATACAGTCCGTAACCCTGTAAGACTAGCAGGTGACGAACAAATTTTTTTTGTATATAAATCTAACTCTTATAAAAACATCATCTAATGCATATTTCACCTACTAAAATTTCACAGAAATCTACCGCTATGTAGGTTGCGACCTCGGCTTATTAACTTATCAACATAATACAGAATAATGATGAAAACTGCGATAACGACACTCGGTCACTCGGTAATAATCTATCAATGTTAAATCCGTTTCGCCGACAATAGCTATCACGTAATCAGAAGATAGATGTGTGCGTAATCAGCTGTGTATGGTATCATGATGTAGGTATGTACTAGCAACTCCCGCGGTTTTCCCCGTATTGTTTCCCTACTCCTCTTTATCTTCACTACATAGTATAAAACAAAGTCGCGTCTGTTTGTCTGTTTGTCTGTATGTTTAAATCTTTAATATTACGCAACGGATTTTGATGCGGTTTTTTGTAATAGGTAGAGTGATTCAAGAGAAAGGTTTTTATGTAAAAAAAATCCCGAAATTCCCACGGGAACGGGCACAACGCGGGTAAAACCGCGGGGTGCTGCTAGTTTATTCTATTACAATAAAGTTTCTAACTCTGACATTGGCGCGTTTAAAAAGACAATACAAATTATATTTCTTTATCTAGGTATGTACTCAAATAATTCGACCCTAATGTTTAATCCTAACGCGTACGTTTCAATAGAAACGAACGTTATATGTACGGAAAGTTTTTGTTCAAGAATGTCTGATTGGTCCGTGATCCGACCAACAATTACTCCCATTAATACGATAGTTACATCTCATCTAGTTACGCATACAGTTTCTATATTTAAAACTGTTCGCAAACCAAGAAACAACGCCTTGATTAATTCAAGAGATACGAGTTTCATCGCCACATTGAGTAATTGCAATCGAACAAACCTGCCAGACGAAATGGAAAGCTCATCGTAAATTCCAGGGATCGATTCGGATGCGATAATCGATCGAGCATTCGGTTCACGAACGATTCGGTATAACGAATTGGGATGCGCATGCGCAATCGAGTAATGTAATCGAAAACATTCGGTACGTGCGCCAGAGTGTTACATACTTACATTTATTGGACGATTTGAAAATCGAAAGTGTCGCGATTGGCGCGTTTAAACGCGTTTTGTTTCGACTGCATTCTGTTACGTCATAACAAGTGAATTTAATGTGTATTATGAAACAAGTGGTCACTTGCGAAACGGCCTTTACCGGCCTTTAAGAAGAAGCCGGTTATTTATCGCCCGCCCATTGCAACTATAGTTAATTATCAGCATTCTCATGGAGTTTTGTTTATATGGCGGTGTTACGTGTGCATTGTTTATGGAGTTCACAAGATTTTAGGAGAAATTTGAGAGAAAATGACACGTTTTCACTTTAAATATTAATTAAGTTTGTTCATTACACATGGACAGTACTTGGTAGAATTCGTTAACCATGGAGCTTTGAAGGATGGCGCTAGTTATTAAATGGATTTTAACCCTCGACATCGAATGAAGTTTGAGTTTTGAAGCTCCTAGTGTTTTTTTTGTATTTTATTTTCTTCGATATAATTTTGTATGTTTTATTAAGTACAAGTTGTTCGGCACGGTGCTAGAGTGAGAGCGCTTACATTATTTTTCCAGATACAGTGTGGACGCGCCCATACATTTTGTTGAACAGGAAAAATCCTTCCGTTTTATTAAATTAGTATTGATAATTACATATCTACTTCACTCTACAAAACTAGTGGATCATCCACCAAATGTCGATAGGCATTGGTTTTTTCTGCATTTGGCTCTGTACTTGTGTAATAATGTGTAATGTATAGCCGATACGCCAAAGGAAAACTTGAAACTTGGCTGGTTACATCGTATCTGCATACACACGCAAATACATTTTAATGACAAGTGCACTTCTCCGTTCGTAGAAGCCATTTTGTATGTATGTGTATGATGATTTTGTATTACATTGTATTGATGCTGTCTTTTTTAATGATGTTCGTTGTTAATAAGTTGATGTGTTTGTTGCGACTTTTGAAATGGTTTTAGAAAGTTCTGGACTTTTCTTTTTAAGTACTTTTTACTTACTTAATGGTAGAGGTTAGGGTACACTTCAAAGTTGGCTGAAGATTTCAGTATAGTGAGAAGGATAAAAGAACCAAACAGTTATGGGGTGAATTGAAACTACGTCTACATATACATTTCGCATTTATTTTATGTCTTATGTGAACACGGTTCCTGTAAAGGGGCTGATAGAAATGTTAAATACAAGCGAAGTGTATCCGTAAACGTACATTTAATTCTACGCCACGAGCGCTTGTCGATGCGCACTTATGCGATACTTATCTTACGTATAATATTCAAAGTTACTAAAGTGAAGCATTGCCAATAATTACCTTGGTTCATTAAAGTAGTCCTTGATCTTAAGTTTGACGTGGAAACTATTTACATTCATGTGGAGACCTTTACTCTTTAATGTAACTTCAGTTACATAATATCTTTGCAATGTAACATGTTTTAAACGACTTGCGTAGATGAATCTCTCTTGCAGGTTGTAATTAAAACGACACAATCTCCGTAATATATCGGAACTCTTTGTTGAAGATGGTTGTATTATAGTTCCCAAACAGACGAACCGAAATTGTTTGTTTTTAAAACCTAACTGAAATTTGTGTGCAAAATGATTTTAAAAAGAAAGCATGTTTACATTGAAGCGAATTGAATGAGCTGTGCGGAACTCAGACGACCAATCACAACGCACCCTTAACCTTGATTGTTCACCATATCTTGCAGTATATTAAAAACCTTATCCAGCCCATATAAGAAGCCTCTTAACTCTTAACTCTCTCCTAAAGTCTTTACTCTTGAACATACTTCGTTACCCACAGTTCTTTATCTCCCCAGGCCCAGAATACGGCACAATGGAAGCCGCATGGAAGGGAGGCATGGTGGAAGCTGAAAGGCTGTCAGACCTTCACCTCAGCGTGAGGGACCGGCTCGTCAACGACGTCATGGCGCAGATCAAGAACTGGCAGAAGGATACCTATCATAAGGTAAGGGTTAGAGGAGATTGGACTCTATTCAAATTCAAATTCAAATTCATTTATTCATTTCAAATGTAATTACATTATATTTCGCTCAGTTATCGAGACATCACCTCCCATACTAGTGTAAACTGTGTCACGGAAAGGTGATACCTCTCAAACCGAGCAACAATAAAATATAGCTTACATTCTACTTTACATACATACCTTACAAACTAACATATATACATTTATACTTATAATTATGCCTAATATATTAGTCAGGGATTTTTTTCGTAAATGCTTCCCTGAAGCGACGATATACCACTCCTGCGGGCCAAAAGTCGGGAGAGAAGAACATTGTCTTGTGCTTCACAGGCACTTGAAGCACATACGACTTGAATGTCGTATCCCTCGTTGACTCCAGGCGCCGCAGGTTGAGCCGTATAGATTCCTTTGTCCAAAAACAGACTCTCTGCTGCACATATTTCAAGACTTCTTCGCCTGCGGTGTTAGAGTCTAATCTTGATATGTACAGCGAAACGGTAGGCTCCACAACACGGAGAGTGACCTCTGTTGCTGTAGCGGCGGCGGTACCACGTTGGTTGCGAGACGGCTTTGGTCGACGTTTTTCCACCAGGGTGAAGCCGTCCACGTCGACTTTTCTCGCTCTGTATCCCTTCGGCGCAACCACACAGTTTTCCTCAGCAGTGGGCACCTGCCGAGGCTTAGGTAGTGGCTGGCGGAACGCTTGCGCATAACTCTTCTTTTCCATCTGTATTAGGTGGTGGAATACGGTACAGTGGAGGCAGCATGGAGAAACTGGTAGAAAGAGACCTATCATAAGGGTTGGGTTGGATTGTTATGGAATGTTCTACTGTAAAGGAAAAACCTATACGCTGACTGTATAATATATCAGTAGTAATGATTAGATTTAGGATAGGTTGTTTGTAGGAGACCTGTAAAAAGGCCAAATGGTGTTAATTAACAACGATGTGTATCTGTAAACCTAATTTTAATTTAATGTGTTCCTTTGAATCTAGTAAACCATTATCAGACGCTTTTGAGATGATAGACACCAACATGTTTGATCTGAATCAAAGATCCAGGTCTAATTTATAATAGCCTTCAACCACAGATTACTAAATTGTTTTCTATGCCTTCGCTATGACTTGTATTGTACTTGATTAAGGAGCTAATTGGTATAGTGATTAGCAAACAGAGCTGGACTCAAACGGCCGGACCCAATAAACGTACTCCATCGGCTCCCGACCATAATTCCAATACACCAGATCTATACACATGCCAACAATTCCTACAACAAGCAGCGCATGATTACTTAATCATACACACGTAACAGATAAGTATAGTTTAAGAGACGCGTCTGCGTTTTTACAACCATATTATGCCATTCGCATTCCAATAGTGATAGATTTTACACAATAAATGGTGTCTGCCAATTGCACGCATCGTTTGTTCGTTATGCGTAGAAGATTGGATTGATTTACAGTATTCGAATAACTTCTCATTCGATAGTTTTGTTTGAAGTGTGGGTTTGATATCAGACGAATGAGTCTAGTACTCGTATAATGAAAAACTAGTACCTAATTAAAATCTGCCTTAAGAAGTTTTAGGTGGTATTTAAAGAGTCGGCCCTAACATATACGAAATGATTTAGTTAGTCCATAGGATTTGAAAGGACATAAACATTGAGAGCTGAAAAGAAATGCACATTGCACAGCATCATTATTAATTATACTCAATTTTCAGCGTGAAGGAGCTCTCTTGTTCATACACAATTATTAATCATGTTTCGACAAAAGAGTACCTTCACACTTACTTATTACATAATTTAAACATTACACAATTAGAAGATTCAATTAAAATGCCTCGTGTTCAAGTAAAAGTCGCGAATTACCACAAGAAAGTTATCCGATTCATGGTACGTAAGCTGAGACTGTTTCCGAATGCTAAATTGAATGGAAAATGTTTACGTGAACCTCTTTGATATTTTAATCGAGTTTCACGCGTTCGAGGAATATTGACGATGTTACGTCAGTCGGCTTTTACTCGTCGTATTGAAGAGATTTTTTAGCTGAAAATCGGGAATTAATCTTATTTATTAGCATGGATTTGGGCCGTGTGATGTGACGTGGGCGTCAGCGGAAATGGATCTTGATCTAGTTTCGTGAAGATTTAATAGTGGAATTTATTTTTGTGTAACTCAATGAACATTAAGTTGACGATCATACTTACTGGTTCCCGTCAAATTACTGAGATAAAAGTAGACATAGAACTGTTTTCTTGAATCACTTTGCTTTTAGCATAAGTGCATGACAATCTGTAGTTTTTGGATTAATCACTACCTTAAAGCGACTGTTTTTAGTATAAAAATATTGACATAATTTTTAAAGTAGAATTTACTCCTAAGTTGTAAGACGAATTTTATTCAATCAAATCCATTTACTATTAACTTCTACCATTGAAGAAAATATACGTAACAGACACCCCCTTACCAAAATTTATCATCATTAAAGTACTGTCCATAATAAAGACTATAATATCTTCAAACCCACATGAGTTGGCTCCGAAAACCTGACATCCAAATAAGGGTCCGAGCTCATAAAACATTCTAGACTGTCATTCACTTCGTAACGTTCCCGCGCCATACAAACAGACAAACATACTCCTACCTTCCTTCATACATTATACAAATGTTGTACTCTGAACACCTTAAAAAGGATTCGAACTGGCACTAGCCACAATCGATGGCTAACCAACACCATTTAAACACATGTGACGTCATCGAAGGGCGTACTGTGATTGGTTAGTTATATAATGTTTGGGCATGCGAGTTTAATTAAAAGTAAATATGCTTAAGTATGAGAAGTTAGCGAATGTGAAAATGTTTGCTTTCTAAGCGTTTGGGCTTTTTATTTATTTATAAGAAAGTATTTATTACATAGTGGGATAATGGTTAAGGGTTAAAAGTGGTTATATTATAAATAGCAGCGTCCCGCGGTTTTACCCGCGTTGTGTCCATTCCTGTGGGAATTTCGGGATGAAAAATTGCCTACGTTACTCGTGGATAATGTAGCTTTCGAATGGTGAAAGAATTTTTAAAAACGGTCCAGTATTTTTTGAGCCTATTCATTACAAACAAACAAAGTTTTCCTCTTTATAATATTAGTGTAGACTAGTGTAGATAACGTATTGTGTTGAACAAGTATATCAAAACTATAACGTTCAGCGATTTTACCCGTGTTGTTTCTGTTCCCGTGGTAATTTTGGGATGATTCCCGTTGAATCTAAAATCCCTTACACACCTCAAAGCTAGATATAGTTATGTAAATCCACATTGTAATATTACCAATACGCTAGTGATAACAGCTATTCAATACCACGCGTAGATAAATATAAACAGCTTACCATAAAGAATAGACTATGTTAATGGCGGGCCAAGGATGCCTCTTTATTGTTTATGCTTATGATAAGTGTCGTGTTGCATAAGGATTGTGTACATGCATTTCAATTTATTATAATTTATTTAGTTTTTGCTTGACATTCACACTTTTGATGTTGCGTAATTGGTGAAGAATTTTCGATATAAAAATATATATATTATTCCGAGAGCAAAAAAATAATTAGTAAGTACAATTGAAATTAAATATGTTAGTAGTGTGGTTATCACGCCTAATCCTCCTCACTGCACTGATATCTTCAATGAGATGAGAGACTCTTGCCGTGTGGATAGCGAGGTTACGTAAAAAAAACAATAGTGTAATAATAATAATTAAAAAATATATACCCGGACAAATTCACACGCGGTTAATTAGAACCAAACTAAGCTAAGGCCTGTATTTTGGAATTTAACTAACTGATACTACTACATATACATACACAATCTCGAATCTGGGCGGGAATCGAATTCGCAATCCCCGACGTATCAACTATAGTATTTTATACCTATTCTTATCTCATAACTATAATACTAAACCCAAACTACCTCTAAGCAATGAACTAAGTACACATTATCACACTTAACACGACACATCCCTAAATAATAACCACATTATACGGTAATGATGTAACCATGTTAGTTATTATAATGGACAATTTGGAGACCACATAAAAGTGGTTACTTAGACTGACACGGTTATCTTATGCTTGTACATAGAGATTTTATAAGGTGAAAGTAATCCGAGTACATTAGTGCTAGTGGTGTAGTGTGCGATGTAAGCTCATTGCGATTGTTAAGCAACGTGCAGCGCGAACCCCACTTGGATGGGATATTGGACGGTCTAAAAACTCCGACACCAGGGTTGGCCTACACCTACTCGAACTTACTTATAAAATGCCTCCCCCAAAAGAAGAAGATGAAGACATGGCCTTACGTCCTTTCCGAAGCCTAACCTCCCATTTAAGTAATGGCTGAGTTACACGTTGCTTAGCAAGCAAAACCGAATGATCGATACATCATTATTTCTAAAGCAGTTCGAGTAGGTACAGTCACGAGCATTAATTTGGGACCCACCTAAGGTTGAATATCGTGTTTAATTTGGGACCCACCTAAGGTTGAATATCGTGTAGCAAACTTACGCTATTTAGAGCTAATATTTTATCGTAATATCAATGTCATATGGTTTACCATCGATAACTTTACGTTTCTATCAAACTAAAGTATCGACCTTATTGCATTATGAATGTTCTAACAACATTTGATGGAAATGGGTCCCAAATTAACGCTCGTGACTGTACATGTCCCACCCTGGTGGCAGTGTATTTAGATGGCCTGTAGGCCTAACTATGCTAGGAGCGCTACAAGAAATACTGAGATTATTATATCACTGTTGACATAACATAACATTCGCACCACACCACAGTATACTAAATAGTTGTTACCATATGAGCGACCTTCCTCCGACTACGATGGGTCTACTTGGTCAAGGTTGAGGCTATTAGACTCTATAGGATCTATATATAGACCTATAGGCGCTATAGGCTGTAGAGGTTAATCGCTCGAGAGGGCTATATGCTATGATGTAATATGAACAGCCTGCAACCGTCTAACGTAATGGGGGAAAATGGTGATGTCGGCTGTACGTTTATTTTTGTTGTACTATGACAGAGGAAAAATGTGTGTGTATTTGATTTTATGTAGGTACAGGTTTTTTATGTTTTGCGAGTGCCCGAGTCAACAAAAGTGAGGTTATTTTGTTAATTATAAGCATATAGTAGTCTAATATAGCGTGGCGTAGTTTAACTAAGCTATGTAAGCTCATTGCGATTGTTAGGAATGTGCAGCTCGGCCCCCGATGGGTGCACGTTAGTGGCATTTCTATCTGAATTGTACCGTGCTTCGGAGGGCTCGTAAAGTGGTCGATCCCGGTTGCTTCAATACACAGACCATGTCGAAGGCCTTGAGGATATCTAAACTTTATCAATAGCCTAATATGGATAGATACTGTGTTAAACTAACCAAAGCTGCTTATAATTTCAATTTAATAAGTCTGTTATTGATGAAGATGATGATGATGAAATCCTGTTATCCCTCATCAGGGACATAGGGCCCGAAGAATACAAGTCTATTACTTTAGGTTAAAAGTCACCTTTGGCTAAATTCTTATTGGATGAAGAACGATACATCATCAATCTTTCAGACTCAGAGGCCCTTTTGTTTACGTTTGAAAACTAATTTTAAACTGAAAAGTTTTTAAAGATGGATGTATGTTAGTTGTTCTTCCATTATTTCGGTATATTTAAACATTGTACACTGGTGTAATCACAAGGGCCGCATTTTAGCTCTCAAATGAAAAAGGTTTGGCCCTTTCTGACATACGCTTTTTTCCAAAAGAGCAAAAGAGACAAAACACTCACTTACAGTGTTTTAGTTAGAGAGCGTTTATGAATAAGGTAGTTATACTTTTAATGATATATATTCCAAAATTTCGATAAGATACAGGTTTCCAAATGTATTAAGGACAGGTGATATTTAAAACCCTTCAACACACAAAATTTAACATTAATGGTTTCTATTTAACCTAAAATTTCATTTATATCGTAATCTTCCATTCTTAAAACTCCAATGTTGCCCAGTACATGAATGAAAGTGTCATTATACACCGGTCTTTATACAGGATGATTCACGGCCGGCCATTGTTCGCTACACAATCGTCGAGCTACCAATTGCGTGCACGCTGTATATTATGTAACTGTATAGTGTATAGTAACTAGGTTTTGTACTCACCCGTGTAATTGAGGAGATAAGAAAATGGCGGTGCGAGATATAAGGCGGTGTTAAGTGTCGATTTTATTAAAGTAAGTACATCTTGACTAAACGCCTCGGTTGTCTAGTGTTATGTGCACTCGCCTGCCAAGACTGAGGTCCCGGGTTCAATTCCCTTCGATGTCCTACTGCTGGGCAAAGGCCTCTCGTCTCACCGAAGATATCAGTACAGTGAGGAGGATGAGGCGTAATCACCACGCTTGCCTAATACGGGTTGGTGATCTCGAACCCGAGTTATGTTTGAAGAGTAAGGAATTGAACCCGAGACCTCAGTATTGGTAGGCGAGTGGTCATACCACTAGACCACCCAGGCGTCAAGCGAGGTGTATTTTACCATACAGGTTAAACATATATAGGTATTTTTCGCCAAAAGTACGCACGCCTCATAAAACCAGGTCAATGTTTCCCAAACTTAGCTACCTACCCCTTAATTACGCCGTATCTTTGAACGGGCTCCAAAACAAACTTGTTTTTATATCCCAGAGTAGTATCGGTAACTCAATTATCCTTCCAGGTTCATTTCAAAGGCTCACTTAGAAAAAGATCCTATAACTCAGAGGTTTGTTCAGGAAAGTTTGGGTGTAATTGGGTTTTTGGATATTATATGTTTAAATAATGTTTTAAATTAAGTTGTGTTGTATTCATTGTGTTTATTTGCTCCGATTTAGCTTCAATTATATTTTTGAACTAATTTCAATAACTTAATTGTTTTGTAGTTCATTGTTTGTTACTATATAATCTCCATCGCTTAAGAACTAATTTTGAAAATTATTTCGATATATTATGTATGTAAAAGGCATGTTTGCAGAATATAATTATAATTTAATTTATTTTCAAATCAGTTGGTAGTTCTCATAGGTCTAGTATAGTTTTTATATGGATGATAAACTGAGAACCTCTGCCTTAGTAAGTCGGCTAAGAACTGTAAAATTAGCAATGTTGTCACAACAAACAGAAATAGATCTCGATCATAACACGGGATTATATGTTTTATTATTATCGTGTTAAGTGTTAATATTATGTGACGTGGTTGGATTTGAGCCAAGTACTGCGATAGTTAAGAGGTTATAAAAATTAAAACTAATATATCGGTGTGTTTATGTAATGGACTATAAAAATCCTGCTGCAGGCCAAAGGTCTTTCATTTCACTGAAGATATCAGTACAGTGAGGGGATGTTGTAATCACCACGCTTGCTTACAGCGGCTTGGTGATGTCAAACCCAAGAATGGTTGGAAAGAGTCTCTAGTAAAATTGTGTTAGAGCGTTAGCTTCGATTGTAGGTAGGAATTACCAGTAACAGCCTCCGTGGTCTAGTGGTTTGAGCGCTCGGCTCACGATCCGGAGGTTCCGGGTTCGATTCCCGGTGAGGACAACAATATCTCACAAAAATCTCTTTGTGAGACTGTCCTCAGTTTGGTTAGGGCATTGCAGGCTGAATCACCTGATTGCCCGAAAAGTAAGATGATTCCGTGCTTCGGAGGGCACGTTAAGCCGTCGGTCCCGGTTACTTTCTACGGATAGTAGTCGTTACTTGAGCCATGTCAGAGGCCTTTGGCGGCTCTATAACTCTGACACCAGGATTGGTCAGGTTGACCATCCACTCGATAAGAAGAAGAAGACCAGATTTTAGCATATAATATCATCATTTCGAATACCAGTGACTAACCCTGATGTTGGAGGTTGAGACCGCCCAAAGGCTTCCGATATCACGATTGAGTCAATCCGGACTAACAAATACAGCTTATTCATAAACGCTCCATAACTAAATCACTCATTTAAAGTGTTTTGTCTCTTTTGCTCTTTAGAACATAGCGTTTGCCAGAAAGAGACAAACCATTGCTCAAGTGCTGTGAATAAGTATTTATGTATCTATCAATCATATCAAACGTAATACACTCTTAAAACGTAATTAACAAAAATATTGTTTTTTTTTTGCTTGAGAACATTTAGTATTGAAGGACAAACCAGTTATACAAATTAATTATTAAATTACCACAAAAATTTATATTGAATTAGTTAATTAAACATAACATTAGTTGTGATCAATTTCGTAACTTTTCGTAACTCAAAGCTGGACAAACATTTCGCAACCGAACCTTGGTTTAAATAAATTCAATTAATTTCATATTTACATGCTCGTTAGAAGTGGATATTTGGAATTCTTTCTATTGTAATAAATAATGGTGGTTTTAGTATTCAATGCGATGTGGTATTTATTAATTGGGTCGGTTTTTGGTTAAGTTGGTCTATTTTCGTAACTTGGAATAACTTGTCAATGTTTTCTTTTGTGTATTATGTATGTCTTATCCACTCTAACTTTTAAATATTTATCTATACATCAATATAAATGTTGCTTATTATAATAATTATTATTATTTTATTAGCCTTGGGTGTCCCATTGTTGGGCAAAGGCCTCCCCCCATCGTTTCCACTTCTCTCTATTTAGAGCTTCACGACGCCAACCAGGCAAAAATCAGTCGAGTTCATCTCGCCATCTTCTATAGGTACATATTACATAACAAAGTCCCCCAAAAGGTGTCTATCTGTATGTAATTGATTTTCTCAAAACCACTGAACGGATTTTTTGATTTCCATCAGCACACTGAGTGATTCACGAGGAAGGTTTGTGACTACTTTACATACCACAATATCTAGGAATGGGTGTAACGCGAGTGAAACCGCGGGGTACTGCTAGTTTTCTATAATACGTAATAGACTATGTCAATTTCAAACAAACTCCAAACTCTGATCCTTTTAAACTTAATAATATAAGTTTGGATGGAAGGAATTTACAAGGAAATTGTTTCACGACGAAAGATGTTCTCTTCAATCTAACTGAGAGTAAAGCGAAATGTTTAATTAATATTAACTGAGCGGTTTACGAGCTTTTTGTTTCCATGTCATAAAGTCTCATAATTGACCAGTGACCACATTTAATAACTATTCAAATAATATGCGGGTTGGTAAACAAGTCGCTTTGGTCTGTCCAGTCTGAATACCATAATGTACTTAATTTTCCAAAATAAATCAATAAAATAATTATACCTCAAACGAAAATAAAATCAATATTCATTCTTTGGTTGAAGCCGTCATGTTATCCGACTGTCCGACACTAAAGGGTAATGATGTGTTTTACGTTAGGTGGTTTTTAAAAAAAACTAACTATCTTCAGTTTATCAATAGCATCGATTGTAAGCAAAGAGTGATAAACCATACCATGCAATTTCATTATTTCTTATTTTGCCTTTTTTAATCAATTGAGCTTAATACGCCTAATAAATCCAATTACATTAATCCCCATTAAAACCATGTTTACGGCTTGTTAAGCTGTTGTTTGTTTTGGACGCGTGTACATGTATTTTTTGCTTCACCGTAATCTTCGTAAATTGAGCTTCTTAAGCCCTACCTTTATCTTAATCGTGGCCTTATCTCCATCTTACACATATATCTTATGTATCTCTATCTCTTTCTTCTATTAAGAAGATAATGCCGAATTCATTGCTGAAGTCCATGACAAGTGTGTGGTCTGAAGTGTCATCACTTGGTATGATTTTCACTTTAAATGTCAGGACGATCGGAGATGGGTGGGTGACACTAGCTTGACTAGCGTTTCTGTGTCAATATTCATCTAAAACCGTTCAGTAATTTTTGCTTGAAAGAGAATCGGACATACATAACATCCATACAACCATCTTTCCAAACTTGCTTGCTTTTATAATATTAATAAGGATTATTTTCCAATATCATTACTTCGACCACAACGCACACAAATTATTACCTCCAACCAAATGTATGTATTATTGAATACTCTAATCAGATAATCAAAAATCATTTACCCCAAGCAGTCACTGAAAGTATCAATATACTCGTAATGATCCCACTATTGTGTCTGTACATCATTGGCGTCGTCTTCTCGGAGTTGTTTTGGCTCAGTGCCATATATTTTTGTAGCGAAAGAGTGAAAATAACGCGACTGACCTTTGTTGGTGCCACTTACCTTCCCATGAGCACGCCTCTTATCATAAAGTACGGAAAAAATGGCGAATATTATTGTTTATAACCCTAACTATTTAGCGACCCTAATTTACGTAGAGTTCGTAGCGTAGTTCGACTAAGCAGTGTTAGCTCATTGAAATTGTTAAGCAACGTGCAGCTCGGATGGGATGCCGATAGTTACTATCTGAGCACCACTGTGCTTCGGAGGACACGTTAAATTGTCGGTCTCAGTTGTTTCAATCGTCAGGCCATGCCGGAAGACTTGCTAGTGCCAACCCTGGTGTCGCAGGTTTTAGACTTCCTAAACCCTACTCGAATTTACTTGCTTTAGTGACCGTTGACCAAAGGGAGCTGTGGTTACTGGTTTCTTAGGGTAAAACAAACACGACTCATTGGTATGCTAATTTCGTTATATCTGCCAAACATATCAAATGTAGCATAGCAACGTGACATATCAACAAATTATGAAACGTAGTTTATTCAAAGTTCTGGTACATATAAAGTCAATGTTGGGGTTCCCTCTTTGCCTTTTGAGGTAAGGAGCTATTTTAAGTAACTTATGTAAATAACTTCAAATTAGCTCCAACTTATGCAAATCTCCGTAATGGGGGGAAGTATACTACCCAATTATGGTGGGATTATTAAGGAATCCTTCTAATATATAAATGCGAATGTTTGTGAGGATGGATGTATGTTTGTTACTTCTTTACGAAAAAACTACTGGACGGATTTGGATGAAACTTTGCAGTAACATAGGTCATCAGAATAACACATAGGATACATTTTATCCCAAAATTCCCGTGGGAGCGGCTAGTACCTACAAGTGTCGTTACTTATAGAAACGGAAGTTAACATCTAGGTCACTAATAAATAAAAATCAAATTATATGCAGACGCTTACATGCTACAGACACACACAAGTACGTTTTATTCCAATACCATACATTTTATTAAGTAATTAACGAACATACTAATCCTCTTACTACAATTTTAATTAACAATCAGCATCCATTAACTAATCACCATAATCCGAAAGAAAGTTGCAGAATATCTCTAAATTCCAAAACGTCGATCGCCAACGAATGTTTCTAATTAAAATTGCGCGCATTTCGGTGCGCAACTACGCGGCGATAACGCTACTCAAATATGCGGAAAGATCGCAAGTCCAGACCAAACATTTGTTAATCTATCTTTAAATACCGTGACGCAGAACCCTGATTACGTAATTGTTCATTATCGCTTAATATACTTACTTTAACTAGTGTGATTGTTTTTCGGTTGTTTTGCCTGTACGATTTATTATAGTAGTTTTATCTTACGGGTGCCTTTGGGCCATACTTGTGTTAATTAATGGTATTGTACATACATATTGCCTTTGAAGTATCGACAGCATGGAAAGCTTGAGTAAAACCAAGGGTATTCGGAGAAAAGTTACTCATAGTGAGCTGTTATCACTACATAGTATAAAACAAAGTCGCGTCTGTTTGTCTTCTGTTTGTCTGTTTGTCTGTATGCTTAAATCTTTAAAATTACGCAACGGATTTTGATGCGGTTTTTTGTAATAGGTAGAGTAATTCAAGAGGAAGGTTCTTATGTAAAAAAAATTCCCGAAATTCCCACGGGAACGGGCACAACGCGGGAAAAACCGCGGGGCGCTGCTAGTATTAAATAAACTATAATCTTGACAACGGTGCCGAAAGACGCGTGACAAGTGTTCTATTTTCTGTGTTACAACTACAAGTATGGCCCAGGAGTGCTTGTGAAATAAAACTACTAAATCTCATTCATTATAATTAGGAGAGGAAATTAGTGATGGTTTTTAGTCTGTGAAAGAACACTGAATGAAAAAATTATTGTTAACGTATCCTGTAGGAACATCGTACCATTGGATCCAAGACCTCATTATAACGAGTAATAGTTAAAAGCATAGTTTTAGGATGCGTTTCCATTCGACCAATAACTACGTATTACAAAAAGATTATGACAGTTTCAATGCCTTGTTTGACAATTAGAATAATAATTGTCATTGGTTGATTAAGCTTCGTACAGCTCCGAAACGCAGTCTTAAAACAATATTTATTAATAAATAGTTACACTATCGTAAGTACAAGTGACCCAGTAATCGATATATAAATATTATCGTTATCATTTACAATCATATCCGTAAAGTATATTATCTGTAAATATATTATTATAATACACAAACAGACATAAGAACTTACTTGTCCATCCACCGAAACCATTCTACCAATTAACTAATTCTAAAAAACTGAGTAATTTTACTCACTTTTTTCGCGTTCAAATAAGTACAACAATACGTACCCGTCGTTTCGAGCGGATTACACCCTTCTTGGTCACGGGACAACTTGAAAACGTTTGTTTCATTGTACCAGGGATAACAAACAGTAACCGTGTTATGTGCGTGACAGCGCAGTAGCGCTCGTGACGTATTTTGACCAAGCGATGTATGTAAGTTCATTGCGATGGAAACGTGCAGCTCGGCCCCTACTTGGATGGGTGGCTGATAGTGGCATTTCTATCTGAGCGCTACCGTGCTTCGGAGGGCACGTAAAGCAGTCGGTTCCGGTTGTTTCAATCGTTAGACCATGTCGGAGGCCTTTAGGCGGTCTAAAGACCGACCCGACGCCTGGGTTGGCCACTAACCTACTCAAAACGAAATTTCAAATAAGCCTTTTTGAATTAAAGAACGAAGCCATAACAAACATCATAAATTGATTAACTAAAATTATACAATACCTACATATCATTCCAACTAATTATCTTTACCTCATATTATCATAGAATTTTAATTAATAATTAATTATTAAAGTCTCTTTAACTCGAACATCGATTAACGTTAAATAACGTACCGTAAAGATGTTAATTGAATAGTGTTCCACTAATTATTAGCAGTAATTATTCAAATGACGCTTCTAATGACGGTAATCACAACTTGGTCAAGGAAAATAGTGTTTTTCTAGATTATCAGTGTAAATGTAACTAACATAAAATGACATAAGGGCAGTTTATAGGGAATTTTCATCTCGAAATTCCCACGGGACCGGAAACAATGCGAGCTAAAATGCGGCGCGCATGAAAAGACAAGCCTGGTATTAGAGTTGTATACCACCGAAAGGCCTGAACATGATTCCAAATTTCAAAGTACATATTTCAATCCTTAACAAGGAAGATTTTGATGAATTTTGACATGGACCAAATGACATGATTCTGTCATAGACAAACCGAAACTCTGCATAGGTACAGTGCCACCAACTTAACTGTTCAGGTGGGCAAAATGGGAACTACAGCCGCGTCATATTGAATCTATACTATGTTAGTTAGGCTTTATATGATTGATATTGTAGTTTCTTAAATTTTAATGATATCTATAGACTGACTTGCAAGATATGTTTTAATTACCTTTGTTTCTTGGTGAATTTCTTATATTATGTATACCAAATTCTCCACTAGCGACGCTGTCAACTGAACAGATAAGATGGTGGGACTGTACTTCATATCCCATACTTTATATATCCCACTAGGAGCGCCCCGCGGTTTTACCCGCGTTGTGCCCGTTCCTGCAGGAATTTCGGGATGAAAAGTAGCCTATAACCTTCCCGTTGAATGTGGCTATCTATTACAAAAAGAATTATTCGAATCGGACTGATAATTCCTGAGATTACCTCGAACATACAAACAAACAATATTACAAATTTTACCTCTCCATAATATTAGTATAGATAATTCTCACTGGAACACAAGGGTGAAACCAGGAACGATAATAGTCGATTATACAAGACGTCGCACCTGTTGGAGCCTGTCTGGAGATGCGTAGACTCCATTAACCGCATTCCCCGCAAAGCCTTCAGATTGTTACCTCCTTTGCTTCACACCTCGGAATACCGACTGTTTCTTAAGTAGGATAAGTAATTTGTATAGTATTCGTTACAGTAATTAAGTTCGTGTAGGTTAGTGACTAACTCTGTTGTCGAAGTTTTTAGACCGCCTAAAGGCCTCCGACATGTTCTATCTATTATTTATCCGTACAATTAAAATTTATGAAAATCGGATTGGTGTTAAAGTAGGAATAATATTTTATATCCCAAAACGTACCACGAGTGAAACCATGAGGCGCCTCTAATATTGTAACAAAAAATTATCTAATCAAGATTATGAAGAACAAGTAGCTTCTTCTTGTAGTGAACTTTAATAGACTAATACTATTGTTTTCACCTAAAAGTTTAGTTCCAATTTTCGCCAGACTCACTAAGCTCTTATCTTTTCAACCAAATTACATCCATGTTACGGGTGCGGGATTATGTATTTTAGATAAATAATCCATTAATTTAAATTTAATGAAGCGTTTGATCCGGTAGATTAATTGATTAGTGTTTATGTAGATTATCTAGTTAGATTCTAAGCTGGTTGTAGGTGTGCCCGTAACTTTTTCAGTGGTTGTAATATTCAATGTTAGTAACTTGGCATATAAAATTAAAAATTAAACTTAACTTTTACACGTGGCTATAAAATAGCTTAAGTATGTAACGATAACGAATTGATGAGATTGATACTAGCTGTTCTAACTATTACCTATGGCATTTCCCACATCATCTTAAGCTATAACTAATTTATGCACTTATTTTCACAACAAACCCATTAAAAATATTTCAAAAATCGACGGACGCAAAGCTTATCACCACCACCATCAGCCACCATATTTAATACAATATGTCTTATAAGTTGTACGATATGTTTTATATTATACTACACATAAAAAGCGTGCATTCATCACAAACGTAGCGGACTGAATAGTGTTCTCACACACAGTCACGCACGTTTGGGATCGCGTGATGCGTATGCGCAAGTTACGTGTTGCACAATCTGAGGACGCCATTGATTGGGGCTGATAACTCGTTGAGATGACGCTTTTAAAACATCGTAGGGGAAATTAGATTCCTAAGGAATACTTGTTAGTCTCTCTTGGAGTACTTTGTCAAATTATCAATTGGAAAATTGTTATTGATACTTATATAGATAGTTATTGTAGAAGATTTTTTATAAATATACCCAGACAAATTCACTCACGGTTTATTAGACCCAAACTAAGCTCTAAGCTTGTAATATGGAATCTAACTAACTGATACTACTACATATACGAGTACATACACAAATTAATTGACACCCAGACGTCGTCGCCAAAAACTATGTTTTCACATATTGTTGACTCCGGGCGGGAATCGAACCCGCAACCCCCGACTCAGTAAGCGCTCTCACTGCCACTGTGCCAACGGGCTTGTCGAGATTATGACAAGGTTCTAATAAATTTTCTTAATGCAAAAATAGGGGCTTTATATGTTGGACATGTTTGTTAATATGTATGTCTGTAAAAGCGATTTTAATTATTTACTGCGGAGTTGCCCAAAAGGAAGGAACAAAACTTAGTTCAAATAAGCTATTGTTTATTTTCCTCTTGCTTATAATTTGAGTTAAGTGATGTTAATGTTTTATTTGCTTGTTTTTCAAATTTTTTAAGTTAGTTAAACAAATAATTTTAATTAGTGACGGGATTTTTTAGTTTTTTTTATTACATTTTTTGACAAGTTTCATTGATTGAGTGTGTTCCCGTTGAGTGTATTGTGTGAATAATATTTTTTAGCTTTTAACATGCTTATAATGGCAAACGATTTTTATCAGCATCCTCAATTTGTAAGGTTTCAATTTGGAAACCTTGTTCAGCTGTAGTGTTATCCTTGGCACTAATGGAGTATATCCTATTAGCAATGTGGATATTGTTGCATGAGCCGTATAGTACTTACTACAATTTATTAGTGGCAAAGTATCATATTCGAAATTAATTAACATGTAGTGTACAGTTGGCGCATAAATTCTGCAGACTAAATGCCTTTCGGTAAAGAGTAATCTATACTAATATTATAAAGCTGAAGAGTTTGTTTTGTTTGTTTGTTTGTTTGTTTGTTTGTTTGTTTAAACGCGCTAATCTCAGAAACTACTGAACCGATTTGAAAAATTCTTTTTGTAATGGATAGCCACATTCAACGGGAAGGTTATAGGCTACTTTTCATTCCGAAATTCCCACGGGAACGGGAACAACGCGGGTAAAACCGCGGGGCGCTGCTAGTACATATTAAAATTATTGAATATTTACTGTACAAACGCACAGCAATATACTATGTTGTACTTAATACCGAAAATTAATAAAGTATCTACATCACTACATATAGTATAAAACAAAGTCGCTTTCCGATGTCTGCTTGTCTGTCCCTATGTACGTTTAGATCTTTAAAACTACGCATCGGATTTTGATTCAGTTTTGTTTAATAGATAGAGTGATTCAAGAGGAATGTTTATATGTATAAACATTCCTGAAATTCCCACAGGAACGAGCACAACGCGGGTAAAACCGCGGGGCGCTGATAGTATTTTCTAAACAATGAATTTCCGTCCTCATTGCGATAAGTTTTCCAATATCGATTCTATTATATTAATTAAAAGCTAATCCCGAAATCAAAATCTATTTCCAAAACAAGTTAATTGAAAGTGGCAGAAACATTTGCTCCAGAAGTTTCAACCCTTGAAGTTAATGAGCCAAGTTCGGCTGGCGTTTAGCGTTGGAAACACTTGCTCATACTTTGTTTATTTACTTCATTTAGTTTGGTTAATTTAAACCAATTAAGAATGGCGTTGTAGATCCTGAACTAACACCTTTAGCACAACGACGACGACCAAGTGCAGAGACATGATGTGATAATTACGTTTGTTGATTGGTAGGATCTTTAAATCCGAGTTCTCGACCAACCAACACACAGTTATATCCTAACTCATTTGCTCATCGCATTTACTAGTCGTCGTTATACTTATATTGAACCTAACCTAACATCAATCTCTCTTTGCCCCCAGTCAATGATACAACTCAAAGAGCGCAAAGAAATGGACGAAGCCTTCAAAAAGGCTCAGAAACCTTGGGCCAAGCTCTTGCAGAAGGTGGAACGAACCCGCCTGGAGTACCACACGGCGTGCAAACAGGAACGGACGGCGCAGAACCAGGAGAGGAACGCCTCCGGCGACAGCTCGCTGAGTCCAGACCAGGTAGGTTCTGTACGTAAGATCAACATATCTTTTAGTACTAACGTTTTACGCATGTTAGGTACTAATTTTGGAAAGGATTTTTGTTTGTTTGCCTATACGAGTATAGGGAGAATGGTCCGGCTACAAGTCGAGAGTCGATTTTTTTTTGCAAATTAGATTTGAACTGCTGGTTTTAAAGATCAGTTGTGCATTTTGAGAAGATAATTTAGATTTGTTTGTGCTGTTTTTTTTAATTATCCGACTAAAATCACTTTTGTAAACAGTTGTTTGCATGCCTGCATGCGTTGATCAAACTTTATATTACTTATTTAGTTAATATTGTAAGTTTCAAAGTTTCAATAGACTTAATTTTTGCATGTTTTTGAATAATATATGTATTAAGGATGTAGCACTGTACAATTTACCATTTATTACCAAATATAGTAAAAACGAGTACTTTTTAGTTATCACTGGGGTTTTATCATTGATCGCCTTATCATGTTTATCAAGAGAGATCCCAAGAAATAGATTATACCTATTGAAAAATCCTTAACAATGATGTCATGTAATAATCGTTACATAATAATCACGACCCATTATTTATAATTGCAAATAATATTTCTCATACGTATGTTTGTTATTAAAATACTTCATTACTCATATAAAAATGCCCTTATATGTTGCATCGGTATTCAAGTAATGTAATTAACATTTATAGATACATTGAAATCCTTGAGAATCATAGGAATATGTAAGAACGCATTACAAGGCAAACAGTTCTTGGTTTACTGAAGTTATCAGTACAGCGAAGTTTAGACCTAATATAATAAACCTGAGTTTCATGTTTTCTATTTTGTTTATTTGTTTGTTTGTTTGATCGCCCTACTGTGTAGAACTACCGGTCAGCTTTCAATATACGTTTACACTCACACGATTTGCAGTCATTCGGCAGTATACTAAATGAAACGGGACTGTACTGTGGGCGATATAATATATAAAGTATTTTAGTTAATCCTAGAAATGCAAAAGTTATTAATGTACGTATGTTTGTTACTCTTTTACAAAAAAACTACTGGACGGATTTGGATGAAACTTTACAGTAATATAGATTATACATCGGGTAACACCGCGGGTTGCGGCTAGTACTTTATATATAACGACCCTAAATAATTCTTCTTGTATCTTGTATAATAAGCCTTATTTAATTCAAAAGGTCAGAATCAAAAGATAGGCTACTTTATCCCAAAACTCCCACGGGTAAAATAACAGTGAAACGTATCCGTAAACGTAGTTTCAATTCAAAATGTTTCCGTGAATCACATCAATGAGATCATTGGCTACAAATTCAGATATTTGAGGAATGAGATCTCTCGCTTGTTGTTAACCAGGTCGATACTATCCGGGTACATTGCGGTATGATTCATGTGTACGTAAATCTATACTAATATTATAAAGAGGTAAAATTTGTAAGTTGTTTGTTTGTATGTTCGAGGTAATCTCAGGAATTATAAGTCCGATTTGAATTATTCTTTTTGTAACAGATAGCCACATTCATCGGGAAGGTTATAGGCTATTTTCATCCCGAAATTCCCACGGGAACGGGTACAACGCGGGTAAAATCGCGGGGCGCTGCTATCAATAATACTAGGAAATTTACCAGGCTTTGTATCCTAAAGGATACGAGTAAATGGATTAGGGTGCGTTTCCTTTGAAGCGGAGCGGAGCTGTGCGAAGTTCTAGTTAGACCAATCACAGCGCAGTACATAAAGATTTTGACAGTGTCAATGCGTTGTTTGACAATTTCAATGCGATTGAGCTCCGTAATAGGTTTTGATGATTATGTGTTATATAATTATTATGATGGTTATACAGATGATGTTATGTGGTTAACAATGAGTAAATGAATGAAAGAGTTAACATTTCATGCTAAAATAAACATTACCTGATTGGCAATATACAATGAAAAAGGACCTCTCATCTTAACATTCCAATAACAGCTACTTTTGCTGAAAATTTGAAAAATGTCATCCAATTTCTTAACCCAATACCTCTCTCAAACAGACCCACTTACATACACTATCAAAACAACACACAATATCGATCAAACGAAAGTTCTTTGACCACTCGTCCCGTTTACATTTTATATGTTTTCGAGCTATCGTACTACACCCCGATCAATAGTAAGAAATTATTAATCGAACCACATGTTCTCATAAAATGCTATGAATCTTTCGTACTGTGTACAGTCGAACTAAGAAAATGACAACCGTATTAAGAACCTTATAAAATTTCTGTGATACTTACTGATGTGAATTGATTTTTGAGTTTTTTGCTGGGATAAGTCATCATCATAAATTTAAGAGCCAGGCTCTTGTGAGTCCGATGCAGACTTCTCCATTTATTCCTATTCAGAGCAAGCTCCTTCACATCTCTATACGACATGACAGACACGTTTTCTTTAATCTGACTCATGTAACTGAATCTAGGCCTTCCCCTACCTCGCTTTCCTTCAACTTTACTTTCCATGATATTAATGGGATAAAGTACTAAAATAAAATAATAATTCAAATCGGACTGTTAGTTCCTGGGATTAGCCTGTTCAAACTAAAAATGCATATGTTACATCCATAAAAAAATCTAATCAAATTAGCTTTACTGGTTTTCCTAAAATACCTATAGATGGTTGTTTTCATTAAACAAAATATAGTACTCAGGTATGATTTTCATGGAGCGACTGTACTTGTGTTCTAAATAAATTAGTGATGAGTGTTCTATGTGTCAGTGGTACGAGGTCGAAAATTTAATAACTGCTTAGAAACATGTGTTTATGATTGGAGCTTTCAGTTTTTGAGTGAACGTTGGAAGTGAAAGGTTTTCACAATGGAAGAATTGTCTTGTGAAAAATGAATCATGATCGTTTGAAATTTAACGAAGGATATTCAATCATTTCGAGTAGATTAGCGGCCAAGGCCAGCCTACATATTATCCCGAAATTCCCACGGGAACGGAGACAACGCAGGTTGCGTTAGTACGTTTTATTTCAAATTAGATGTTATTTTTCGCCTCTATCTAACTAATATATATTCGTCCGTTATCAATGCCAATACTTCAGCACAGTATCAAGAGTCCTTGGCGCGACCGTTGTGTTGTGATGTAACCGACGTACAGTGTTATCAGATACCGCCTGCGCTCTATGTCGCTGATAACGGCGGTGAAAATTAATAGCGCATATACTCTATTATTAGATCTTGTCTACTTCCAGCAAGTGGTGGAAGACAGGAGGACAGGGAGGGTTGGAATCATTTAGGGGAGACCTTTGCCCAACTGTGGGACAATATAGGTTAAGAAAAACATATTTGTAGGATTTTGTGTGTAACTAAAGATAGGTACTTGTTGTTTTTAATTACAAGTATTTGATTAGATACTTTTTCATTAAAAAGGGTATTCGGTCGGAGTAATAACGGCAATATTGTAAACACTCGTTGGTAACGGTTTGTTACGGACAGATTACCTATAAACTTGCGAAAAATTATAAATTGTATAACGTAATGCCTTGTCATAATGCTGTATAGATATTTATACTCAGTATAACTAAGGATAACAGTTGTAACAGTAGCTAATGGAGATAAACCTTTAGATTCCTGCTTTACTAAAATACAACATTCTCCAAAAACTGAAAGGTATTTAATTAATCGCCCTTCACTTACACATCCATTCACTATCACCATCAAGAGTGTACAGAAGTCTCTGTTACCATAACCATTTGATCGCAGTCTCTCTCAAAGATATGATTGTTCACGAAGACATTCTAAAGGCAATGCCCAATAATGGACCCACGATAGGGTATCATTGTATGGAGTCAATTGAAGATGTATTAGTGTTGTGTAGTTGACAGAGGATTGTATGTAATGGTGTGGTGATTGACATATTTAAGTTAGGTTAGTGGTCAACTCTGGTGTCGATGTCGGAGGTTTTAGACCGCCGAGAGGCCTCTGATGTGGTGTAAAGATTAAAAGAAGTGGGACCGATAATTAAACGACCGAATCGCTTGACCGACAAACTGTTGAAAGTATCAAACTGTATTAAATACCGGTTAGGTTTGTTAAATTAAAGTCTGTGCTAAATCTAGCAGAAATCCGGGGTCTTACTTGTATAGAATTGGTGTTTGGTAGTCGACGAAAATGTCTTGCATTTTGTCAATAGAAGTATATAACTTTTCTTTTTTCTACGGAGTTTATCCTGCTCTAACTAGACAATGTTTAAATACATCACAAAGTGCGCATATGTAAACAGAACAGAAATTGAATAAATAAATCATACTTCCTTGTCAAAATAAAGTTACAGTCGATACTTCATAAGTAAAAAGCTTCCTGTTAATAAATTATATTCTAACTAATCTTGTATCGACTTTTATATGTAATGCCGGGTTCACACATTGGCCGGGAAATGCCGAGGCTCGGAACGTTAAAGAAACCTTTTTGGAATTGTGATTAAAGTGGCTTCAAAACAAACAAACAAACAAAGAAAGAATTTCAATATCAACCCTATATATCTAGACCAACTCTTCTGTAAAAATAATTTGTTTGTATTCTTAGATAGATAATAGATTACTTTTCACAATATGTAATGTAATGTCTTCAATATATGTACTCGAGAATCGATCGTTCTGCTTCTAAACAGTTAAGCGATTATAATTGTATCTTTTCTTACTCATTGCAGACATCATGTCAGAAATTGACATGATGACTCTAGTTGTAAGTCGCGACTCGCGAGTGTGCAGCCGCGGCGTAAAAACGTTACGTCCGCGTCATCGCAAATAGAATTATTTTGGTTTCACGCCTCTTGGCGTGCAAGAGATTTAGAGCAGTCGTAAACTTCTAGTCGGACGATGAACCTTACAGATGAAGCTTTTGTACGTATAATCGTATTTTGTTGAAACGCCATTTAGTCGATACTTCCCACTGAAAGTGAATTTGAGTCACGCGGCGTTTTTGTAGTTTCTTTAGGATTATCCATCCCGCATCATGCATCCCGCGGTTTCATCCGCGTTGTACCCGTTCCCGTGGGAATTTCGGGATAAAATGTAACCCATGTGTTATTCTGATGTATAACCTATATTACTGTAAAGTTTCATCCAAATCCGTTCAGTAGTTTTTCGTGAAAGAGTAACAAACATACATACATACATCCATCATCATACAGTTTCGCATTTATAATATTAGTAGGATTAACTACACTATCTATATACCTTAAACTATTCGTTGTATTATTGTTTAGAAGAATTTTATTGTCTTTTTGGCTATCGTTAATTACATACGATATGAATGTCTTAACTAATTTCGACCCAAGGTTATCAACTGCCATAGTAGTAAATGGAATTAGTCGAATGATTAACGTAAGTAGATACTGGTTATGATTCTACTTTCGCTAAATAAATCAACATACAAAATCTATTATCATCGCCACAGCCATGACACAAATCACGAACAAATCAACCGACTGCAATCTGATAAACAAACAATAAAGATCATTTTTCCTTGCACCTTTCTATATAGACACCTGAAGTTAGTTCGTGCTATATCAATTGTTGTTATGGCATAATAGACGTTGGCGTTTAGTTCGCGTGATGTGACAGCCGTGACATACAACTGTAGTTGGTATTTTAAAGAGTAGTGCGATGTTTATGTATTTATTTTTTTGTCGAAGTAATGATAACAAGTATATTTCTTAATTCTATTGGTTAAAGAGCAATATTTCAAAATGTCTAGGTGTCCATAATGTCCATTGTCTTAGTCCAAACGGTGTTTTACCTCCATGTCCGGAAGATCGGGTATCACAATGTCGAGAAGTCGAAGTGTAGATGGTCTAACTAGGTGATATAATGTCAACTTGTCGAAAAGTGCGTAAGTGAAGGTAATGATGTCGAGGCCTAGATATAAAACAAGATTGACGTTTTTTTTTATGTCTTGTGGATATTCAACGTACTTATTATTAGTTAACCTTCCTATACCCGCGCGTTGGTCTGTGAGACCGACAAAACACATTTATTCGTTTATTTTTTTTATTGGCAACTCTTACAACTCGAGTCTTTCGCTAGCTGCCGGATTTGTTGCTAACTTCATATTAGTACACATCGCGCGTTTGTGCGATAAACTCGTGTTGTTGTTTTTGGCCCCCATCGGTCTGCGAGACCGACGCGGGTATATTTGCAACTTTTTATGTAAGTATTAAATTATTATTGTAAGTGTTTTTTTGCGCAATAAAGTAATTTTTACTGTATTGAATGTATGTATTGTACTACTTATGTGTTTATTACGTGTTGTTTTGTGTTTTTAATTTGAAGTTATGAATGATTTTGATGATTTTCATTAATTTTAGATTTCAATCTGCTAGCATGGACGACGAGCTCTTATCACTACTTTGCCCAGAACCTTGAGGCTGAGGCTGGTCGAAGTATATCAACTAGATGGTCCTGAGTCTTCTGCAACATCTAATAATAATAAAATAGGTCGTTGTGGTTACTGCTCCTCGAAAAAAAATCGGAAAACACGATATAACTGCAAAAAAAAAATTTGTTTAGAACATGCTGTTATGGTATGTTCTGATTGTTATGGTGAGGCTAGCAACTAAGTAAATTTGTGATTTTGTTATGCTACATTAAGCCTATTTTTAGTTGCTAAAAGTTTAGTTTTGTTTTCTAGAAGAAAAATGTTATTTTTTTTAATTTTTATTTAACCTAAGAGAGAATACTCGATTTTGTAGACTGCTATTTGAGAGTCTGATAGTCAGTAAAATAATTAAAAATTAAGTATTTTCCTACTTAAATCTATTTTATTAAATCCTTTCCTTGAAATAAATAACAATACCTTTATGGGTTTTCTAAGTAAAAACATATAAATAAAGCTTTTAAACATTCGGACTGTGAGACCGCGCGCGGGTATAGGTGTTACAAAAATTGACGCGGGTATAGGAAGGTTAAAGGGCGTTGTCCACAACATTGTGATCTATACCTACTAATATAATAAACGTGAAAACTTTGATCTCAGGAACAACCAATCCGATTTGAATAATTATTTTCGTATTGGAGCCACATTCAACGGGATGGGCTATTTTTAATTCCGAATTTTCCTCGGGAACGGGCACAACGCGGGTAATACCGCGGGGCGCTGCTACAATAATACAAATTTGTAACCTTAGCTATTATTATTGTTATGTATTTACATATTTTTCCAAGAACGCGCCAGAACGTCCCAATCGACACAGCTATTACCATCGTCAATAGATGGTTGTTTTCATTAACAATCCGATTGCTATTCAATCTATTGTTGATTGACGTTTAATGCGTTTTATTGTTTCTTTAATCGCTGTTCAATGTCTTTGAATAATGCGGCCCTACGTAATTATGTTATGCTTTGTTTGTGTTGAAATATGTCCCATTTGTACCCTTGAAATAGTGCATCTATCTAAACAATATCTACCTTATTCATAAACGCTGTCTAACTATAACACTGTTAGTAAGTGTTTTGTCTCTTTTGCTCTTTGGAAAATAGCGTATGTCAGAAAGGGACAAACCATTTGATAGCTAAAATGCTGTTATATTTATACTAGCCCTTCCCCGCGGTTTCACCCGCGTTGTACCCGTTCCCGTGGGAAGTTTGCGATAAAAAGTAGCCTATGCATTTATCTTCTTTTCATAAATACACTTAAAGGATGCAAGACCTAGTTACATCCAAATTCATTCAAACCTCACTAATTGTAACTTCCCTTGTTTGACAAGTTATAATTATTGTTTCACCGACTGAATATCTGAGCGTGAACACAATTCTGTTGAGTTTCAAAGGGAAGCATGTTAGGGGGTGAACCGTGGTTTAAATATTGAAACTAGGGTTAAACTAAAGGGAGGTCAGGGAATTAGTTAAGTGAGGGTCGTTAAATACGAGAGGGCGAGGACCTCTCGCGACTCATTCGGCAAATTGTCGGTCCTGGTCGTTTTAATCGTGTAACCACAATAAGTCAAACGGCCCATGATTTTCGCTCTTCTGAATAAAATCAAGCTATGCTCAAGAAAATTTGTAAGTGGAATATAATTTACTAGCAGCGCCCCGCGGTTTTACCCGCGTTGTGCCCGTTCCCGTGGGAATTTCGGGAATTTTTTTACATAAAAACCTTCCTCTTGAATCACTCTACCTATTACAAAAAACCGCATCAAAATCCGTTGCGTAATTTTAAAGATTTAAGCATACAGACAGACACGAAAAAGAGACGACTTTATTTTATACTATGTAGTGAAAATGTAGAATAATTTTTGTCTCTGTGTTAGCCCCAGTATCTCACTTATCATTGTTTCATTAATTTCGAGTAGGTTAGTTAGTAGCCAAGCCTGGTGTCGGAGTTTTTAGACCGTCTAAACTGGCGACATGGTCCATCCGTTGTCCATCATGGACCGACTGCTTAACGTGCCCTCCGAAGCACGTGTATTTCACTTATTTAAGGGTTGTTTTCAAAGGGTGTCAAACGGATGGGATGGGACCCTGACTAATGCGTATGTGTTCTTATTTCAAAGCATTTGCAAGTCCATCTGTCAGTATTACTGTCAGACTTTGAAATGGGTTTACGTTGCTTATAAATTAACGAAAAATACGTATTTTAGTAATTACTTAATTAGTAAATTGAAACAGGCTAATAGCCAGTTTATGTAGGTTAGTTTAGAACCGAAATAAGCGAGACTGACAATCAAACGTACGGTCAAGCACGGTAGCGTTCAGATAGAACTAACCACTATTGGCCACCCATCCAAATGGTTGCTGTGCTGCACGTTGCTTAACAATCGCTATGAGTTACTATTGCTTACTTAAACTATACCAGGAACACTACATTCGTGCTAAAATTACCTGTTAAATACTTACGGTGGCGTTCAGAATATGAATAACGTTTCATTTATCCATATTTATTTACTAGCAACGCCCCGCGGCATACCCCCGTTATACCCGTTCCCGTGGGAATTTTAGGATGAAAAATGGCCTATAATCTTCCCGTTGAATGTGGCTATCTATTACAAAAGAAGTATTCAAATCGGATTTGTAGTGAGATTAGCTCGACAAACAAACAAACTTACAAATTTTACCTCTTTACAATATTAGTATAGATTACTTATACATACAGAAGGGCCACTAGGTCAAATATAAACACCTATAACCTTCGTTACGTATGGGAACGAGGCAAAAACGTACATTAAACAATTTTCTATAATATTTTTCAAACCGTTTTTATTATTTTTATAACTTTATATGCATTTACTACCACGTGTTAATACGGCAGGTGTGTAGGACGACCCCATTCCAAGTTACATAATACTAGCGCGACATGGTTCTATCTGAATTCAGACAGGCATTTGTGGTCAACTGTTCGGGAATTCGTGATGCAACCCTGTTGTAATTAGAGATTGGATGTTTCAGTTATGTTGGGAAAGGATTGTGTAGATGCTCAATAAGGGAAATTATGGGCCAAGGGTAAAAAAATAATAAGAATATACTCATTGAGGGTAAAATAAATTTCAAATTTCTAAGATTTTAGAAAGAAATTAATATCCATCTTTATAATCAAGCTTATTTTTATTTAATTTTTTGTTTACTTGTCCGGGCAAATCTCAGAAACTACCAATCCGATTTGAATAATATGAATAGTATAGCCACATTCAATGGGAATGTTATGGGCTATTTACATCCCGAAATTCCCACAGAAACGGGCATAACGCGGGTAAAACCGCAGGGCACTGCTAGTATACTCATAAAAATATGATATAATCTTCTTTAAAACATGACAAAAAGAACGCTATCCTATATTTCACGTTATTTGATATTGATATCGTGATTACTTATCAGTGTTGTGATAGTGTCACAGTGTAGATATATTTGACGTTATCTCCGCATATTGAGATGGATAAAAGTATTTTTATTTTCACTTCATTTTTATGTACGTTAAATAGGATAGGCCAAAAACTAAGTCCTGAATATATTCCTTTTCTAATAGACCTAGAGCCCGTGAACCCCAGACTTTCGTCATTTTATAAAAGCTGAAAGTTTGTCAGCGCATGCTCCCACACACAGGTAAGAACGATGGACTATTATGAAGTTTGGGTTATAGTGGCTTTGGCAGATAAACGGTACTAAAGGTGTGTAAAATACCGATCTAAATTCATCAAATAATTAAGTGTGATTTGTGACATGACATATGTCATTTGAAAGCTCTTGAAGAGTTGTACAAGTCACCCTTTGACGGTGATATCGAAATCGACGGCCAACTTGGTGTTTTCGACCATTGAAGATTGGAGTTGACCTATGCTATGGACGCTGATCCTAATGCTCAACAGTGACATGACCTATATCATTTGAAAGCTCTTGACAAGTTGTACAAGTCACCCTTTGACGGTGATATCGAAATCGACGGCCAACTTGGTGTTTTCGACCATTGAAGATTGGAGTTGACCTATGCTATGGACGCTGATCCTAAGTGACATGACCTATGTCATTTGAAAGCTCTTGACAAGTTGTACAAGTCACCCTTTGACGGTGACATCGAAATCGACGGCCAACTTGGTGTTTTCGACCACCGAAGATTGGAGTTGGCCTATGCCATGGACGCTGATCCTAATGCTCAACAGTGACATGACCTATGTCATTTGAAAGCTCTTGAGGAGTTGTACAAGTCACCCTTTGACGGTGATATCGAAATCGATGGCCAACTTGGTGTTTTCGACCATTGACATTTAGTACCGTATACCTGCCAAAGCCACTATAACCCAAACTTCATAATAGTCCATCGTTCTTACCTGTGTGTGGGAGCATGCGCTGACAAACTTTCAGCTTTTATAAAATAACGAAGGTCTGGGGTTCGCGGGCTCTTGGTCCATAAAGCGACTTGCATGTCCTTGCTTATTTTTCGTAAACAACTCACATTCTGATATATATGTATGTTAATAGTCTGCAACACACTAATTCGCGACATATACATCTCGGTACAGTTATAAAAAGTTTTAACGAAAATTGCCCTGAAAATCGGAGCGAAAACGAAGACCACGATTTATTTCATCAAATTAGCTAAGTGCTTTGCTTAACGACTACTTATTTGAGATATTACACCTCAAATACAATCCATTGCGTGCGTCAAACGACTTCGTTAAGTGATGTGATTATTAGGAACACGCAATGTACGAATTACATAGTTTTTTGTTCAGCCGCCTTCGAGATAGTCGTGATTTTGATTCTTCATCTTTTTAGGTGACATTTTCAAAATAGATGCTTTTCCAAAATGTACTTTGAACTTCAAACTTATTTGCAATACCTTGTTCCTGTTTTTGTTCAATACTTCCTGTTGTCATTGTGTGAGTGATGAAGGTACTGTTATTTACATTACAAGTAAAAGTAAGATGATCAGCATCAAATTGCAATTCATTGTGAAATAAACCCAAATACAAAAAACAAATAAATCTATTTATAATAAGGAATGTTTACTAATGAGATGAGCACACAGATGCAACAGGGTCAATGTCACAGACGCTAACCTTCTCCTATGTCGACTAATGTCAACTTTATTGGGCAAAGCTCATTCATATGTATTTATTGAAATTATCAATATTATGCTTAAATTAGAAATATATTAAAGACTTCGAAAATATTAGCAATATATGGCTTGGATTCTTGTAAGTATCGTGTTTGGAATTTAGCAGTCACTAGCAGCGCCCCGCGGTTTTACCCGCGTTGTACCCGTTCCCGTAGGAATTTCGGGATGAAAAATAGCCTATAACCTTCCCGTTGAATGTGGCTATCTATTACAAAAAGAATTATTCAAATCGGTTCAGTAGTTTCTGAGATTAGCGCGTTTAAACAAACAAACAAACAAAACAAACTCTTCAGCTTTATAATATTAGTATAGATTAGTATAGATTAAAATGTTCCACGAAAACGGATGGACTGGAGAATTAGAGAGAATTTCGGGTAATTAGTATTTAATAAATAGTATTAGCGGTGTTGATGTATAAACCATGTTTTTTATAAAGTTTTACCAAAATCCATTCATTTGTTTTTGCCTGAAAGAATAACAAACATCCATCCATACATCTACGAGAACAGAATATCAAACATCATCATTCATCGATTCTCACAAACTTACGCATCTATAATATTAATAGGACTTTTCCCTCCATCAATGTTAGAGGAAACCATTCCATTAAAACCTAACCACATGATGTCCCTGTACAAATAATTTGCCAGGAAAATAATCTTCGTTTCCTCCCGCCAATAGAGCCCTCGATCAATTGTAATGAAGTTGTCATACGCTTCGTCTATTTATAGACATTTCGCCGGACATTTTTAGCACGAACCTGTCACTGTGTTCAATCACATAATAGATTTATCAGAAACCTAAAAGGATTCTATTTTTAGACTATTTTTTGTGACCATTTTTCCATTTTCTTTATTGGAGACTTGTACAGAAAATGTTGTTTATAGAAACCGATTTATAAACATGTGAACGCCTTACATCGGTTTGGTTTTTTATTTTAAACCATGTCGAGTTGAAATCCTTAGGCAGCTTAAGCTTCAGGCCTACCAATTATCAGCTATGCTTACGTTGTTATATGTTGCTATACTACTTTTGTTACGGGTCAAAGATTGGTCGATGCCAAATCAAAGATATAGCTAATAGCTCTATTGGAAGATCCTTAGAGAAGACTTAAATATTAACCTATAAAAAACTAGGATTATCAGAAGAAAAGAACAAAAAACACAAAATCCTAGTATTAACAAATCTTTTATCTCTAATACTTTTCTTAACCAAGTATTTCCATAGCAAACATCAAACGCTATATAAAGTTATCTGCAAGACAGCGAATCCGTCTAGCACTAGTCTATTACACCACGAGATATTCCCATGACATTGTGCTCGTAACACAGATTCCTTAGATATTGTAAGATGCCTAAGTATAGTCTGATGCTTTCTACTAGTGACGGGCCCGATCGTTCACAATCGGTCATTTGAATCAACAGTCAATGGAGGAATGTTTTTCTTTTTAATTTCAAGGTTGACCAGAACGAAAGTAGCTGAAACTTACGTTACTAACACGTTCCTAAGTAGGTACTATATTTTCTGTAAATTTAAAATAGACCCTACACAGAATTAAATTTATGTATTGACCATTATTAAGGTATACGATTCCTAAAATATCTACCAAAAAAAACACATACGGATTTTTCTTCTTCGGATATCCGCAGATACGGATATCCGAGACGCCTCTACTTTCAAACAACACTAAGTTGAATCTCGTGTCGTGTCTTTCGTTGTGGTATACTGTAGTTATATGCAAATCGTTTTATCGACAATTGTGTTCCATGTTGGTATTTTATGAATGGCGAAACGTTTTGTCTGTTTGTCGATGTTTTTACCGGTTTATCGGTAACGTTTGTTTGGGCTGCAGGTTGGCGTTTATGTGCCTACTCTCATAGGGAAGTTGCTACAAAGTTTCTTAAGCTTATAAACAAGGTTAAAAATAAAGAAAAAACAATATCAGAAACTAGCAGTGCCCCGCGGTTTCACCCGCGTTGTACCCGTTCCCGCAGGAATTTCGCGATAAAAAGTAGCCTATGTCCTTTCTCAGGCTCTGGACTAACTGCGTACCAAATTTCATTCAAATCGGTTCAGTAGTTTTAGCGTGAAAGCGTAACAGACAGACAGACAGACAGAGTTATTTTCGCATTTATAATATTAGTTAGGATGAAATTGAAACTACGTTTACGTACACAGTTCGCTTTTATTATACATTTCTATCTGACGTTTCGGCTCCTTTACCGGAACCATGGTCAAATACGTTATATCCAACAAAATAAATATAATTTATGAAATGAAAATAAGTATAATTTAATTAACACAACCCAATGGCATCTGCCATTCAATACGACATTTCCGTCCATCACAGGTATGCTAGACTTCAGCATAGCTATTAGATATTCGAGGTTCTGTACATACCTCAAATAACCAAGTGTTCGACCTAGAAACCAACCGCCGCAAAGGAAATTGACTGTCGCCTCTGAACGGGTCTCGTATATAAATACTAATATACTAACTATGTATAGGCAATGTTATTCAAAGAGTAATTTCGTTAGGACGGTAAACTTGTTTGATGGGTGACTCGGTGAAGTGGTGTAAAATTAGTTTATTACGTGAAAAGTGAATAGGAATAGTGTGATTTATTTATTTCTAATAGGTAGGATAACTATGGGGTATTTAGACCGCCTAAGGCCCTCCGACGTGGTCTGACGATGTAATTTTAATCACTACATAGAAAAAGTCGCTTTCCGCTGTCTGTTGTCCCTATGAATGCTTAGATTTTTTAAATTACGCAAAGGATTTTGACGCGGTTTTTTAAAATAGATAGAGTGATTCAAGAGGAAGGTTTATATGTATAAAAATTCCCAAAATTACCACGGTAACGGGCACAACGCAGGTAAAACCACGGGGCGCTGCTAGTCTATAATATCTGTCCAATAAGTGGCAATCGTTTCGGTATTCCATTATCTTTTATATCAACATGTATGGGATATGTAATGATTACGAGTTTATCACATGACATTGCTTTACGTTTTGATACAACCGACCAAGTATAACATTTTGCTATTAGATATACTATTTAAGTAATACTTCTTTTGAATTTTAGTGTGATTTTAGGGATTATATCTTCAGTGATTTGAGAGGCCTTTGCCCAGTGAGACATTACCTGCTAATAATTGTTATTATAGCATAGAAAATGGAATTGGAACGGTCCTATAAAAATAAACACATGAAATAAATATTGACTTGTAATAGTAAAAACTGCGTATTTCTCACAAAATATTCGCATAAAAACCCATTTCGTTGAATGACCACCTCTGGTTTCCATTTTGCCTCACTGAGGGTAAAAAATATAAAGTTTGACTATTCGTGAGGGTCACAGAGATCGTACCGATTTCTATCACAATGCCTTGATTTTTTTGGTAGTTTCTAGAAAAATAACTGTCTGTTTGATTGAATTTTTTGGTGTCTATTTTTAAAGTACGTTATGTAGTAAAGTTGTTCGTTTTGTTAATGGACATTCCTCGGTAAATCCGTTCGGTAAGTTTGTTAATAATACGGTAATATCATGTTCTAAGTTCTTAGTAATCACTACATAGTATAAAACAAAGTCGCTTACCGCTGTCTGTACCTATGTATGCTTAGATCTTTAAAAATATGCAACGGATTTTGATGCGGTTTTTTTAAATAGATAGAGTGATTCAAGAGGAAGGTTTATATGTATAAAAATTCCCGTAATTCCCACGGGAACGGGCACAATGCGGGTAAAACGCGGGTGCTATTAGTATATTAATAATTTTGTAACATCCTGATATTACCCGCATTACGAGTAACCTGTTTCCATATCAATGTTATATGTATATTAATTTGTATTTCTTGTTTGTTTTTAAAGAGAATCGCATTGGTAAGATTGTGTTGGTTTGAATTGTTTTATATTGCTAGAAATCATACATGTTTACAACCTACATCATTTAAAACTTGTAAATACATGCTAGTCTTTAACTACACTGCGCTACCTTTACATTTTGTACTGTTTAGATTACAAAGTTTTCACAGCTTACGAAGTCAATTAAAAACGTTTTATTGAAGTCACAGACGAGTTTGAAGTCGTAATGAGGGTGTTAGGGGTGGCCCGGCTCACTATGAAGCTCACCGTACAATTAACATTACAATCAATTACTGACAACCTTGAGTAGACTAGCTAGGGCTTTGGGAAAAAAAAAGAAATTCACTTTTTGAATTACATAGTTTGTTTTTTTTTTCAATTTGTTTTTTTGTTTGTTTGTGAAGGATGTTTATATTGTTTAAGATAAGCTGTAGTACACATCGGCCAGACATAAACAAGAAGTAATGTTTCTATGAAAATGTATGCTGCAGTTCGCGTCGTGAACGTCATTTTAATTGTCGATTAAGTAATCGACTTAATATTTCATACATATCATTAATTAACCTGTCACCCGAATAGTTGGCGCTAGTGTGAATATTTTGTAGATCGCGATTACGTTATTTTCTCATATTTAGTGGGGTCTCACGCCCATACATATCGTTAGCTAAGAAGAAAATTTCCTCTTTATAAACAGTATATAAAATATATATAGACAGATAGATAAATAGTACTATGTCTAGCTTATGGTAACCCTATTTTAAACCCCGGATCTGTCTATATTTTATATAGATTTACCGAGTGACGCCGGCGGACGCGACAAATTCGCTTGCAGACTGTTCGTAGTAGATATATTTTGTTTCGCTATTTTGTACAGTGGTAGGATTTGGAATTTTCATAGTTTTGTAGGAATTGTTTTAAGCATGTTTTAGTGAATGATTATTTTAAAGCATGACTTGGATTTTAATGTTTGTCTCTTTTTCAATTAGCTAAATGAAAACTTACTCTCGAATATTCAAACATTGCTCAAATTATGTAACCCCCAATGTCCGTTTAATAGTTGTCAAATATTATAAGAAGGAGTCAATTATCTCCTTATTTCAATGGTGTTTGACTATTCGAGGGTTAGAAATATATTTTTTTGTGACTCCCCTTAAAACTCTCAAATGTTTTGAATAGGAACAGTTATTTTGAAATACTGTTTGTGAAACAAGACGAAAAAATAGAAGCCTAGTATTAATAAAGACCCAAACAAAAACACTCCAATGCAACTTAAGAAAATCAAGTTTTAAACATAAACAAAAAACAATTCACTAACATCTATCCTACTCTCACACAGGTAAAGAAAATGGCGGAACGAGTAGCGAAGTGCCGCGAGGAAGTTTCGAAAAACCGGGAGAAGTATCAGGCAGCCCTGACGGAGATCACCGCGTACAACCCGCGGTACATCGAGGACATGACGGCGGTGTTCGACAGGTGCCAGCAGATGGAGGCCCAGAGGCTCACCTTCTTCAAAGACGTGCTCTTCAGCTTCCACAAGTGTCTTAATATCAGTCAGGAGCCTTCGTAAGTGTCTTCAACGTGTGACATTCGGAGGGATCAGTTGGATTCTCCTTCAGAGATTTACTAATGATGTAAAAGACTAATATATGTCAGATACTAACAGCGTCTCTGATGTATTAGTAATATTTCTGCAAAGTTTCATCTAAATCAGATCAGTAATTTTTGCTGCAAAGAGTAACAAACATACATCCATAAATTCTTACAATCTTTTTAACAGTTTCCTAACCCAAGAGATAGAGAACAACTTATATCCCAACTCTTATCTTAATCTACCTATAACGCAAATCTCATTTATCACCAACATCTATCCATCTCTAAACCCCTCTTCTCCCATTCCAGGTTACCCCAAATCTACGAGGAGTTCCACCATACGATAAACAACTCTGACCATCAGAAGGACCTCAAGTGGTGGGCGAACAACCACGGAGTCAACATGGCGATGGCATGGCCGCAGTTCGAGGTACAACCCCACGGGAAGCACTACTGGCCCACAATAACACTCGTACTAGATAGGGAATGACAGAAATTATACTCAGTGAACAGAAAAGCATATTATATTGTCGAATTGAGAAATATCCCTTATTGAAGTTTAAAAATGACAATCATTCGTTAATTTCGAATTGGTCAGTTGTGCCCTGGTGTCGGGAGTTTTTTAACAGCCTAAAGGCGTCCATGGTTTAGCGAGTTGAACAACCGAAAACCTAAATGATATTAATGTACGTAATAATCACACTAATTCCTTATTTTGATACATTTACCAGAACGGTTATGACTACTTAATAAGTTTCCAATGCTATAATGTTGAGAACTGTTCAGTAGTTATGGGAGGACCAATTTATTATAATATTTATTTCATCAAATTGGTCCATAGATTTAAAAACAAAAATTAACAATATGAACCAGTCTCTGAACTTCTGAACTGAATTCATAGTAAAACTAAAATAATTATCAATTTATAAGACGTAACTTTTATAAGAACATCCTTACATTTCGTATTATTTTACAACTTATTAATTCGTACAATTATATTCTGTCATTCCCTCCTTCAAAGTACATACATACATCAGTACATGTTGTCTTGTTGTATGCATAACTAGTGCCACGAAATACGCCCACGCAAACAGAACAACACACTTTTTTGTTTCACAGTCGGGTAGAAACAAAATCATTTTATGTCTGTTTGTGTGACTGTATTTTGTGCTTAGCTTATTAACTGTTTTTGAGGTCCACATCCTTATTAACTAAAAAAACTTTTACCAAAAAATTCAAAAATTAATTAGGCAGTGCCCCTGTACCCTCTTTGAGCCATAAAAAATCAGAAAAACAGAATATTTATCCTTTCTCTCAGTAAATAGTCTCAGAAAATGTTTACTAACTTTTACTTTGTTTTTGATCATATTTGATAGGTTAGTTATAATTTTGGAAACCACACAACAATCAAAAGTACCAATATCTGTCAAGATGTGGGCCTTACAGTATTTAGTTAGTCAGAACATTTCAAGCATGTAGGTAGTCTATACTTATCAATACAATACAAGTAGCTCAAGTTGACTTAAGTAACACGTATTTAGTGCAGTTTATAAAAGTCCCCGAACACTTTTTAACAACTTTTATGTCAAATTCGTAATTTTTTGACAAATATGACTGTCAAATTAAGAGCTCTTTAGTATTCGGGGATTAGATAGCTATTTAGGACTTGCATTTGCATGACCTATAATTAGTTTGATAATCAATTTTCTAATCTTTCTGTTATCCTAACTTTTATAAAGAACAAAGCGTTTTGTTTGTATAATTATTATTGTTAAGACATAATTTTATAACGAAGACAAGATTAAAAATAGGTCTAGTCCATATAATTTTAGTTAAGTTAGTTGGTGATGGATACAGATAGTACAGATAGTACAGCATTTTATTGGAGATGCTATTTAAAAATCACGACTTGTCAAAGTAATAGGTAACAATAGGACTCATTTGGAACTCTCCATTTCTGAGCATAAATAAATAAATATTCCAAATTCACACGCGGATGATGTGATATGTGTGATGATATAGGCTGTACTAAAAATACTAATAAGGCCTCTATTTCATCTTTATATGACTTAGTCGGCGTCCCCAGACGGCCTTGCGTTACTAGTTAAGTCATATATTGTCACAGATATTTTTTAAGTAAAGACCGACTTGTTAATTACACCTAATTATCTGCCCAAGGCCAATGATGTAAACCACAAGAGACGCTCATAGATAAATCTAATGCTGGAACAAATATTAGACGGATTTTATCAACTTTGGGCTGATAGCGAAAATAAATATTAGAATTATCTACAATATTAAAATACATATTTAAAGGCTTAGGTTGTTAATCTTATGACGTAGGGAAATTACGTAGTTAAAAATGTTTTAAGAAATACGCTTATAAAACGTGAATTGTTGGTCCGCCAAATCGTAATAGGCCTAATAAACTAGTACGTAGTGTGACAAACAGAAAAAACTAAAAATATAAATTAAATCGTACGAAACGGAAGTATTTTAATTATATTTCAATCGTGAATTTCAATATTACACTGAACAAAACCAACATCACAAAATCACTGAAACAAAAAGCAATCTAAATGACAAATCCATTGATGATATAAGGAGCAAACCAAGGACAGCCCAATACCTCGCGTCCATTACAAATACGTGCCGGACGCGGCGACCGCGCTGGTGACGCGCGTGGCGGTGCGCGTGCGCAGCGTGGGCCCCGTGTGGGCGCGGGCGGTGCCCCTGTGGGCGCGGGTGGGCCCCGTTTGGACCCGCAGCTGGGCCCGCGTGCGCCGCGCCCTACCCTGCCTCGGCGCGGATGGGAAAGTGCCGCCCTCTGAGACATCATCCAACAACAACTCGCGGTTCTATACCAACCCGTTGATGGTACGGACCAGAGAGAATATAGACACGACGCCACGCGCACTCACTTTATTAGTTGACACTCGTGGTGTTGCCATTGCGTTCTGTTTAGCACTGGGATTGAGGACAACTTAATCAATTCGATTTTGACAACTAAATTCATTTGACATAATGACAACTAAAACACGTGGGGATATTTTGAAAAATAAATAAAACTAATGGTCACCCTGGTCGGGTTACAAAGTAAGTAATCGATTTATAAATCGATACCGCACAGCTGAAAGCGTTCACCATCGACTAAGAATCGCCACGTTTGCACAAAAGATTGTTGTTTAGAGCTGGTGTTACACGGTACACCTTAACGGTTGGTGATAGAGGCGATTTTTGAAGGAGTTTATCATGGTTTCATGTCACTTACACCCATTCTCATCCGCACCGAAGTGAAGGCGTAATATATCGATTGTTAGGGGTATTGGGTACTTTAGCGGTACAAGTAGGCTCAATATTGAAAAAATTAGGGATTATTATACAAAATTGCAGGTTTCTATGGCAGAGCTAAGGTTTCAAAATTAGGTTTCAAAATTAAATTATGTTAACTAGGAAATAATTAATTATGTTGACCAATAAGTTTTAATTTACTTTGAATTTCTACCAAAATTTATCTAAATTATACCCCTTTAAACCAAATATCCTTTTAAATTAGATGCCTAATCGCATGACTATAGTCTACTAGAACTGTCTCTTAGTAACTTTCAACTTTCCCTTAAAATCGTTGAGTTGTTTGCATCGGCTGCTTCAGTTACTACATAACGTTCACTGGCTTTGAATGGACGTGTTTTTGTTCAATTTATTAATTTCTAATTTATTTTTTTTACATTTTTTGCATTGAACCGTGCGAGAAGTTGTGACTTTATTGTGTAGAGGATATAAACCACTTTGAATGATAATTTCAAGTCGATTGGTTTTTGCCAGATCTGGCTTACACTTACAGGTCAGCCAAATTTAATTTACACATTTGGCTTTGTTCTACTTTTAAGTAATTAGCTAGATTTGGTATTATTAATATTTGGCCACATTTGACTAATACGATGTTAAAAAATAATCAATTTGACAATAAGTCATATTTGCCATTTATCACAGTTCAAAGTCTTAGCCAGGCATAACTAACCTAGCCAGATTTGGTTTATGTCCTATCCAAATTCGTGTCAGTCACGACTTGTCGCTCGTTCGCTTTGTGACCCGTGTGTCGCGCAAGCAGGAATACACGGAGGAGTTCCGAGACATCGCCAAGGGCAAGTCGAAGGAGAGCCTCCCCACGGGGCCCATCACGCTGCTCAACCAGCGCCCGGTCAGCGAGGATGTACGTTACAAATGTCATAAACAGATAGTTGAGAGGATATTCAAACGGCGAACAATTTAAGCGGCACACGGTGCTGTCAGTTTTGACAACAAGTGGCACTGACATGTATAATTTTCATCAGTAGACAACTGGTGTCACTTTTGACACCTAATGTCGCTGACAACTAATGTCATTTTGACAACTCATGTCAAGGTTTTTGAAAATTATAAAAAATAATTATTGACAATAATTGTTGTTTGCAAAAATTTTACTGTTCACAATTTCTAAATTGCAGTTTGGATAACTATTGTCAAAATGAGATTGAATTAAGTGCTGCTTAAATTACTGTCGTTTGAGTATTCAGTGGATGTGGTGGTGAAGATGACGTGTTGCATTACAAGTTTAAATTTTTTGGTAAGATGGTCCAATGTGTTGTTGTTTAGACGGAAATAGGCCAATCTATTATTCTGTCAGCTTAATATAGATCTATCTATCGTTTGTATATTTTAAACGTATACTTACTTATTAATATTACGGTTAAAGCTTTTTATATACAAAGTATCTTTTTATATGTGCAGTAATAAAAAAATATATACTTACTGTTTTTATGTTCAATGAGCATAGTGTAAAAATTGCAATTATGTAACTTAATTAATTAGTTAGTTTTGCATCAACTATGTATTTACTTTTATACATACATTTTTTATACCAATATTGATGAATTGTCATTTTGATATCTAGTCGGGATTTAAATCAATAAATTTGTAATGTAATCACGCACATCTATGTCACATCACTATAAAATAAAGAGCTGGAACACATTTTACTAAATAAATTTTCGAGAAATTGACGTTGAATTTGTGACATTTATCAGGTAAGTTAAAGAGTGTTTTCAAAAATGTTTTTAAGCTCTACAGGATTCAAATGAGAATGAAATAGCGGCGATCTACGAGCGACCTGGCGAAGTGGCGAATTGGCTTTATTGACTGCGGCATGTGTTAAAACAAATTAAATTACTCTGTAGTTCCTCTAGACTGGTGTTATGGTCATTCTCATTTTGATCTTTATGTTGTAAATATAAGGTCGCTTTTTATATATAATTTTATATCCCTTTATATTTTTTAACTGTTTTTTATAAGTGTTGCATGTTGGATGTCGCTTTATATGAAGTATGCATTATGGCATGTGTCAATTAATACTCTTAGGTCCTTTTATACACGACGTATGTATCTATATATTATATTAAAGTATATAAGTAAAGATTTGTTAACTCCCCTTTTTAATTTTATAATGAAATGTTACCCTTAAATCTTAAAAATTGTTGTTACAGAAGGTGGTACGATTTGAATACTAATGTGTTTAAGGATCGACTTAAATTTACCTCAAAATCTACTCAAATAATGACTATTTGTCAAAAGTGTCATTTTGACAAGTTTTTGTCAAATTGATTGGAATTAACGACTGCTTAATTTGATTACATTTGAGTATTCGGGTATATGCCTTGATATTTTTATTGAATTAGTTAAATATATACATATTTAAATACCGCATAATCGTACCATCTTATCCCATTTTTATATAATATTAATCCACAATTCCTAACACATAGTTGTGTGCCCACAGGAGTTACCACCGATCACAGCGAATAATAAGTCGAACAAAGGAAACCACGCAGAGGTGGCGCCCCCACAGCCGGTGGCCGCCAACAACACTAACAACACGATAGACAAGAAGAATATTAGCGCTCCTATAGCTGTCACGTGAGTACTTCATTGTCATAGAAACTAGCACTCGTGACGTAGTTTGACTAAGCGATGTTAGTTCATTGCGATTGTTCAGCTACGTGCAGCTCGACCCCTACTTGGATGGGTGGCCGATAGTGCTATTTCTGTCTCAGCGCTACCGTGATTCGAAGGAGACGTTAAGCAGTCGGTCCCGGTTGTTTCAACCGTCGGACCATGTCGGAGGCCTTCAGGCGGTCTAAAAACTCCGACTCCAGTGTTGGCCACTAACATATTCGAAATGAATGAATGTAATAGAATCGTAAATAATGACTTCGTTTACAGCGGCCATCACTCACAATCAATCAAACTTAGTAATGGCTTATTCGAAAGTTATTATCAGAACGTTAATAACCTTTACTGTTACATAGAGATTAATCTTATAATTGAGATGAAACCCTTTAAACGAAGTAAAGCGACATCATTCAAACATACATCTTATACCTCTCTTAACAACCTATCCTAACCCTCTGATACCTCTCCTAACAATCTATCCTATCCCTCCTATCCCGTAGTATAGAACATGTCGAGATATACGCGTGTCCGAGCGGATGTTCGCCTCGGGTTGGCGTGCTCGGCGAGCAGTTGTTACGGCTCGCGTTACGCACTAACGTCACTAGCTCCAACATTAAGATCACTGATATAACGGATGCGGTTGTTTTGTTAGTAGATAGTGTTTATGTAACCTTCTTTCATAATTTAATTTTTTTATGATTTTTCCTGTAACTATCCCTTCTCTTTGATACCAGTGAGAGAGACGTAAGATTGTGACATTAATATCGAATGTGTTATGACAATTAATGTCAAATAATGTCAATTAATGTTAATGACATACGTATCTCTCTATAATGGTTGCAAAGAGCTAATAAGTGCGATGTCAAAGAAGTTATCGTACAGACTTAATTGTACTTAAATCATGTATTAGTTACATCAATCCATCATTCGATTTACTGAATTAGTATTCTATATCATATCATCAGTTTCATTCCAATGCCGTCAGCTGGTAGTAGAACAAAGCTTGCTATTAGCATACCAGTAGTAAGACAAAAGTGGACTGGGCGCCATCTAATGACATAATTTTAGTTCAATTTAGTTTACTAACCCACCCTTAATAATTTCCAGTAACGGCACAGCGTCAGCGCCAAAGTCGAACAAGGCATCCCCCACGAAAGACAACACCAGCACCGGCGGCGGGGCGAAGGGGCAGGAGAACCCGTTCGACGAGGACGAGTGGGACGAGTCCTCGGGCGGCGCGCTCACCGACACCGGCGAGCCCGGGGTGCCCGTGCGCGCGCTCTACGACTACACCGGCGCCGAGAGCGACGAGCTCACCTTCAGGCAAGGTCGGTAGAGGGGAGAGGGGCGAGAGGGGAGGAATGAGTTAGGCGAATGGAGGGTAGATAAGAGGTGGAGAGAGGAGGTGGAAATGACAAATAGTGTCCTACCTGTTTGTAAAGAAAGGGCTGGTATATGGGATGGTACATATTAAGTTGGGGATACGTGACAGTAGGAGTTAGATAAGAGGAGAAGAGGAGGGCTGGAAGTGTCAAATAGTACCCTTCTCTGTTTGTAAAGTAAGGCTTAGATGGAACATATTATGCTGGGGACATGTATGGTAATATGATGTTTAACCTCCTATCTACTGTTCTTTACTTTCCCATGGAAGAAGATAGAATGATGTTGAGAAAAAGAAGTGTTGATGATGAAGATGATGCGTGGATATTGCTCTGCATCCTTAGAAGATGCAGAGCAATATTTTAGCCAGTTTCGTCCCATTGTTGGGGCAAGATTATCATTAATTTTCAGAAACCCTTACATATTCTTAACTACACCAAACTCAAAACCGATTTTTTCTTTTCCAGGTGACTTATTCGAAAAGCTAGAAGATGAGGACGAACAGGGCTGGTGCAAGGGTCGTAAGGACGGGCGGGTGGGGCTCTACCCCGCCAACTACGTGGAGCCGGTGGGGCACTAGCGGGGTGACTGGCGGAGTATAATAGTTATTCAATAAAGGGGTTGAAGAAGGGATAAATTAAACCGGACCAGGAAGACTTCCGTACTTTGACAGTTATCTGTAATATTTGTCTCTATAATTAGTATACCCGTTTCACTCGCCATGCCTTTGCTATTGTCAATGCCCTGTTTGACAAATTCAATGCGTTGTGATTGGTCGATGGAAACGCACGCTAATACTATTGGACACTAGTGATATAGGCAAATAAATAAAGGTCATTAACCATGAAAGTATTCCTGCTTCGGGAGTTTACTTTAGAAAAACTCCAATTTCAAAGTCAAGTCAGTTCTGACTTTGTTTCAAGCTCGACTATACCCATATTCTAGTTTGAAGTTTGTGACAGCGCTGTTGTGACTCAAAAATCAATTTATGTTGGTTTTATCTGGTTAGGACTGACTTGCTTAGAATTTTGAATCAGTTACTAATATGTACTGTGTAAATCAGAGTTAGCTGTCAAGAGTTGTAGAGAGAGAGAGTGCTCACAACCCTAGCTTCATCTCTTGTGACCAGAATCGTAGTGAGGGGCGGTTAGTGTGTGGTTCTAGCGATATTTAAATGTAAAAACCCCCGAGATTTGAACGTTGCGTCCCTAGCAGTGCCCGTGTTGCCAGTCCCTTATTACGTCTCTGGTTATAACGTAGAATAACATAATACAGCAAATGATTAATGCTGTAGCAGTAATTTTTTTTTGTTAAACAGACTTTAAAAAAAATTGTAGTAAATTAAAGTTAAACGGTAACTAAAAGAAAATCTTTATTTTGATATTTTTTTAATGACATATTATATAAACATTATTAAAAAGAACAGTAGTTGTCAATTTATTTGGTAGATGTTCGGAGAAGAGCATTGGTATGATTTTGAATTTGTATTTTAGTATCAAAATCCATCAAATATTGTGTATGTTTGCTTGATGTAAGAACTTATATGATCTAGAGAACTTATACAATATTTTCCAAATTAATTGCCAACAATTGTAGTAAAATAACTAACTTTTATACTCCGCTCAATCAACTACCCGTCTCAGGAGAAGTCAGAAATATGTTAACATATTGTTTTAACGAATGTACCTACAGCAAAATTACTGTTGAATCAAACTATGTGGTTTTAGCTTTGTGACATGCACTGATTATACATGCTAGGTGACTAATGATTCCCCATAAAATGTAAGTTTTTATGTGCGCGAATTAACAGCTGTCAATAGATATTGTACATTAGAATAGTCATTTGTTTTACATTGAAGTTTTAAATCGGAAATCTTGGCCGGTTTGAATGCAGCATTCTTTGTCGTTGTGAATCTGCGTTGATTCTACAATTTAAATATAATACAGGCAATCCTTAAAATATTGTGACTAAGTACTATTATTACTAAAAGCCTGTAATGTGCCACTGGCAAAGGCCTCTCTTACTGAATATACCATATATTATATCAGTGAGGATCAGACTTATTAATAGTACTTAGTGTAATAATATGTTTGCTGCCTGGATCGAACACACAACTGAATAAAACTGCACATCGATATACTGAGTGACCTTTCCCCCGCTTTTTGTAAACTTTTTATGAACAATTTCGAAACAAAATTTTGCAGGTAAAAGGAGATTTTGGATAAATTTTGACCCTTTTGTATGTTTCTATGATTGTAATATTGTCGACATTTCATTTTGAAGCGTTAGAATAATGATATGTGTGAGTGTTAGGTGGTTGTCAATATTCTTGATTAATTGTACGTACAACACGCGAACCAAAAAAATATATATGTTTAGTGAAACTTACGACTATAAGGTATATTTGAATCCATCGTAATGTAAGTACGAGTTTTGACGACTTTGTAATATATATATTGAACAAATCAATACTTGTGTAATCGATATTTGTTTTTTTAAACTTAAGTTTTTGTAATCATCAATAATCAATCGAAATTCGTACTGACTTGGAAAATATTATTTTTGTTTGAAATTATGAACATGTAAAGTACATGTAAGGTTGATAAATCTACACGTAGAGTTGTACCTAACTTAACACTAGATATTGTAAAACAACTTAGTTAAGCCAAAAAGCGTGCGCCAATATACATATAATATTATGGCAATACCAAACGTTAGGTATCAATGGGATTTATATTATTTTGTGATATAAAGAAATCGTCGGTGGTTCCCACTGCACTAGTTGTCTTAATGTACATACACGGACTTGTTGTATTTTCGTGAATATAGATATATTTATTTCCCATTGTATATAATGTATAATGCGTTTATGTGAAACTAGAGTAGTTGTGAGGCGGGTCCGCGTCGCGTCGCGGCCTAATTTTGATTTAGAGTCGGTACGTAGCGTGAGACTGAGGACGTGGCGCCGTGGCGACGTGGCGACGCGACGCCCTCGCCCATAGGTTAATTAATATTATTAATATATTATGAGAAATGTTATATTATAGTTTCCTTTCTTTCGTTTTTTAAAGTATTTGTTGAATGTAATTGTGGAATGGCAGTCATTACATAGTTAGGAGGCTCAGTTTTACGCATTGACTTGGACCGACCGCGGCGGCGAGTGTTCACACTTTAGTTATAGTCCCTTGTTTTCATTGTTATAGGTTCAACGACCTCTTGTGGAAATTATTTGTAATATATCATTATCTGAAAGAGGGTGGTTTTGGACCACATATGTTAATATATTCATATTGGTCAAATAAAATTGTTACATATGATGCTGGGCTCCTTTCATTTACTTCTATTTCCAATATCCCGTCCATTTTATTTTCCCCTATATATTTTACAATGCACACGTATGAGACAATCTCTTCGTGAGTTATGCTCGTCTGGTACTTTTTATTCTAAAAACATAACTTTACTAGGCATAACAGTCGCATACAGTATGAATCATCATCTCCTATTGACTGCTGCTCGCCTGGTACTTCTATATCCAAAATAAGAACTCACCAAGAGAATGTCCAAAGGTCAGTGACACTTAAAAAACGAAACCCTAGTCCGTCGTCACTACAAGAGACCTCTTGGTGAGTTATGAGCTCCTGGTACTTTTACATTTTATGAACATTGCATACAATTCACAGTTCAAACCTGGTGACAGACAAACGAACCTCTTTGTGAGTTATGATCTCCTGGTACTTTGGATTATATTTTATAATTCACGGTTCGCGAGACCTGTTGACACACAGACGAACCTCTTGGTGAGTTATGATCTCCTGGTACTTTGGATTATATTTTATAATTCTCGGTTCGCGAGATACAACCTGGTGACACACAGACGAACCTCTTGGTGAGTTATGATCTCCTGGTACTTTGGATTATATTTTATAATTCTTGGTTCGCGAGATACAACCTGGTGACACACAGACGAACCTCTTGGTGAGTTATGATCTCCTGGTACTTTGGATTATATTTTATAATTCTTGGTTCGCGAGATACAACCTGGTGACACACAGACGAACCTCTTGGTGAGTTATGATCTCCTGGTACTTTGGATTATATTTTATAATTCTTGGTTCGCGAGATACAACCTGGTGACACACAGACGAACCTCTTGGTGAGTTATGATCTCCTGGTACTTTGGATTATATTTTGAGAACATACAGTTCAGTTCACCATGAAAGGTGAATAACCTCGTAGGAATTTTCACTGAACATTTCTAAAATTCAGTGACCTTTTAAAAACCACGCAATTTGGTGAAGGGGGTTGTCATTCGGGGGTTCTAGAAATCTAGTAGGTTCGAGAATTTCATTTTATTTGCTCCAACTTCTATAGTTTTCGAGATATTGCGATTGCGAAAAATGACGAAGTAAATTTATAGTCCATATTTTTAACTGACTACTGATTTATAGAATCTAAGACTAATTTATAGGAAATGAAACAAAAGCAATAGTCGTAAATTTTCCGTTTATTAGATGAGTCGTTGTGTGAGTGTGAGTTTGTCTGAGAGAGACAACAATACGAGAGCGACGCGATCCAAACATTATCAGCAATAAGCGTTATAACAGCGCGGACGCCGCGTCGCCACGCGGTACTAAGTGACGTCATACATCCATCCACCCACACCCGCACGATACAATACAAGTACAAAATATTATTTACAACAACAACACTATACGTATTTGATAACACACACACGCACATATACACATACACGAACACGACGCCACATCAATGTGTGATATGTCAACACATACACACTAGTTATGTACATAATAATTAAAGTTATAAGTGAGTATGTAACAGACATTGTATATTCATTACTAAACATATTCGTAGCCTAATCGATTTTATATAACCTTTGAATACACAATTCATTATAATATAATGTAACAAGTATTTATAGTATAGGAAATGCACTTTCACAAGCGAGTGACGGCTAGCTAGCGAGGTCACGTGACCGCCCGATGCCCCATACAATTGAAAACATCACATAACATGTATAATGGAACTAAATACTTTACACAACAATAATGACACAATTTATTTACAAACATTCTACAGACACGGTGTGTCACTGTCAGACACTACGGGAGTGTCGTGTCACAAATTAAATTAAACATTTGAGTGTCGGAATACTTTACATTTGAGACGACAGGTTCAAAGTATATCCACTATGGCGTAGATAAGACTGAGACTAGCTACGAGTTGGCTAATTCTGAAGAAATAGTTTTCAATCGAACATGTGTGACGCAGCCAGCGAGTTCAATAGAATCTCCCGCTATGTTACTGTACTAGCCAACTCACAACTTGTATACTCGCCCAATCAAACGCCTGACTACACCACGACTCGCGTCACGACCGAGATCAAAATACATAACATACTAACAATATCGAGGCGATCCTTTTGTTATATTCATTACAAATAATTTACTAATTGTGCTAAACAATAAACATCGTATGGAGATTCTATACGCCGAACAATTTAGATATTTGCATTAAATATTAATATGAGCTTGTACTTGACGCACAGACTGCAGCCACCAACTGCACTACAGACTGCAGCCGACTGACTGCAGCCTCTGACTGTACTCTTGTCTGCAGCACTGCCTGCAGCGGTGACTCCATCCAGCTGACTGCGACCACTGTTCTGTGTTCACTGCAGACACGCCTGCAGCTTTTCGATCCACTCCTGCGCTGCGTTCGCGTCCTGCGCGCAGAAGTTGTACGTGCGCCGACTCGTACGTAGCTGGACACAAAGTAACCAACATTTTAATTCAATATATTAAATTGTGTGATGTTTTTCTCGAAAGCGGAATAAAAATATTAGAGTTTGGTTTGAATTCAGCTAGTATTATAAGGAGTATGTCAGGATTATGATAAGAGGAGGTACTCACGTCGAAGAAGGAGGAGTCGTCGCACTTCTTGGGCGGCGGCGGCGCGGGCGGCGCCTGCGACACCGTGATCACCTCCGCCAGCTCTGAGGACAACGAGTAGCGGTGAGCAGAGGGCAGAGAGGGGGAGGGGGGCGGGGGAGGGGGTTCTCACCGATGAACCCCTTGCAGTGGCTGTCCTCCATGGCGTCGTAGTAGCGCAGCTGGTGCTTGATGGAGTCCAGCACGAACCAGCGCTGCTTCCAGCCCTTCAGCAGCGCGCCGCGCTTGTACAGGTGGCCCTCGTGCGTGCGGTCCTCCGCCACGTTGGAGGAATACTGCTCGTAGTGCGGCGCGCGCGCGGGCCGGCGCGGCGCCAGCGCCTCCGCGCCCGCGTCGCGCGCCGCGCCGCAGTCGGCGCAGCGCGGCCCGCGCGCGCCCCACAGCGGCTCGCGGCACAGCTCGCAGCGCGCGCCCGCGCCCGCGCCCGCCGGCCGCGCGGCGGCCGCGCGCCCGCGCGCCACCAGCTCCAGCGTGCCGCGCTTGTGGCACGCCAGCGACGCGCGCCGCACCACGCACGACGACATCGACGAGTTGCGCTGCACACGACACAGCGACATTAAACGCTACCCTTATCAGTTACTAACACTTAACCAGTTTACTATATTAAAAGCATCACCAGTTGCCATCTTTTATGAACCTTTAAAGCTTTGGATATGTCCGTTCCAAACGATACTATCGCATGCTTAATTCTAAAGCATGCCCGACAAATCATTGATATACATAAGAAACAAATACGAACCAACCATAGAACCCCTGTGGCACGCCCAATGCTACAGCTGATCGGTCAATACTTTAGCGTTAATATTTAATTAATTTTGTTTCGGATAAATGAAAAATATATGTTAAGCAAAGTCTCTAGAGATAGCCTTGAAATTGGCCATCGGTGATATAGGATGAAGGTGAAGATCCTTCATAAATTCTTGTTTCTCCAACGACTATTATCCAAACTGTGGCAGCTGCACGCACCTGCAGCTCGAGCGTGTTGGGCAGCTCGAGCTGGTCCCAGCGCACGCGCCACTTCTGCGGCAGGTGGCCCAGCTCCAGCTCCAGCTGCCGGATGCTTTCCAGCAGCCCGCTGAACGCGTCCGGCATGCAGCGCGGGATGCTGTCGTACCTGAAGTGGATACAACATCACGTAAACAAGTGACTAGACTGCCTAATCAATATAAAAGCAGAGAGTGATAAATATGAGTGGATATGGAATGGATAAATAGTACATAGTTGGAGTGTAAAACTCTCTGCCTTTGACTGTTCACTAAGTAGTAGTAGGTAGACTTTTTCCAGTTGTCGTGGTGTCCATAGGACTCACCCCGCAGTGATGACGCGGCGCTGCTTGTCGTCGTGCGGCGGCGGCTGCAGGTCGAGGTCGTAGGGCGCGCCGGAGCTCAGCTCCTCGTGCGTGTAGTACGACCACACCTCCAGCGCGCTCACGGAGGACACTGGGCGGAGGACCTGCGGGGAATCACTTCATTACACACAGGATCTACAAGCCTCGCGCACAAGCCACGCGTGGCAAACAAATGAAGTCCTTTTGTTTGAAGTTTTTCTGATCCCTGAGACTACCAATCTGATTTCAAGAAACATATTGCATGAAAGTCACATTGAATAGGAAGGTTTTCATCCAGAAATTCCAGTAGGAACTGACACAATACGGGAGAAACCGCTGGGCACTGCTAGTGGAAAAAAAACCAATACGTACTGGATTATCCAAATCGGGCGTGTAGAGGAAGTTGTAGAAGAGTGGTGACTTCTGGTGGTGCTTGTCGATGTAGTCGAACAGAGAGACGCCGGCGGGCGGCGAGCGCGGCATCGACCCGTAGCCCGCGCCTTCCTCCTCCGACACCGCGCCTGTTTCCACACCCTGAGGAACGGATACATATATTGATACTAGCTGACCCGGCGAACTTCGTACCTCCATTCTTTTATAAATATTTTTTCAAACAAACCTTCTCCTGACGAATTATCGTTTTATAGTTGTTTACAAAAGAAAGATTCATCCAATTTGGTGCAGTTGTTTAGAAGTTTTGCGCGTACAAAGATGGATAGATAGATGAGAATGATCAAATGATTAATGTTAGTAATTAACGGATAGTAGTCGTTACATGAGCCATGTCAGAGGCCTTTGGCGGCCCAATAACTCTGACACCAGGATTGGTCAGGTTGACCATCCACTCGATGAAGAAGAAGAAGAAGAATGATTAATGTGAAGCACTGTGATGTCTTAATATTGTATTAATTATAACTTTAGGCGCAGCCGAGAATTTCTTTTGACCAGTGTGAATTAGTTCACGTAACCCCTTGAATAATGCGATTTTCTAATTCGCGCGTTTTCAAGATTAAGTAATAGCGAAAAGCCACCGAGGGCTTGCAAATTGAAGTAATAATAAATAAGTATAAAATAGTCCTTGAAATGTGTGTGTAATAACATAAATTATTTATATAAAATAAAATAGGTTTCAGCATTTTCTTTCTTTTCAAAAATGGCTCCGGTTTGAGATCACCTTAGCATTGAACGTGACGACCACGCTTGCCTAATGCGGGTTAGTAGGCGTGGTCATAACGCTCAATTGTTCTGTATCTTCGGTGAGATGAGAGCAGTGGACCAGTACAGAGTGAAGCATGGTGACTCACGAGGCGGTTGGTGTCCTGGCGCTTGTCGTCCTGCTGCGTGAAGCCGAGCTCGGCGCGCTGCGCCTCGCTGTCGGCGAGGAAGGTGCGGAAGCGGCACGACGCGCTGTGGTGCGCCACGAACCGCAGGTAGTACTCGTTGAACTCGAACGCCAGCGGGAACTGCTTCTGCAGCTGAGGAGACAGCGGCACGGGTTCAACTCAACCGTTTAATACTCGTAGTTGACGGCATTTTTATACAGTTGTTTTGCCTTATAAAAATAAAGGGCTGGACTACCCTAATCACTATAAATTGAGATGTAAACTATCCTTTCTTTCAAGTTGGATCAAATTGCACACGGTGTGCAAATCGAATTTAAAATCGGTTCAGTAGTGTAGGTTGAAAAACTCATATTGTTTGTTCAAAATGGAATTCAAAGAGGCAAAGCGTTTTTTTTAAATCCTTTTAAAAACCAAGTTTATGTCCGTTTCCGCTTTTAAAATACATTATATTGAATGTGTAAGATGACATACCTGATGCACACAGTCCAGGAACATGAGGAAGACGGGCGTGAAGCCCTGGTGCGGCTCGGCGGCCACGTTGCAGCGCTGCGCGAACTTGTGGCCCAGCGCCAGCCACTCCTTCTCCACCAGCGCGCGGAACCCGTCCAGCGAGCGGTACCACGGGTCCAGGCACAGCTGCGCCAGCGACGACACCTGCCGCGACACCATACAAACTGATCAGAGCGAGTACACATCACTTGCGCCACCAGCGCCAGCCACTTATTCGGAGCTATCGCCACGATAATGTCAATGGGAAACGCCATAACGGTTAAACTACGCCACGATGTCAAACAAGGCAAGTCAAGCATTACCGCCGTAATGTCGCTGGACAGTTACTTTTTAGTTCACATAAAAAAATATATAGTACAAAGTAACCTCTAAATACTTGGGTGCTTAAATTTTTGTATCGTTTGAGTATTCATCCTCCTCTACTAGAGCTCTTTGCCCAGACGTGGGACATAACACGCTAGAAATTTTATTTTTTGCGTATTCAGGCATAAAAGTGACACATCTCTAAAAATAATTCTAACTAAGTTACACCCTATAATATCTTCAACACACACAACGATGACCGTGTCCTCACCTGCGCCGTGACATCCCAGCCGTCTTCTAAGGAGATAAGCACGGAGGACCCCTGCAGGTCGATGAGGTCCACCACCGCTCCAGACAGCTGGAACAGCTGCCGGAGGTGCCAGAGCCAGCCTGAGTCTTCTATTAACCTGTAGGGAAAAAATAGTCTTTATGTTTAGGGATATCGGTCAAAGTTTTGAGTCACGTATTTTAAGCCCAGGAATATCAGCACGACTCCGCTTCCCTTCAACATTATTGTGTAAAGTTTTCATACAAATTTTGGGCTACGCAAGTTCGAGTGAATGTAAGAGGCCTCCGACTTGGTCTGACGATTGAAACAATCGTAACAGACTGCTTAAAGTGCCCTCCGAAGCACGGTAGCGCTCAGATAGTAATCCCACAGCTGGCCACCCATTTATGTAGAGGCCGAGCTGCACGTTGCTTAACAATATATATAAAATATGTAGTTGAAAGTATATCTGACTTGTAGAAGCCGGGCCCGTCGTGGTCGGTGGGCGCGGAGGGCACGGCGGCGCGCATGAGCTTCTTGAAGGCGTGGCGCAGCGCGCGCGCCTCCGCCGCCTCCACGGGCAGCGGCTCCACGCCGCCCGCCCCCGCCCCGCCCGCCCCCGCCGCGCCGCCCACCACGTACAGCGACACGCGCCGCCCGCCCGACCCGCTGCTCGCTGCGCACACACACTCTACACCACTACATACACGGGGCCTTTTGGAAACCAACCACTATGGAACATTTCAACTACAACATACGAAGATATATTCTTAGCATCCATGCCATCGATTAGTATCAGACATCAAAGTCAAATATTTTTATTCAGTTTTGACCCCGAAGAGGCTTTTTTGAACGCACCACCCATTCGGCAGACTTGCATTCGAATTATACGTTTTATTCATCTTTAAAAGAAATAGAGACACTACTACCGACTACAACTACGTGTTTAAAAGTGATTGGGGGAATATTTAACTCAAGTGACACTGACATTGCGGTCAATCATTAACTGATCGTGAACACTGTAAAATTTTGGATGTAGCGATTTATTCGCAATGTATGCGTTCCCGTGGAAAATTCAGGATAAAAACATCTTTAACAGTCCTTTTGAATGTAGCTAGCTATACACAAATACAAATTTCGACATGTATTGGTCGCGCGGGACGGCTAGTGATGGGGGTGTACGGACCTCGGTCCAGGTCGCAGGTGGAGAGGCGCTGGCGCGGCGCGTACAGCTCCAGGTGGCTGGGCTGGCGCCGGTCCTTGAGCGAGCCCCAGCGCCCGAAGTGCCGCGCGCCCGCGCCGCCCTTGCCGCCGCTGTTACGACCCAACACACTACACAAATTAACATACTCACTCAATGCTAGCCTGCGGGCTATTCGAACATAGGATCGCCTGATAAATGATTCAATCAATATGTTCTCGAGCGTCGAAATGTTTGAAACTAGAATATGCCGCAAATCTTGAATAATGGATTATGTGTGAGAATCGCATTGCGTGACAAATATTCGAATAGACTACACTGTATTGTTTGGCTTTGAAAGTAGGTTTACCTGGTAAACCTTTAAATACTAGCTCACACCGAGACTATGTTCATGAAGCATGTAATGTCCTGCAGCTAGGTAAAGGACTCGTGTTCTCTTTAAAGACACCAGTACAGTGAGGAGGAAGAAGGCAATACAATGAGTATGAGTATGAAGTAGATGTGAACCGGACCCCAAGGTGCCGGCGGCCTTGGTGAGCAGCGGCGTGTGGTGGTGCTGGTCGTCGCAGCACAGCAGCAGCGAGTCCAGGCTCAGGCTGGAGTCCGCCAGCTCGCCGCGGGCCTGCCGCGCCGGCGAACACGCCGCCAGGTGCGACAGGTAGCGCTCCTGAGTATCAAAATATATATTACTTGAATATACCGTGGATATTTTAGTATAAGGTCTGATATGAAAGTGCAAGAACGCTTAACATTTCAAAAGCTTAAGTTCATCTCTATGATTTTTCGCATTTACATTTTGACAAAGTACTAAAATGCGAACCTTTTTGTGAGGATGGGTGGATGTATGTTTGTTACTCTTTCACGGAAAAACTACTATTTTTATGAACGGATTTCTATGAAACTCTACAGTAATACATCAGAATAACACATTTTATCCCGCAATTCCCGCGGGAACGGGTACAACACGGTTAACACGTTAAACGCTTTAAGAAAAATCGAGTATTTCCATTCAGGCCACAAGGCTCATCGGTGAGCCTTATCATACCGGACCGTTCGAGCCATGGTGGTCACCCGTGAGCCGCGTGACAGGTCCAACGTAAACGCTTCCCACAAGCCACAGACTGCAGCTATGAAACAAAACGCGTATGGAAGTGAGCCGCGAGGCCCAGTAGCCGGTACGGACTGCGTTTTTGAACTGACTGGACTGTGGTTTTCAAATCCGATGGAAACTTACTAGTTTTATCCGGGTTTTTGTAACTTTGGTTGAGAAGATTTATCTCGATGCTTTCTAACTGCGTTAGCTCCTCTTGAGTTAGTTCAAAATCATCAAAATCATCCATTTTTAGGGTTCCGTAGCCAAATGGCAAAAACGGAACCCTTATAGATTCGTCATGTCTGTCTGTCTGTCTGTCCGTCCGTCTGTCTGTCTGTCTGTCCGTATGTCACAGCCTTTTTTCTCCGAAACTATAAGAGCTATGTTGTTGAAACTTAGTGTGTAGATGTATTCTGTGAACCGCATTAATATTTTCACACTAAAATAGAAAAAAAATAAAATTTTAGGGGGGTCTCCCATACTTAGAAATGAAAAAAATATTTTTTTTTTCATCAAACCCATACGTGTGGGGTATCTATGGATAGGTCTTCAAAAATGGTATTGAGGTTTCTAATATCATTTTTTTCTAAACTGAATAGTTTGCGCGAGAGACTCTTCCAAAGTGGTAAAATGTGTGTCCCCCCCCCTGTAACTTCTAAAATAAGAGAATGATAAAACTAAAAAAAATATATGATGTACAAAACAATGTAATCTAACACCGAAAATTGGTTTGAACGAGGTCTAGTTAGTAGTTTTTTTTTTACGACATAAATCGTAAACCGCAAAAAAATACTGATTATTCATTCAATAACTCAAATGTAAATAAAAAAACATTTATTTCAAGAACTTCTTTATTATGTTACTCGCTGCTACGGAACCCTTCATGGGCGAGTCCGACTCGCACTTGGCCGCTTTTTTTTGAAGAAAAAAGCGTAACCGATCCTCACTACTCGACGTAGCGCACGGAAGTGTCGCGCGTGAGCGTGCGGCGCCGTGGGCCGTGCGGTGACCCCGCGGCCCCCCGCCAACGGAAAATACAAAATCCTTTGCATGAGGCCACGGGACTCACCCGTGAGCCTTTTACAATATCTTAAAAACTAGACGGTAAAAGTCGCTAGTTTTGATTTATCATACGAATTACTTAATTTTATGAACATTGGGATTAAAATTTTAAGTTGATGAAAATTACCGATTATCTGATTACGGCTTGGCTCGAATGGAAAAGTAAGCTGGGCTCACCGGTGGGTCGTAAAGCGTGCAACGTGTTAACACTGCCAGGCGCGGCTAGTAAATGAACCAAAATAAAGTGTTAGGCAGAGCAAGTACTCGGTAGTGTACCTGTTCGATGGTGGAGGTGGACTCGGCGCCGCCCTGCGCCGCGGCGGGCGCGGGGTGCGACTTCAGCATGCCCATCACGCCCTTGTGGTGCGACGACGCCGACCTGAGGGGGCGAGCGAGAGTAGGTCAGTGCCCAACCCTGGGGTACGATTTTTACACCGCCTGAAGGCCTCCGACGATTGAAACAACCGGGACCGACAGTTAAACGTGCCCTTCGAAACACGGTAGCGCTCAGATAGAGATACCACTATCTGCCACCCATCTAAGTAGGGGTCGAGCTGCACGTAGCTTAACAGTCGCTAAATATCGCTTAATCAAACTATCAGTTGCTAATGTTGGAAAACAGGTTCTAGGTATACCCTCTCAGGAACCAATACAACTAGAATTAATACCATTGCCCTTATTTTTTAAACCGTAATTCAGTTTAGACACTCTCAGAAACTAAAATAACTATTTACCACTTTCCCTTATAAAAATAAAAACCACTGCGCCTATCTTGTCCATACCTGGCTAGTACAGCATGCGTCCGCGGATGTCTCCACGTGATGATTGGAAATCTGGACTGTCGGTACGCTCGCGATACGCGGCGTAACGATTCGTCGCCCGCCGCCGCCGGCACCGGGAATATTGCGGGGTAGCTGTAGGGATAGAATGGGTTAATACTTCGATCAAGATACCCCAGGTCTGATGCTTCCTAATATATATTTTTGATCTAGTATATTTCATACTTCCAATACAAGACCCGAAATAGTCATTATAAATATGATAAATCTTCGCGTGACCACGAGCGGTGTAATCTGTTTGAAACTTCAGGAACGTATTGTGAATACGTCCCTTGAACGTAATATAGTCCCGATTCATCTCTACTAATAAAACAAAGCTGAAAAGGTTGATTTTTGTTTGAACGAACTTATCTCAGAAGCTACCAGTACGATTCGAAAGTTTAATTAATGTATTGGAGAGCTACATTGAATAGGAACATTAGAGGATATTATTTATCTCGAAGTTCATATAGGATAGGGTACAACGCGGGTAAAACCGTGGCTACTGCCAATTCCTATGAATCAAGGTACTCCGTCCACCATATAGCAGTATGTTACCTCCTGCACGTGGTGTAGCCCCCGTTGCAGCCGGCGAGGCGGAAGGGCGGCGCGGCGAGCCCGAGGCGCGCCCAGTCCCGCGCGTAGGCCCGCGCCCGCACCCGCTCCAGCGTGCGCCCCGCGCCCTCCGCTCCGCCGCCCATCACCTCCAGCTCCTCCACTGCACGCCACACGGTCAACAATACATTCATTATATTCAAGCAAACCCCCTAAATAAAATAACAAAACTCATAAAATGTCGAATAATATCATTATAACAACTTACACGACAACGTATCAGCCGACAGCGAGGACATGAGCGGCGGGGACGTCAGCGAGCGCGCGTCCGCGGACGGCAGCACGTACTTCTGACGCTTGGACGGCTTCGGCTTGAGGCCGGCCTTACGCGCCGTCTTCAGTAGCGTCTTCTTGGCGAAACCTCTGTAATAAAAATACATGTATGACTATTGTAGGTACATCGTACGAGCTTTAATCAACTGTTTACGAATTACACACATTTGATAAAATCATCTGTAAATAATAGGAACAAATTAAGTCCCACAACGCAATCCTGTGGAACTCTTTGAGTTTGAAATAGCACTAAGAAATCCATGAATAACTATCATCTGGGAAAGACTGGATGGATTTGGATGAAACTTATTACAGTAATATAGGTTATACATCAGAATAACACATGGGATACATTTTATCCCGAAATTCCCACGGGAACGGTTACAAGGCGGGTAACGCCGCGGGGCGCGGCTAGTGAATCTATATTTTATAGTTAGGTAGTTAGTTACTTGAGCGTATGGTGCTTGGGCGCGTGCATGTCTGCGGGCGGCGGCTGGCGCGGCGCCAGCGCGAAGTGCAGCAGCGGGTGGTCGGGGTGGCGCAGGCGCGCCAGCTGCTTGCGCACCGCCTCCACCGCCTCCGAGCTCACCTCCTCGTCCAGGGCCACCTGCCGCCCCATCGTTCACACATTATTCAGATTAGAAGGCTTCTCCACACCGAGATTACTGACATTAGAAGCCTTGTCCATACTACGTGAGCCATCGAACGCATTGCGAACGGCTCGCGTAGTGTGGAAGCGATAATCTCCCGCCGCGCTCGATCCAGCCAATCGCGGTCGGTATTTCTGATTAATGGAACTCGACCGCGCCTATCCGTGTAGTGTGAACGGTTTATCGGATTTCTATCAATATATTCTGTAGGACACGATCTGTTTTATCCCGATTTTTTCACATTAAATCTTGATAAATCGACACGTATCGAAGTACCCGCCGTCGTTTGGTATCGATTTATTAAGAGTCACGTAAAAATCCATCTCACTTTAAAAAAGTATTAGCCAAAAGAACTGATTAGTACAGCCAAAAGAATTAGGCGTAATCCCCACGCTTGACTAATCCTATTAAAACAAATAGTATTAAAAAACACAATTATATCATTAAAACTGATCTTACCTTAATAAGTTGGAATGTAGCGGATCTAAGTTGCAGTCCTTCCTGCAGTGATTGTTCTAAGTGCGGCAAGTAACGTGTTTGCACTTGCTTCTCTCGCGTCAGCGAACAGAGCGGGAACGAGCGGACCACTGTCTGTTCACACGCTGGAAATTATGGATGGAGGTTTAGAAATAGTAGTTTATGCAACTGTCATATAAAGAAGGGTATTAAAATACGAGTGTGAGTTTATGAAACGAGCGCAGCGAGTTTCATAATAGTAACGAGTGTTATATGCAGTTGCATACACTACTTTATCTTCACTAATGCAATGAATCAAACAAAATTCTAAAAACAAAACACATTGCGAAACATTAAATTCACGCGAACGTGTACTGTCACAGTGAACTTGCCGCCATTAAAATCTAACCAATGAGAGCGCAGCTGCGCGCGCAGGGCCGCAGGGCGCGATGTTATAATGAGATTTTACGATATCGATGTGGATATTATAACATCATGTGCAATTGCTTAAATTGAGTGTTTTAGTTGTCTGCGCTATAACAGTAGTAATTATAGGTCAAGTATTGGAAACATAAGTAGAATGTTACAACATTATTGTAGATAAAACTCTTTTTTGAATAGTTAAACATTTTTGTACTACGGTTTTAAGGCCTAAAAGGGTTATTTAGAAAAAAGAAGGGCTAGAACTGGTTAATATCATGTGTCAACCATTTTTATGGGTTTAATTTGGATTTGACAAAAAATAATCTCTATTTGGGATAAAAAGATTTATTTTTCTTGTATGGACCAATAAATAAAGTTTTATTAAAATAAGGTCTACGCTGTATATTTAGCTGAGATTTAATGAAAGTCTCAAATGTTGATCTTGTCCTGATTATGAGCACCCACTGAGTCATTTCAAATTCGTTGACAACTCACCATAGGGGTCCGTGGGCGATCCCTTGAAGATGACCCTGTAGTTGGTTAAGAACAGGGCTCCCTCGGCCGGCAGCAGCGGCGTGCGGCGCCCGTCCGGCACCAGGAACGAGCGCAGCGCGGGGGCGGAGACCGACTCGCCCGGGGACAGCAGCGGGGGCGTGATGCGCGGCTGGAGCATAACAACGATTAGTCGTCTCATCACGCTTGACAGCTGTCATGATGACCTCCGTATCAAGTCTTTTTTGAATAGTCAAAAATACCCGATGCCCACTAGGCGTTAACATTAAAAAGAATGTGTAAAGACCTTTACTCACATGGTCTTAACACTTCCCTACTGTCATAGTTACCCCCTGCTGTTCCTTCTTAGAAGATCAATCGAAACCAAAATAACCGTTTTTTATATCAAAGATAACTCTAACAAAATAAATTATACAACAATAGATTGTGATCGATATTTACCTTCTGTACGGGCGGCAGCCGGCGGCTCTCCCGCGCGACGGCGTCGAGCGTCTCCAGGTGCATGTGCACGACGCCCGGGATCATCTGGTGCAGGCAGCGCACGTGCTCCGCCGACACGCCGCCCTCCGTGCACACCTGCGCCGCACGCGCGCTACTATACACGAGCCCAGGGCAGTGCCCAACACTAGGGTCGGACTTTTAGACTGCCTCAAGGCGACTATGGTTTCATATACGCTGTAATGACTTCACGTATAAACCACTAAGTAAATTCGAGTAGGTAGGTCGAGCTGCACGTTGCTAACAAACTCACTCACTGGCCGCGAGTTCTACACGCACACACTAAACTTAATATTAAAAACTGTTCAACCTTGTTTTTACCAACACTGATGTCTATACTCTTAAGTGAACTGTCAATTATATTAAGTAATAAGCTATCAATATAACAATGAAGATATTGTTCAAATCCCACTTTTCCACCCAACCTACAACATACCTTGTCCACAAACCTGGACACCATCTTAATGACGTTGTTCCCCGCTTCTCCGGGGTCCGCCTCTTCAAATCCTGATTCAGCATCCACACTATCAGACTCTGCCACACTGTAATGACAAAATTATCGTTTAATACAACGATAGATTGATTTTGTGAACTTTCAGTGACGAATACGTGACAATAGGGAAGTTGTAACAACGTCAGTATATTCAGATTGCTTCTTCCAAACCTTTACTCTATTTCTATAGAGAAGAGATATTGTGTATAGTCGTTCGCGTAATGGGGTCACTAAACTTGTACGTGCAGTGAACCGTTAGATTCAACATTGTCCATGATTCTGTTGGAGTTGTACATGCCCTATCATAAGGTTTTCTCATCCGGGTTTGGGTCCCACATACGGTTGCGTAAGTTGTCGCCATCTTTAAAAAGCGCAGGTGAGTGAGGTATCCGCCGTCGGCTACCTGTTGGTGATGCTGTTGCTGGCCTGGTCGTCGTCGCGCGCGTCGGCCCGCCGGCCCGCGCCCTCGAGCGGCAGCAGCAGGTACACCATGCGGTTGGCGTAGTGGATCGCCTGGCTGTACAGCGTCGACTGCTCGCGGGCTATCATTTCGCGTTGTTTGTCTATAACAACATATATCATATTATAGCCGTAGCAACGTGAAGTCTGAAACGTTACTGTAAACTGATATTAGACTGCAGAACCGCTGCAGCTGCAACTGTAGTTTAGAGCGGCTGGGGTCAAACTGCAACTTAAAGTCGCTTGCAGTCTGCAAGCGACTTTATTGGTTTCTGTAGATCTCTATAAAGTAACGACACTGTAGCTGTGGCACACATGCTGTTGCTACGGCAGGCTATCAGTGTGCCGCAAAATATATTAGTAAATTATCGGCAACGATGTCTGCCAATTTATCTCGTTGACTAAGTCATTCATTAATGCATTATGCGTTACGTTTCGAATAGAGCCAACTGCTAGCTAGAGCAATGTAGGTAATACTGCAGTGGACTGCAGCCGATCAATAAATAACTAGTCAAGTTACCTGGACTGAGGGTAGGCCATAGCCTCATTTGTTCGGCTGCTATTTCTAATGCGCTGGGCTCTTGCGCTTTGAGTAACGATAAATATTCTTCATCGTCATCCCTGTAAAGTAATAATGGAAAAAATAAATATTTTTCAATCAAAAGAAATCAAAATTGACACACAGATATATATAGATCGATATACCGATCGATGGATTGATAGATCTTTTTGTAATTAAAGACAAATTTTAATGATTCAATGAATGGACCACGCAACTAATTTAATTAGGCAACTAATGCGAGTAGGTGACGTCAAACCCGAGCCATGTTTGAACAGTTTGGACAGTATAGATCGATATAAAACTTACCGAGGACTAGGTGCCCGGTGGTGCGTGGGACTAGGTAAATAGAGAGCTTTGATATCCTTCTGCACATCCTGGTAGAACGCCGCCTCCCAAAACTGCTGGCTCGTCCATACTGGATGCTCCTGTAACAATAAAATAAATTAAATTAAAGTAAAAGTAATTAAAGTATTAACCTGAAATGTCTCACTGCAGGGCAAAGGCTTCTCATCTGACTGAAGATATCAATACAGTGAGGAGGTTACGTAAATACCTATTGCAGGTTAGTTCCTCAAATCCGAGCCATGTCTAAAAAGTCACACGTAAAATAGCTTCGCATGCTCCGGGAATTGTATGACGGACCAAACAGTTTTTACAGGCTATTTTTATATAAAATAAATAAAAATATTTACAGGACAAATGCACTCACGATTAATTAGACCCAAAGTAAGCTTATGGAATCTAACTAACTGATACTATTGCATACACAAATACTTCTAGACATAAACAGTTCTAGAGTTATACATCGGCAACACCGATTTTAATTACCAACACGTTCTATGGCATAGCAATAGATAACATTATCAACCAGTATTTACCGTGTTCTTAACACGTGCACATTAATGTTACTGATCTCATCAAAGGTTACATAAAATGAATTTATCTGAAATGTATATCTCTCACGCGAGCCTTTGAAATACCGCCTTTTTCAGCTAATCAGTAATACAATGTTTAAATATAATGTATATGGTAATGGAAATTTTTCTTTTAAATTATAATTATATTTTTGTCGGTAGAGTAGTCAAAAAATATCTGAGAGTTTAGTCTGAAAGAGCTAGTATAAGGGTAAAACACCCTGCGGATGAATAAACTTACAAAAAAACTTGAACTTAAGAAATACTTAGATCTTAGATTTAAAAAATCCTAGATTATTGTTTACAATGTGTTCATTTCATATCTTGATAGTCTAAGTAACCTGAAAGAAGTCTTTAATTTCAGTGTGATTTGGTATCTTCAGCATTTCGAATGAAACCCTTCTTAGTGCAATAAATAATTATACGTGTTATTACTTATTAGTAAGATAACCAACCTGTATACACATATACGCGTACTGTATGACCCCGGTACACAGTTTCCTGCAATAGGCCGTAGCGAGCGGCAACATGGCGGCCGCTATAGAATGCTCGTCGATCGCTGTGGTGGACGATAGAGCGCAGTTCATGAGCCTGCAATGGATAGTGCAGAATTAGAAATGTCGTTGGTGGGTGGGGTAGACAAAAAATTGATGGATTTTGTTACGATTTATAGATGAATAACTGTATAGGCGAATAGGCGTATAGGCTGTATAATCAGAGCTATGCAATATTGCAATGCTATGCAACAATGAGCTATGCAATACACCACTAATTGTATCAATAAATGTATTATGTAGTATGCCATATGAATGGAGGTCGATTGCTACGTTAATTTGCTATATCAAGTTTGACATGATTAGTGAATAGCACCATTCGCTGTTATGATGCTATGCTACATTTAATATCAATGTGGATGCCAAAATGGAAAGGGATGTCAACGTAGTTGTGGTGGAAAAGAACCCTAAATGCCTGTAATTCCTTACGGCAATGTTTTTGCAATGTGCAAGGTAAAAAAGACATTTGAATTTATTTGGAACATCTTTGTAATTGTGATTTGAAGCCTACGACATTGATATAAGGGTCACTCTAGCTTGCAAAATAATAATTGTGTAATGTGTATGTGTGTGTGTGTGTGTGTGGAAATCATGTAGTGATAATATCTGTATCATTAGCATAAAAAGTATAAAAAGTGACGAAAGTATTTTATAACATTGCACTATATTCTGATCTGTAAGCCTGACCTGACCTGTGCGGCAAAATGTATAGTATTTGTATATTATTTTTATTGGTGTTTTTCAAAGTATGTCCGGCGAAAATGATTGTAAGTATTCCAATAAAGGTTTTTTAATTGATCGAAAAAATATTGTCTTCGATCGAAAAATAATTATTAAAATCAGTTCCTAAGATTAGCGCGTTCAAGCTAAAAACAAACTCTTCATCGTTATTATATACTAGCCTCGCCCCGCGGTGTTACCCGCGTTGTACCCGTTCCCGCGGGGATTTCGGAATAAAATGTAACCTATATTACTGAGAAGTTTCATCCAAAGCATTTTTCGTGAGAGAGTAACAAACAAACATACATATAGATATACATACATCCATCTAGGCTATATTTTTATACTTAACCTATCCTTACAGGGCCCAGGCCTGTACCATGTGCTACAAATGAACAAATGCGACGGTAGTGATGAAGACTACACGATCAAGGCAGACGTACAAAGGCGCAAGTACAACCGGACACATGACGGATTCGCATCCAAGTTGTCGTTTTCGGACACGTTTGATGATAGCTATGGTGTAAGTAGAATAAGGATAGCATTGTAGCGTTCATGGTGTAGTTTGACTATGTGATGTTAAGCAACGTGCAGCTCGACCCCTACTTGGATGGGTGGCCGATAGTGGCATTTCTATCTGAGCGCTACCGTGCTTCGGAGGGCACGTTAATTGTCGGTCCCGGTTGTTTCAATCGTCAGACCATGTCGGAGGCCTCTAGGTTGTCTAAAAACTCCGACACTAGGGTTGGCCACTAACCTACTGGAAATGAATGAATGAATGAATAAATAAATTTCATTGTTTTAAGATCCGCGTCGAGATATGCAAGTACGTGGACGGCGGCTGCAAGCTGTACCACGTGATGACCGACGACAGCATGATCCACTTCATGAACCAGTACGCCGAGAACAATGTCAAACAGTATCTCCTTATGGCCGGGATCGATCCGCCGGAGTTCCCTTTGCCAGCGGTAAATATAAGTAAAGTGAAGTATGAGGCAAAGGCCTCTCATCTCACTGAAGATATCAGTACAGTGGGGAGGATTAGGCGTAATCACGCTTACCAAGTGCTGGTTGGTCATCTAAAACCCGAGCCATGTTTGAAGTAGGAAACAATACAAGTATTTATATATATTATTTATTATGGTTAGGTGTATCAGCGCCCTACGGTTTTACTTGCGAAGTACCCGTTACTAGAGGAATATAGGGATTAAATTAGCCTTCCTGTTGAATAGCTATTCAATACAAAAACAATTATTCGAATCAGACTGGTAATTTTTTGGAGCGTTTTAAGAAAAACAAAGAAAAAATAAGACTATGACGCAATGGGCTATTATTTCTATGGCATATTTTATATTTAACTCTTTGAACTAAACTATATCGATTGCCTAAAATTGCCATATTCCATGGACATAATGAACCTAAACCTAACCTCTCAACCGGCAGGGTGAGATCGAAGTAAAAGACTACGTATACGACTACGAAGAGCTGCCCGACTTCGGCCTTTACGGCACGTACGAGGCCCGCAACGAGGTGCTGCGGGCCGGACGGACCGTGGGCTGCCTCGACATGACGATCGAGTTCAAGGAGCGGGCCGACGACGAGTTAGATTTCATATGACGGGTCAAGGGTTATGTTGGAGGAAAATAAATAGAGGAATGGAATATTGATGTGGTTTTATTTCAATGTGTTGGTTGATTCGTTTCTGGTGTGGGAGTTTGTAGTGTGGAGGAGCTTGTGGGCGTATGTGCGTTTGCTAGTGTACATTTGTGTAGGAGCGAGTGAGTAGTTGTGTCGTTGGGCGTACCTGAGCAGCAGCTCGAACTGGTGGTGGTGCAGCAGGTGCTTGTTGGCGGGCAGGCGCGCGCGCAGGTCGCGCACGAGCGCCGCGCGCGCCGCCGCCGCGCGCAGCCCGCGCACCACGCCCGGCAGCGCCTTGCGCGCGTCCGCGTAGCGGCACTCGAACACTGCCGCCACGCAGCTGCGCAGCACCTGCACCCCGTTCCGCGTCATCACCACGAGCCCGCTACGAGTTACAGCGAACCCACTACGAATTAGCGCGAATCCGCTACGAATTGGTGCCAGCCGGCTCCGAGTAAGCACGAGCCGCTACGAATAGGCATGAGCTGGCTACGATTAAGTGAGAGCCCTTTCCCTGCAAAGGGCCCTCACTTATAACTGCAAGTCGGCTACGAAAATGCTACGAAATTGCGCGATACAGCTACAAACAGACCTGCTACGAATTAACGGAGCCGGCTACGAAATACCGCGATCATGCTACGAACTGACGCAAGCTTGCTTCGATTGTAATCAACAGTTTGCTACGAGCTACGCCCGCCAAGCGAGACAATCTAAAGTACGCGAACGCGCTACGATGTCTTACGAACCCGCTACGTACTTGCCCGAACCAGCTAAGTAGGTACATACTATAAGCTCTCGAAAATCAACATAGAACGTATTTGTTTACTACGCAATACTCGGCATTCACTACGATTCTGCGGAGTACCAGATATGCACTCACTGGGAACACGGGCGTAAACCCTAGAAGAGGCCTTAATAGCCGCGTACCCACCTAGCGCACAGGCCCGCGAGCAGCTATTTTCCTAACTACGCGCGCGAGCCAAAACATAACCGTACCCACCTAACACACAGCGCTCACCAAGGCACCTTTGAGCGCGTCAAGTTTACCGACAACAGATGGCTCGGGGCCGAGCCGTGCTCAGCCGAGCAAACGCGCGCCCGAGGCAGCCCGAGGCACGTCCACACCAGCCGAGCATTTGGCTCGCGAGCCATGGCTCGGTTATGTTTTGGCTCGCGCGCGAAGTTAGGAAAATAGCTGCAGCTGAATATACACGACTTATGATGGCTGGCTCGCGAGCCCGTTCGCTAGGTGGGTACGCGGCTATTGATAAACGCTTACTAGCAGCATTTTAGCTATCAAATGGTTTGTCCCTATCTGACATACGCTATTTTCCAAAGAGCCAAAGAGACAAAACACTCACTAACAGTGTTTTAGTTAGAGAGCGTTTATGAATAAGGCAGTATAAATCTACTACGAACTCATACTAGCCTATTGAACTTTAGCTCAGATTTGGCGCCGATATAACGATACCTTTGTTGATTTAACCAAGCAAGCAAGCATATTACCTCTAATCTTCTCGCAGAGTTGGTGAGTAATAGTTGTCCGTTCTCGGGCGCGCCGGTAGGCGGCGCCGCCGGTGGGATGATTCGCGGCTGAGGCGGCCGCAGGGCTGTTAGTCTGGAACAATCGCTTATATGTTAGTATGTGCTAATTGACTAAATCTCGAAATACGTTTACAGTTCTACCAAACCGATCAAGTTGTAAGTTTTAGTGTTACGAAAGTCATGGGTATTAACTTTACCTTATTTTAACCTTAAGTTTGACGAAAAATATAATTTGCTACCTTCATTTATTAGTGACTACTCTCATTCAAAGTATACCAATAATACCCTACTCAATATTTGCCCCCAAAAACATATCACCATCATCTTCTTACAAGTAAAAAGCTTACTTAGGATTACTAGCACTGCGCTGCATTAGCTCCGATATAAGTTGCGTGACTTTAGCGGCGTCGAGCGACGGCAGCGGCGGCTGGTGTATCCGCGACGACGCGCCCTCTGGCGGGCGGAGGATGCGTTGTTGGAACGGCTGGAATGTCGCAATTGTAGACTTAGTTTTAGTTTTAATACTTACCAATAATATATGGGGGCAGAGACTTTTGTAAATTAGTGAGGGAACATATATGTGGAAATTAGGTAAAGAATTAATAGTAGTCAAATAATGACCAAATGAATAGTTGAATCACAATTAAGAATACTCCTCATGGAGGCACCGTTACGTTACGGAAAAACTAGAAAATACAATCTATTTAGGGTCCTTAATGCCACAGGCAGATACATACGTCACGATAATAGGATTAAACATAAAATTAAAGAAAGATGTATAAGTCTGTGATGGGAAAGTGGGAAAAGGTGGGAAAGGTGGGAAAAGGTGGGAAAGGTGGGAAAGTCACTCTAAATTAATAATAATCTAAAAGCGAAATCCATTGACTCATTCATGATGAATTTTTAGAAACTTGCGCTCGCGCAACCCGCATCTTAACTATGACTCCAATTAGATTTTTTTCATGACACAAAAGGTTCGTTCAACCGTTAACCGTTAAATTAAATTTAAATACACCCGAACAAGTTCACACACGGTCAGCGAGACCCAAACTTAATGGAATCTAACTAACTGCTACTGTACTACTGAACAAACCATCAAATGTCACAAGCATTACCTGCAAGCCGCAAGCGTTAGTCACTCCGTGTATAGTGTCAGAGTACGTTATCTGGTGGTGGTATACCTGCGGGTTGGGGTTCTCGTTGAGATGCAGCTGCATGGCGAGCTCCTGCAGGTGCTGCAGCTCGCACTCCGGGTTCAGCGCCTCCAGCCGCTGCTGCTCGGGGAGGTTCCTGGGGGCACGTTTGTGACATTATGTGAAGTGTGATACTGATGTGTAGAGCTGATAATGAAAGGTTTGATGTGACATGAAAGACATAAGTGTAAAGATAATTAGACTGACTGCACGAGCTCGTCCCAGATGTCGGTAGGCCTCCAGGGCGGGCCGCGCTCCGCCACGAGCCCGTTGAAGAACATGGAGTCCAGCAGGCGCGCCGCGAACGGGCAGCCCGCCAGCCCGCGCAGCCCCACCCAGCCCAGCTTGTGGAACGTCAGCACCGGCGCCGGGTGGATGCGGATGATCGTCAGGCAGTGTCTGGAATAGGGAGCAATCCAATTCAAACTACCTTTACGGATACCCTTCCCGCGGTTTTATCCGCCCGTTCCCGTGGGAATATCGGGATGAAAATTATGCTTGGCATATTTTATATTAACCCTTTCCTAACATCCCCTCTCAAAACTTCCATAACTCACCTATACCCCTGCAGCAATTTCGCCAACGTCCTCATGAACACTGCTCTAATCTCTTTATCCAGCATATGAGGTAACGAAGCCGCCGGCGGCGGGGGGGCGAAGGCCGAGTCGGCGGAGCGGAGCTCCGGCTGCAGCACCAGCGCGAGGGAGTCCTGGAGCGAGGTCAGCAGCGGGCCCTCGGGCCGGGGGATGTTCACCCCGGGCGGGATGTGCAGCGAGCCCACGTCTAGGTCCGCTACGATGACGTCTAGCTGTGGAAAAACGGGATTAGTGTTAGTTTGGACTATTGATTGATATAATTATCCGTCGTACGTAAGTTCCCGTTTTAACAAATAATTATGACATCAACGTACGTTTCAATTAATAGTAAAATATTGATTGATATTTAAAATAGTTTAAACCGATTGGGCTGAGATTTTGCATGCATATAGCTACTATGACATAAGCATCCTTTAAGTTTTGATAAATTCTACCCCCAAGGGGATAAAATACGGGATGAAAATTTGTATGAAACTTTGTCAATTTTAAGCCGATCGGGCTGAGATTTTGCATGCATATAGCTACTATGACGTAGGCGCTGCTAGTTTACTATAATTTATAATTATTTAAAAGAATAACTTTGGTATTATTTACCAACTTAAAGAATAAAACATAGCGATTCTTATTGAGAATGTGGGAACTGGTCTAAGTCGAAGTAATATTTATTTATAGTAGTAGTTATTTGCCTGTGATTTCCCATTTCTGTGCTACCTCATCTCAGAAAAAATATCAGTAAAAAAACAAGGAATATCGATTAAAATTACAATCGATAAGCTTCTAATATTCAGGCTCTTTCACAAAAACAGAGAAAAAAATAAGAATTTTGAAAGTTGTCACAAATAATGCATAAACTTACCAAATCGGAAACCTCGTCTTTCAAACTGGAGTGCACCCCGATGAGGAAGGGCGTGGGCGTGGCCAGCACCTCGGCCAGGCCGGCGGGCAGCAGCGGGATGTAGACGTGCGCGTAGCGGAACGGGAACATGAGCGCCGCCAGCGCGCGGCACGCGCCCGCCAGCCGCGCCGCCGCCAGCGACACCAGCAGCACCTTGTGCTCGCTCATCACCGCGCACCACAGCGTCACCGCGTTGTGGATGCCTGCAGTATTACACGGTACGTTTTACTCGCTACAAGTGGCAAGGTTACGAAATATTAGAGGGTACGTTTTCTGCATCAGGGTTCAAGACTTTGAATCACTTTGTCTACACGAATCACTTTGTTTATCACGAAAAGACAGACGCGACGGAGGACTCCATTGTATACTATGTAAAGATATAAGTTTGTTACGTTACCTAATAACCTAAGCAGCATATGCACAGAGGTATGCGTCTGCGGCAGCGGCGGCGCGGCGGGCGGCTGCAGCGCCTGCCGGTCCCCCGCGCCGATGCTGAACCGCACCATGGGCCCCCCGGGCGGCGGCACCAGCACGCCCCCCACCAGGTTACCGACCAACGTCTCTAGAGGCACGCCCAGGTTCTCTACCCATACTGTGTAGATTATGCCTAGGCAGTTCTGAAACAGGATAAAGAAGGTTTAAGTTAAGATTTTAATACAGCATATTGGAGCTCTCCAATATATGTTTTACTTTTTGTTTTGAAGATGGGTTTTGATGGGAGCGTGATGTCATTTCTAATAACATTTGTAGAAATTAAGTCTACAGTAATTGGACACCCTAACATTATCATCCGGTTATATCAATGTAACCCGCATGATAATGATATGGTGTCTTTCCATCAGAGCTATTTCTACTATGCTACGTTGTTATGCTAATTTTGATAACAAACGCAGCTTACCATAGATTTGATAGAACAGCACCGTGTTGTGTTGTGTTGTGTTATCAGTAGTGCTTAAATATGCTACCACGAGTTTATACGATCTTATGAACTTCTTAACATATTTGAATACAAAAACGTGGCAAATGGGAAAAGAAAAAGAACGACTGGGTTATTGAGTAACGAAACTAATGAATTACAATGTTTCATTCATTCATTCGTTCATTCATTTAAACGTAAGAGAAGAAAATGGCGTCACAAAACGCGACTCACTCTGAAGGTGTCGATGTAGTCCTGCCGCGAGACGATGACCAGGCACTTTGGCGCATACATGATGCTGTGGTGGGTGATGTTGGCCACCCCGCGGGATGACTCCAGAGATTCTTCGTCCTGTAACAAATTGAAAGGAAACCTTTAGCTGCAATGTGGTAAAATAGTAAGGTCGAGTAGGTTATGAGCCAACCTAATGTGGTTGGTAGGTTGTAACCGGGTCCGGTGGTCAAATTTGGATGTAAGAGTCAAATAAATAAAAACAACAAGACATTTATTTTAATAATTATTCGTATTTCGTTTATATTTTATTATGTAACTAGCAGCGCCCCGCGGTTTTACCCACGTTTTGCCCGTTCCGGTGGGAATTTCAGGAATTTTTATACATATAAACCTTCCTCTTGAATCACTCTATCTATTAAAAATCCGTATCCGTTTCGTAGTTTTAAAGATCTAAGCATACATAGAGACAGACAGACAGCAGAAAGCGATTTTGTTTTATACTATGTAGTGATACACACTCCATACGCGGACTCGTGCGAGAGCTACATACTTATTACACACACAGATAAAAAAACGTAACTAAAACTTTTTCAAATTAACCTATTATATCCCACTCCAGGGGTTGGGGGTTAATTAATTATACACATTTACAAGGTCGTTTTATATATGCAAATTTATAAGTAATGCTCGTTCAGGTGTTCGCATGTCCACACCACTCCCAATCACTACGAGTTTCAAGCGAACAGCATTTAATATAATAACTGGGCGCTTTCACGACCAAAACACGACCAAAACACGACATAAACGACACACGAACCGGTAAGTGATGGCAGATTGATATTACAGCACGATTGAGTAAAGCTGGCGCGTACTTGACAAAGTACGTTATTCTTTTAATATTTCAATTTATTAGCTTGTTATTTATGTTCATTGTTCGTGAATATTAAACTACCCTAAGTTTAATCCTTATAAATAAGTTGACCATATCGATTGACATTAGTTACATGGTGTTATTTTTCACATTTTATACGGTCTGAGAGAGTACTTTAAAAAACTTCTAATGAACTTTAAAAATATTCTAAACCTACTTCTTTAAAAACAATTTCCTTTCAGCAAAATTAGCAGTATTTAAAGATCTATCCCTTCTTGTTTAGCCATGGGAAGACCTGTATATTCCATGTACCACTTACACGTGCCGCTCGTCCATTATACATTCTACACACGACAAGCGCAAAGTGAAATGTCAAGAACGTGCCAGCTTCGGGTAACTGGTCAATACAGTGGTAAACACAGCCCCCTCGCAGAGTGGATGTTACCACCCTATTTGCGTACGAGATTCGACGAGGATTGAAATTTCTTTCGCTCTTATAGCTTCGGAATCATGTTATGATGCCATTCCTGGGATATTTTATCATCGAATATGGTTTCGTCTGATAGTATTTTAAATAGCAGAACAGGAAAATATTTGCATTTTTGACTGGTACTTCTCAAAATTGCATGAAATAAATAGCTGCTTAAGCTCAGCATTCTAGAAGAATTAAGACGAATTATTGAGATAATGAGTGTGCTGTTTCAGCAGACATCAAAAAAAGATAGTTGGAAATATTTCAAGAAACGAGAATGTAAAACATTTATCATTTATTTTTGCAGTAAAACATTAAGAAGTGCTCTTACTTTTTAACCGACTTCGAAAACTGAAGGAAGACGTTCGCAATTCGATATGTATTCTTTCTCCGAACATTTTACCTCCAGAATCTACCCTTACAATTTGTGGAAATAAAAAAGTCTACTTCTTCTTTACTATTATATATTACTAGCAGCGCCCCGCGGTTTTACCCGCGTTGTGCCCGTTCCCGTGGGAATTTCGGGATAAAATGTAGCCTATAGCCTTCGTCGATAAATAGACTATCTAACAGTGAAAGAATTATTCAAATCGGTTCAGTAGTTTCTGAGATTAGCGCGTTTAAACAAACAAACAAACAAACAAACAAACAAACAAACAAACAAAACAAACTCTTCAGCTTTATAATATTAGTATAGATTTACTAGCAGCACCCCGTGGCTTTGCCCACGTTAAGCCCGTTCCCGTAGGAATTTTCGAAAATCCTTTCTTAGTGTGCACTTACGTCACTTGAAGAACCTTCCTGCCAAATTGCATGTTTCTAGGTGTAGCGGTTGAAGCTGTGCGTTGATTATCAGTCAGTCAGTCAGGACTTTAAATTTTATATTATAGAGAAAGTTTCTACCTTTGTTTGTTTGTTTGTAAGGGCTAATCTCAGAAGCTACCGGTCCAATTTGAATAATTATTTTTGTAATGGATAGCCACTTTCAGCGGGAAGGTTATAGGCTATTTTTCATCCCGAAATTCAGCAAACAGCGAGACGCTGCCAGTTTTACATTATAAATGCAAAAGTAACTGTGCCTGGCTGCATAAGTCATAGAACCATTTTAAATTAATATTGTCAGATCAGATTTGCTACTTTTATTCAGAAACTACTGAAAACGTACCACGCATGTAAAACATTATATACTTATATCCGGGTAATTAACCCATTCACAGGATAGTTTTGCCGGCGTGTTGCAATTAGCCGCTCGCATGCAGCCATGTATTATTCATCAGCTCAATCGGTGAATGTCTTACTAATTTGGCGATTATTTAGCTTTTACTTTTCTATGTAAGTGCATTGTAAATGTTTGTGCGTTGTCTGTTTATTTCATTAACCTTCAATAATGTATTGTCATTACACTGGCTTCTAGTCTAAGCTATTTTCGAATTTGTTTTTTGTGTATACATATTTTATTCGTGTTTGCAAACAGCTTGATATGAAGTCAGATGATAAGTCTTGAAGGTTTAGAAAGAAAGCTACTTTTCTAACAGATTTCCTACGGGAACCTAACGCTCAGGATTAAAAGAACGGTCGCTATTCTACTACAAAATAAAGACATTTTCCATTACAAATTAGTTAAATGAGGCATCCCCTATAAGCTTAACACATACATACATAGTTACAGACATCGGATTAAAATATAAAACTTGTATCGTTCAAAGTGTAACTTTATTGGGTTCTAATAAAGGTTATATTGAACTGACAGCGGGCAAGCTCATCATTATGGTGTAATTTCATCATTTCCGCGTCGCCGGCGGATGTGCCCCATACCACAGACGGACACAGTGTTTACCGTTTTATGTACGTAAATGTGCGTGAAAGTGTTCGATAAGTTATGTCATTTAAATAGTTATTGACACAATTATGCAATTGTATCTGTATAAAGAAATAATTAACTTTTAATGTTGATTCATGAAAAACGCGTATTTTACTACCACCTATAAATTGTGTCTTCTATGAACACGGTTCCTGTAAAGGGGCCGAAACGTCAGATAAAAATCTATACTAATATAATAAAGCTCAAGAGTCTGTTTGTTTGAATGCGCTTATCTCAGACTAGCAGCGCCCCGCGGTTTTACCCGCGTTGTACCCGTTCCCGTAGGAATTTCGGGATGAAAAATAGCCTATAACCTTCCCGTTGAATGTGGCTATATATTACAAAAAGAATTATTCAAATCGGTTCAGTAGTTTCTGAGATTAGCGCGTTTAAACAAACAAACAAACAAACAAACAAAACAAACTCTTCAGCTTTATAATATTAGTATAGATTCCATTCCGATTCAAATAATTATAATGAATAGCCACATTCAACCGGAAGGTTATGGGCTATTTTTTATCCCGAAATTACTACGCGACCGAGCACAACACGGGTCAAAACGCGAGGTGCTGCTATAGTAAAATAAAAGCGAAGTGTATCTGTAAACGTAGTTTCTATTAAAAATGAGAAGTGTTCGCTTAAACTTAAGAATCCTTCGATCATAATTGACGAACTGTATTACTTCTACTACAACACATTCTATTACTAATATTATGAAGAGGTAAAATTTGTAAGTTTGTTTGTTTGTTTGTTTGTATGTTCGGGGTAATCTCAGGAATTATCAGTCCGATTTGAATAATTCTTTTTGTAATGGATAGCCACATTCAACGGGAAGGTTATAGGCTATTTTTCATCCCGAAATTCCCACGGGAACGGGTACAGCGCGGGTAAAACCGCGGGGCGCTGCTAGTAGTTAATATAAAAGCATGTGCAGTATCTTAACTCAATGGTGCGGTGCCGTAAAACACACTACATGAACAGTATACGGTATAATAGTTAATAGCTTGTCGATAAAAGCACAATCCATAATTAATGGCCGTTGCGAACAAAGCGAAGGAATTTAATATTTAAATTCGCCATTGGTTCGTTACAACGGCCTATAAAGTTTGGCTCCAACTATCGATTACATTAGGTATAGGGGTTTTAAACGTACTATGAGAGAATACCTGAAATTTTCGTTTAAAGAAAAGTATTAGCTCTTAATGTCCCAATGCTGGGCAAAGGCCTCTTATCTCACTGAAGATATCAGTACAGTGAGGAGGATCAGACGTAATATATACAAACTAAAAATCTCTATTTATAATTGACAGATCAACTGAACGATATCTATCTATACTAATATTATAAAGCTGAAGAGTTTGTTTGTTTGTTTGTTTGTTTGTTTGTTTGTTTGTTTGTTTGTTTAAACGCGCTAATCTCAGAAACTACTGAACCGATTTGAATAATTCTTTCACTGTTAGATAGTCTATTTATCGAGGAAGGCTATAGGCTACATTTTATCCCGAAATTCCCACGGGAACGGGCACAACGCGGGTAAAACCGCGGGGCGCTGCTAGTACTAATATAATTAAGCTGAAGAGTTTGTTTGAACGCGCCAAACTCATACAATCATTTAAACACTCATTATCTATAGGTACTTAATACAATAACATAATTAAGAGTTTATATATTTATGTTTGTTTGGACGCGCAAGCTCAGAAACTACCCATCCGATTTAAGTAATTATTTTGTAATGGATAGCCACATTAAATGAGACGGTTATAGGTAATTTTTTCATCCCGAAAGACCCACGGGAAACGCTACTAGAAAGTCAATATGTAAGAAAAAAGTATATATCCTCAAGACACAGAATTCAAACACCGCTCAAACTTAATACTCCCCTCTTTTTGGATCTGGATAAAGAGTAAGAAAAAGAATCGGCAGAGAGGATGTTGTAAACATAAGTAAACGATGGCTCGGTAGGGCAGTAGCATCCTGCGATCAAAGAGCAGGTCCGACCAAAAACGGACATAAACCGACGCGTAAATAAACAAATGATTGACTGCCGAATCGCGCCGGTGTTCGGCTAAATATACCATGACATGGAGACCTATAGACAGACAGACACTACTCATTCGACTTTACATAGTAGTAGCGTCCCGCGGTTCCTTTTTTATTTATATTTGGGAAACAAACAGAACAAAATAACATATATAGTAAACACTTAAACTAAAAAACATACTCTAATCAAGTTTCCACTAATTGGTAATACAAAAAAATTACAAAGGGAGTGAACAAACTGAATACGAAAAGGAAATAAACATTAAATATGAATAATGAAATCAGTAACAAAACAAAATTTACAAAAATAACAATGTTTAACAAACAAATCTATTATAAGTAAGCTATTTAGTTACAAACATTATATTACCTACGTTATGTCCGTTCTGTTGGGAATTTAGAGATAAATGTAACTTTTAACCTTCCTCTTAAAGAAGCTATCTAATACAGAAAGGAACTTTCGGGTCAGAAATTCCACGACACCGCTTAAAAACTGCATCTATGCACAAGTGTTTACTTAATATAGTTATAATTCATTTATTCAGAGGAAGATTTGTTCCTGCTCAACCTAATGTATGGGCGCAACCATACTATATCTTGGAAAATAACGATAGCGCGATCCACAAACTTTTCACACTAACGCCATCTCTTGTGTTGCAATGGAACCACCCGGGACAGCTAGTATAACACACAAGCGAATTCCCGCATACCAAACATTTGGACGCTCTAAACCGAATTGGGAGCAATTCCGCCAATTCGTTAGTCATTCCTGCGAGTCTAATAGCCAACACCCATCACAAATAGGGCCTCAACTTCAATTATATGGACTGACCAGAGATGCGTAATCACGAGATAATTGGAGAAGGCATCTTGTTTGGAAACCTGTATAGTACCTAGAGAAATAGGCAAAAAAGTAATGGTTGTTAGTTATTATGGCATATAATTTTATTAGTTTAACTATGTTTAATGATTTAGTACGTGAATTTGATTTCTTTTTAAGATCTTCTCCAGAGATTCCGAATTCCTGCCCAATTTTTTTTGTTACTGTGAAAGTGTGCACAATCTAAGATGCGTAATCAATCACTAATCATCGATATAATTGGAGGAGGCATCCAATTATTATGTTGGAAACTAGTTCTTAAGCTGCGTTTCACTTTGGTGTTCTGAAATAACAGTCATTCATTCAGCGATGCTCTGCGGGGAACAACTATTCATTTCCTTTATTTTGGGCAAATATCGGCAAAACAGCAAACACTTTTATAACAAAATGTTTGCTCAAAATACTCGGTGAGATTGCGGCTACAGTTTTATCTTATGTCAGGCAAACTTACGAATTTTCGATGTGTCTGTCAATGGCTTCTTAAAAGCGCTAGAACCATTTTTTACAGACCTTCTTTTGAATGGCGCGTCCATAAAAATAAATTCAGCCCACATCTAATCCATAAACACTTGTTATATTTCGATAACAATTTGTGTGCAAGCCGTCGACCTCGGTACGCACACACTAACAGATGTGAAGACGTATTTATCGATATACCGGTCTACACATAAAACTATTACTGCTTCTCTATGCTCTTAATAAAATGTAAGTATTAAATGGATTAATTAAAGTTGCTATGCTAATCCTTTTGTAAGTATACATCTTTCTAATAAAAAGCATTATACTGTCAAACTTACGTCTTCCTGAAACGAAAATCGGTTCTAAAAATGCGATAGTAAAAGCTGAGAAAATTGTTGAGAGACCAACCCTATTGTCGGAGATAAGACCACCTAAAGTATGCACTTATGTAATCTCTTTTTTTTAAATTCTATATTTAGTTTAGGAACTACCCCTTATACTCGTACGATAAATAAATCCTCCGGACAAATTCACACACGGCTAATTAGACCAAAACTAAACTTTAAGCTTGTGATATGGAATCTAACTAATCTGGATCCTTATTACTTAATCTATACTAATATAATAAAGCTGAGGGATTGTCTTTTTTGTTTGTTACTAATTACTAATGCAATTTGAATAATTCTTTAATTTTTTTTGTAATAGATAGCTACATTCAACGAGTAGGCTATTTTTCACCCCGAATTTCCATGGGAACGGGCACAACGCGGGTAAAACAGCGGAGCACTGCTTGTTTCTTAAAAGTTTAACAAAGTCGCGATGTGAAACCTGTACGATGTCTATTTGTATCTTGTAATACGAATGTTATTTATTGTTCGTGTAACAGATGTGAACTATAGAACACCGGATGAAACCGAATTAGACCAAACTTTACTCGTACGTTCATTCTTAAACCTATGGCTTTATCATAGAAGTATTTTTAACCGTACTAGTAATATTAATGCGAAAGATAGTTCGTCTATCTGTTAGAATAGATCGACTTCACTGGACAATGCTGAACCGATTTAGACAGTATTTGTTAAGGATAGTTTCAATATCGGGGGTAAAAAAGGAGTACCAAAAAACCAAAAAGGACCAAAAAGAACACCAGACACCTAGGGTTAAACAAAAAAGAAGGATCTCAGGGAGCAGGCGGACACTGAAAACCAGAGCCGTGCGGGATCTGTTCCGTACAGCAACAGCTGAGGTGCAACCTTTTGTCAAGTATTTGTAATTTTATCTCTTTGTGTATATGTAAATTTTTAATTTTGGCAATTAATGGAAAGAATTGGGGGAGACCTTTGCCCAGCAGTGGGACAGCGAGGTTACGTAACAAAAAAACTTTTATTTTGTTCTAATTATTATTGTTAAGAAAATACAAGTAACTAATTGTTCTATGCATTTTTTCCCCAAGCGTGGTGATTGCGCATTACTTATCCCCCTCACTGTACTGATATCATCGAAGAGACTTTACTTTAACTATATATCATTTCTATTGGCAATACATTTCTTTTATTCTTACCTACTCGAACTTAAGTTAAGAACCTCTTTCCAAAGTCATTTAAAAACAAAAGATCATTATCGAAAACTAGTACAATAAACCATGCAAGGATTTACGAGCATCGAACCGCGCACCCCCGAACAGAAGCTATGCCGGTCACGTGACTTCCTATCGTGAATATGTATTCGTTTGGAGGGGTTGTTGAACCGAAGTTATCCGCGGGTAGATCTCCGGCTAATTGTGGTGAATGAACTGTTAAAGTTAGGTGGTTAATTTACGGGTATGGTAAACATTGGTCGGTCATGATCGACGGTTGCGTAGGTTATGTGCGATGCGATGCGAAATATGGAGTAGCTAGTTAATATGCACCGTTTCAACGGCGGTAAATCTGTTCCCGAGGCATATCAAATTTGTTAAGAAATCCTCCACAGATCGATGTCAATCAAAGGTTATTAGTAAGTAAGTAAGATCGAGTCACTGAACTAGTGGCCATCCCTGGTGTCAGGGTTTATAGACCGCCTAAGGGCCTCCGACATGGTCCAACGATTGAAACAAGCGGGACCGACAATTTTACGGGCCCTCTGAAGCACGCTAGCGCTCAGATAGAAATGCCACTATATACAAGTAGGAGCTGAGCTGCACGTCGCTTAACAATCACAATGAGCTAACATGGCTTAGTTAAACTACGAAAGAGTGTCAAACAATTGATATTGCTATGTTTACCACAAACTTATTGATATTGCTGAAGGTGCACCCTTCAGAATAGGACTGTCTGTTGTCAGAACCAGACTGAAAAGCTCTTACAAAATCACTGATAAAAGATTATAAATGCTTAACATCTCCTTTGTTTAAGACTTAACGCACACCTTCCCATTCCACGCCCCGTAAAGTTTTCACTTTATCTCCCCTTCAATGAAATTACAATCCAGAAATAAGCACACAATACAGAACAGTCAAAATTTGAGCAGAAAACAATACAATTGCAGGGAGATTGTTTACTCTGTAACAAATTTATGTAATGCTACATTACGACATGTAGTTACGATGGGTGCGTGTAGCGTATCTCCTATAGTAAGCACTAAGCTGGTTTGATTGAAGACAGCAATGTATTGAACTCATTGCTTCCTGTGACTTGGCTTAGGCAAATGTTGAAGATAAAATATTTAACGTTAGTTTAATTTATAATTTATCAACGTAATGGTGTTGATTATAATTGCTTTGAGGGTGGGTAGCCTAATCGGTAGCAAACTTTAAAAAACATAACAAATTCAAATTACTCCTTTTTTGGAGTAGGTGCCTTTTCGCCACCCCGTCGTTCGGGGAAACGACCGGGGTATGTGGGACGTGTCCCGGCGCGATCACCCTATTACGGGGATCATTTCGGGCCGGGAAATACTTATGATCAGATAAACAGATAAGAACTACCGTATTCTGAAATCGACTGAAAATTGAATCTATTGATATGAAAATCTTTGCACCCTAGGAAAGAATTACTATATGCCATACCCAATCTATACTACTATTATAAAGTTGCATTTGTTTGTTTGTTTGAACGCGCTAATCTCAGGAACTACTGGTCCGCTTTGAAAAATTCAGTGTTGGATAGTCCACTTATCGAGGAAGGCTATAGGCTATTTTTCATCCCGAAATTCCCAACCAAACGAGCACAACGCGGGTAAAACCGCGGGGCGCCGCTAGTAAGGTATAAGTTAAAAAGTTCATGAAGATGTTTAGTCTATTTAAAAACCCCAATCTATACCTCTACAAGCAACGTACCTACTCAAAGTGTATGACATGAATTTCTCCAAGGCATTACATCAAACGTTATCGCGGTCGTATTCCTCATACATTAGCCATTCAATATAACGGTCGCCGAGCTATGTCGTAACGACTGTTGTTTAATCTGTGTATCGGTGGTATCGGTTACTTGATGCCTACTAGAATTGATGTTTACCAAGACTATGTGGTGTGCCGTTTACACATCAAAGTTGGCATAGGAACAATGTAATAAGAAAATAATTGCAAAGGTTTTGGGGCTCCAGCTGATGTTGCATCCATAGAATAATTTCTATGAGAATTGATGAGTCAAAAAAACTTAAACTCGAGTTTAGTTTTTGAATCCAAATGATTTGAAAGTTCATCCAGAATTAATAACACATTCTCGTGCTAGCAGTCAGAAATAAACTGAATGATATTATGATGTTAATGCAGTGGCGAACAAAAAATAAATATGTATACCCCAAACATTGACACACGGTTAATTAGACGCAAACTACTCTCTATCTAAGCTTGTATTACGGAATCTAATGACACTGATACATATACATACATAAATACTTTATTTAACAATATAACACACATAAAGCTTTAAAAATCATTCGAGTATCATACTCTCTCTCTCTGATCCTTGTTGAAATTATAGTTTAAAAAAAACTAAAAAACACGCTTTTATTGCAAATTGAACTAAAAACTAGAAAATAATTTTTCACCTCAAATCAAAATTATAATAAAATTTAAGTTATTAACACAATGATTCAATTCAGAGTAAAAAGCGTGGGGTGCTTAATATTTTTTTTAAATATTACAATCATCATTGGTATCTATGAGAGGATAGTTATGAACTACAGTAAAATGCACCCCACGCTTTTTTACTCTGAATTGAATCATTGTGTTAATAACTTAAATTTTATTATAATTTTGATTTGAGGTGAAAAATTATTTTCTAGTTTTTAGTTCAATTTGCAATAAAAGCGTGTTTTTTAGTTTTTTTTAAACTATAATTTTATTTTTTATTTTTTAGTAAATCTGGCAAATCCATATAACATTTATATGCAACTTTTCATCCCGTAATTCCCACGGGAACGGGCCCATCACGGGACGCTGTTAGTGTCTAGTACCATTTAGTAAAATAAAACAGAACTCCCGTTCCGTCCCACAGCGAGCGCCCGTTGATGTCTTTTATATGAAGTAATATTTTTTTAGTAAATTTGGCAAATCCATTAAGGATAATGGGAAACTGTTATTAAATTATTGCATTGTCATCGGTCCTTGATACGTATGCAAAGTTTCAAATTAATCAGACTTCTGGAAGTTGGTGAAAATGATGTTCAAAGATTCCATTACATACGTTCGTACGTACGTACGTACATACAGGCCAAGCTAATAAAAGCGTGTTAATAATGGGAAACTGTTATTAAATTATTGCATTGTCATCGGTCCTTGATACGTATGCAAAGTTTCAAATTAATCAGAATTCTGGAAGTTGGTGAAAATGATGTTCAAAGATTTCATTACATACGTACATACATACATACATACAGGCCAAGCTAATAAAAGCGTGTTAAAAATAGAAGCCATGTCGTCCTATAAATACAAAGATAGGTAACAACTTTGTAAACGGACTTTTCAAGAGTGGGTACATTTTTTTGGCGGCCAGATGGCTAATATTTGAGTTGAGATCTATAGCGCGCTTAGTTTTAGGAAGTTATTTTTATGGAAAAAACTTTGATGAATTTTACGGGTATTGATTGTATTCTAAAATATTATTTTGTTAAGAATCATTTTACTTTGTTAAAAGACAAAACATACATTTAATAAATATGCGACGATATTGAATTATAAATTATGTTAAGATTGATTTCGAACACAACATTTAAAACAACTCTATATGACGGAGTCGTAATGGAAACCCATAAAATTAAAACGATACAAATTAATACCCTCATTTCGGAAAACCGTTCAAAAACCTAATCGGCAGTCTCTAAAGGTCCACAATCCACAAAAAAAAAACCGTAGTTATGATGTAATCTAGTGTTACATATAACACATACAAACTGTATGAACTTCAATTAATTATTATGAATGCGATACAACGGCTGAGTCACACTGTTTTTGTTACAATTTCATTGTGTTAGTTTTTTGTTATACTTAACGTTTTTTGCATATTATTACTCATGCTTAGTAATGATTGGTTGAAATACGGGTAGATATTCGATATTGATAGTGTTTTAATACGTTTAACGTTAGCTTTGCTCCGCGATTGCCCAATTGCGTTCAGAATGTCGCAGTAAAGAGTTACTCATGTCCCTCTTCAACATCTAATTATAGGTCTGTTCAACGCCAAAATTATCAAAATCAGTTCAGTGTTTAAAGCGTAAGTGTGACAGACAGGCAGACAGGTAGACGGGTGATAAATACACGGAGTTACAGTATATAATGTAGAGAAAAGGGACACATTATCTATGTATTCTGTTTGCGCATTATTAGCGTAATATGACCGGGTATATTATACCTTTTATAATAAAGTAAATAATTAGCCTGTTATGCCCCGCTGCTGGGCAAAGGCCTATAAAATGTTCCTAGAAAGCAAGTTAATTAGTATACTATATAAGTTACGAGGGTGGTCCGATAAGTACTTAGCCTCACCGCCCGATGGCGTGACTATCGCAAGAAAAATTTACTATCGTGTAGTACATTCTTGTAGACGGCTACTGTGGAAATTTCATCCAAATTGGACGCGTAGTTTTTTTTTGACCGCGTGTGGAAGCGGGCTTGTCCGCGGATTCTAGCAAAATGGAAAAAGAGCAATATCGGTCGGTCATTCGATTCTTGTTTTTGGAAGGGAAATCGCGCAGCGAAATCAAAGAGCGCTTGGATACTGTGTACGGTGACTCTTCTCCTTCGATGGCAATCGTCAAAAATTGGTTTAATGAGTTCCAGCGTGGTCGCACGACGGTTTTTAATGAGTCACGCCCACGTGCCCCAAATACGGCTACTACGGAGGATAATGTGACAAAAATCCACGATCTCGTATTGGCAGACCGCCGATTTAAGGTGCGCGAGTTAGCTGAGACAGTAGGCATCTCAAAAGACCGCGTAGGTCATATCCTGCATGAAATTTTGGGCATGAGAAAGCTGTCGGCGAGATAGCTGCCGCGTTTGCTCACTCTGGACAACAAGCGCAACCGTGAGACCACTTCAGAGCAGTGTTTGACGCTGTTCAAGCGCAATCCAAAGGAGTTTCTGCGTCGTTTCGTGACCGTTGACGAAACATGGATCCACTGGTACACGCCAGAGAACAAGGAACAGTCGAAACAGTGGACTTCACCCGGCGAACGTGCTCCGAAGAAGGCGAAGACTGTTCAATCGGCCGGAAAGGTGATGGCCACTGTTTTCTGGGATTCACAAGGTGTGATCTTCATCGACTACCTAGAGAAGGGCAAAACGATCACAGGGCTGTACTATGCTGAATTATTGGGCCGATTCGACGCCGAATTGCAGAAAAAACGACCCCATTTGGCGAAGAAAAAAGTGCTCTTCACCGCACAACGCACCGGCTCACAACTCCGCCCTCGCCATGGCCAAATTGGTCGAATTGGGCTACGAAATGCTGCCCCATCCACCGTATTCTCCAGATTTAGCCCCCTGCGATTTATTTTTGTCTCCTAACTTGAAAAAGTCACTCGCCGGGCAGAAATTTGAGTCGAATGAGGAGGTCATCGCCGCCACAAAAGCCTATTTTGCCGACCTCGAGAAAACGTATTTTTTAGACGGGTTAAAGAAGTTGGAGAATCGCTGGATCAAGTGTATCGAGCTAAAAGGAGACTATGTTGAGAAATAAAACGCCACTTTTCCAAAATCACCGTTTTTTTTTTGTAGGCTAAGTACTTATCGGACCACCCTCGTACATCTAAAGTCAAATAAATAAAAGATTCGGACATCCAAAATCCGGCTAGATAGTACAACCATATTATGTAGTTAGAAGTTAAGATGAACAAAAGATTCGAAGCTCAATCCAAAAAAACCTTAGTTAGTTTACTGAAGTACCTTCCCTGTACCCTACTAGCTGCACCTGCCATATATGATTATTCTCTTCCGTCCTTTACAAGTGCCTTGGAAAAAACACCTCAAACCCAATAAAAACCCAGGAAACGTTACGAGTTCACCTCTTGCCATCTCAGTATATATTGGTCACGTGATCTCACGTGGCCTCTCATCGCACTAAAGATATCACAGTACAGTGAGGAGGATTAGGCGTATTCACCACGCTTGCTTAGTGCAGGTGATCAATTCGCTTTTATTTAAGTATTCATTGATAAAAGTAATCAATAAACATTTATTTGAACTTAAAAAACGGGAAATTACGTACGTTTGTGGATGTCGAATGTCGTAAAAGTCTTTATAAAGAAAATGAAAGTTCAAATTCATAACAAGCTCGGTGGACAGGGGCACCGACTTTGTAAAAATGAGCGTGCTCTATTGACATCCTAACTTGAGAGGATACTACGTGGTGCAATTTCATATCACACTTTGTATGCACAGTACGCAAGGTGTAATTCCACATGCTTCACTGCACACATTGTTCGCTCATTCTTTTTTGTTTGTCTAAGCAAAAAAAAACGTACACTTGCCCCTTACTCCCCCAAGTGAAGTCACGGTGCGTGCCTGCCAATAACTTGGAGATATAAGATAAGGTATCGCTGGGGACAACATGGCTTATTGAATTTTTTATAGTTTTACCATCGTATTGGGCGATACGACAATGGGGTAGATATTAGGTTAGCGTAGTAAATTAAAGGTTTATGAGCAAGAAAGAGGTAAATTAAAATATTGGCG